>VWYI01045442.1:354559-650763 GCA_013399455.1 Anthoscopus minutus
GGCGATGCGGCTACGCGCGGCGCGGAGCCGATTTAAGGCCACCCCGTGCCGGGGGTGGGGGGAGCGCCGAGGGCCGCCCGCAGCGACTCCTGCGCGCCGCGCATCCCGCGGGGCCACCTTAAGCGGGGAAGGGGCGAGCAGGGAGCCAGCGAGGGGGGCAGGAGCGGCGAGGAGGCGACCCGAGCCGGGAAAAGGGCGAAAGGCGAGCGGGGCCGGGCGCGGCTGCAGCGCTGCCCCCGCTGCCCGCAGCGGGGACAGGCACACTCGAAGTGGGGAGGTTCCCTGCCCCAGGCCGGCTGCTGCTATTCCCGCCGAAGGCGAGGGGCGGGATTTTATTTTGCCCGTGCCGAGGGTGTCTCTTTGCCACTGGCCGGTGCTGGGGTGATTTCCCGCTCCGGCTGCTTGAAGAAAGAGCCACCTGCCATGGCTACCGCCCGTGCGGGGTGGCTATCTATAAGGCAGCATAGGGGTTATAGCCCGAGCACAAAGGCCAAGTGCATCTGCTGCTTGATGCGCGCATCGCCATATGCGTGCCTCAGTTTCCCTGAGGTGGGATGATGGTAATGATGGAATGGCGCAACCACCTCCCACTGCAGCAGCCGCTGGGCCATTCCTTGCTCTGGCCACATGAACAGCCACCGCCAACGCTTTGTCTGGCGGCCTCTGCCTCGGAGGTTAAGTGGGAGCAGAAGACCAGCCCACTTCAGTTTTCTCCTGCCTGCCTCCCTTAGGAGCTGTCTCTTGGCCATAATAAAGTCACCATGCTGCTTGAAGGGGAGTGTGAGAAAGCGGCTCTTCAGCCTCCCAGCTGGGGCTGGATGCAGAGGGCAGAAATGAGAGCTGTCTCATCCCTGCCCTGCTGTAGGAGATTTTTTGCACTGGGCTTCACAGCACACATCCCTCCCTTACCCTTCTGAGGGTTGTGACTGCCATATTCCAGTTCTTCCTGAAGAAGTTTCAGTGAAACAGCTGTCAGCAAACCATGAGGCACAGAAGGTAGCACAGTCCCAGGCTCAGGTGGGGACTTGTTGATAATGTTTTGCTTCAAGTAACAAAGCTCCTGCCATGGGATGCAGTAAGCAGGGAAAAATATTTTGAGATCCCTGGCTGGCAAGTGCTCTTGGAGAACAAGAGAAGTCTGTCTTCTCAGGATAACTGGCAGATCTTGGCCACGTTTCTTTCTGGAGCAGGCATATCTGAAAACACCTAGGAAAGAAAGACATCAAGCGACATTTTAGAGCCCAAATGACATTTACAAAGTGGAACATGGAGGCGAACCAAACACAGGCAAAGCAACAGGCCAGTGCAAGTGCCTTTTCTCACCTGCTTCTCCCTTTGCCAAGGGGACATTCAGAGTGATTGTGTTCAGTGCTTAGAAGGACTGTGGCCATGCTCACCTCTACTGTGCTATAGCTCTGCGGACCCACTGGCTGTGTCCTTCTGCACCTCTCCCCCAGCTAGAGCAGGGCATGAAGTGCTTCTCTTCAGGTGTATTGAGGGCTGCTCTTATTCTGCCCTGGCATTCTAGGCTGCCCTTAATGGTAGGAAGCCATCCATCCGTCCAGCCATCATCGGTGTTGGAGGCATGAAGTCCCCAGGTTGCATGGTCAGCCCAGAAGGGTTCTGTGTGCTTGTGGATGAAAGCCAGCATGTGGGTGTCAGGAAATGGTGAGATGCTTCCCCACAGATGGCTCAGCAGAAGCCTGAATTCCTATTGCACTACTGGCAGCAGCATTACCCTGCTCCAAGAGTGAGTTAGCTGGGTTGTTGCAGCTCTGCAGTGCCTTGATTTTAGGAAAATCCGCACCAAAGAAGCTGATTGCCTACACCTGCAAGGCATTGAATCTCTCAGAATTCCCTGGGATAAGGCAGAGACTGTATCCTCCTGTGGGTGGGGAAAGAACTTGGGGAGGGGTTAATTGACTCCTCCTAATTATTAACCAGGCATCTTGGGTGGTTAGTGAGCTGCAGGCAATCCCTGGGTGAACACCCTAACACCGGGACCTCTCTAGGAGAGGTTGGTTAAGGACTTTGACTTCTGGGGTTCTCTCTGGAGTGGAAAAACTTGAGGAAGAGATCAGATCCAAGGCTGCTGGAAACTCTGGAAGCCCAAACCACTCAGACTTTGCTTACTTGTGCTCCAGGCTCTCTGTTTTAATGTCCACAACCTTTGGCATGGCTGTTTCACTGCTACACACAGAGCCACAGTTTAGTCAGTCTGTCCTATGATTGGACTGGGGGTGCTGAGAGTTGGCAGTGCAGGAGGATGTTTCACCTCATGCCACAGTCAGAGCTGGCTGCTGGCAAAAGCTGCACACTTCTGCAGTGAGACTCAGTTCTGGGGCAAGTGGGTCTGTGCAGAGATATTTTTCTTGGATAGAGATCCACAGTAGATTTATTGGAGGGGACAGTGGAGTATCCAGTGTGCTACAGGCCTCTTTCTCACTCCTGAAGGCAGTGGCTGGGGCAGTCTGTGTTCCTAGCCACTTGGTAGTGGAGTAGCTGCCCTGGTAAGACCTTCCTCTTTTTCCATTGCCACCACAGCTCCGTCCAGCACAGACATATGCAGCAATCCACACTGCAGTGCTCTGGGTGGCAGCTCTTCCCTGGCATGCTATACTTTCCTAGGCCATCTGCCCTTCTCTCTGCCCACACTTCCTCCACTGAAAGTACATCATGACGTGAAACTCCATGAAACCTCCATCCTGAGGTTGCCACTAAGCTAAGCTCCTTCCCAAGTGATAAGTACTTCGAGATCCTGGGAGAGATCTGTTGCTGTTGGAGAGGGTAGCTTACAGATGTAATCTGTGTCCAATTTATTCTTGCAATTTGCTTTTCTTGCTTTTTCAATGCCATGCCCTAAGGGGCCTGATGCTGTGTCAGCCTTGAGGCAGACCCACAGACCACATCCCTGAATCTTGCAGCAATAAGTCACAGGAGAGGAAACATTGTGGAAAATGTTCACTGACTTGTGCTGCAAAGGAGTAAGCAGTGCCGCAGTGTTGTGAGCCTCCCGAGGACTTACTCCATCTGGGCTGAGTGGCTGCAGCTGCTCCTCACTCTCCCGACTCACCCCTCCTGCTGCAGCTCTTAGAAGCAATGCATGGTAGAGTGCATGTCCGAGGCACCTTATGGTTTGCCTCAGATTGCAAGGATCGGGGGAGTGAGTTGTTCACACTTCCCAGGCTTCCTTTTGACAGGGCATTTGGCTAAAGAGCAGCAGGAACCTTGCTGGTGTCCTCTGCTGTGGGGATATGTGTGGTGCTTTGCTGTTGGGACTGCCTGTTTGCAGCTGTGCTGAGAACTTGCCTCTGCAGTACCCTCAAGGCAGGCGAGAAGCAAAGAGAGGCGTTGCTGATTCCCGGCTGGCGTGTTGTATTTCACAAACAAAAGGTGAGGAAGAGCTCGTAACAGCCCTCTAGAAAGGCACACAGGGGATGTGGATTTGGGAGGGAAACTTACTGAAGAGGTCAGTCAAGAGTCATGCTGGCATCTGACATGGCCTGTGAAGCATTGCTAGGGTGGCATCACACAGTCTCTGTAAATACAAATCTCAAAATACTGCACACACATACTTGAGTAAAACCTTCCCAGTGAATTGGGAAGGTGGCGCCCTTTCTGCTGAGAGAGAGGATAAGCCCTGGAGAAGACAAGTTTTTCTCTCAAAGTCACCCCTGAAATCTGTATCTGAGGGACACAATGAGACACCAGAGGTCTTGCCTGCCAAGCCCCTCCCTGGTCAGGCTACATACAGCCTGATGGTATTTTCAGAGAGCTTGCTGAGCTATCTTCTGCCTAGTTCACATCTCTGCCCCAGGACAGACCCCCTTCCCAGCTCCTTTCCTTCCCAACCTTCTGGATGTGGTTAAAGAGTAATGGCAGGAGATGAGGAGGGGTGTCAGGTGCATCTCTTCCAAGGTCCAAAGCTGCAGCAGGGCCTCTATCTCTCCTCATTGTAAATCTGCCTGACAATATGCATGGCAGAACAAGCAGTCCTTGATCTAAAATCTGCCATCCTTTGAAGAACCTGTGCTTCAGTGAAGCAGCCAGCAGTTGCTGCCTGAAGAAGGCTGAGAAGCCACTCTGCAAAGCTCTGCAGTTTCATTTCTCTCCCCCTTGAAGCACCGGAGCTGTACACTAATCAAGCTATTTCTGCTACAAGCTTGGGAGGAAAGAAACAGAGATTGTAGTGTTAATGCTATTTTTAAATACTTTGCAGACTCTTGAATAGGATGATGATGGGGGCCGGGTAAGGACCCAGACAGAGACAGATTGATGTGTGGTAAACACATCTGCTGTTCTGCAACTGGGAGGCAGCTCTTTCAGCAGCACCCCTCCAAAGGTGCAGCAAGGAGCTGCTGTGAGGGCTCTGCTCACAGCCTCTGACATGGCTTTGGCTTGGTGCTTCCAGTGCTCTCTGCTCCTTCCTTGGCCACTGGCAGTGGCAGTGTTACTGCAGTGGGGCATAGAGCTTGCAACCCCAGGAATCAGCTTCCAGTCACACAGCATGTGTAAGGGTTGCTGCCTGCAGGCCAGAGCCCTCACACACCTTCTGAGTGGGGGGAGCAATTGCCTGCTTCTGCCTGTACCTGGCACCCTAGGGGTGGGGTCTGTCCCTGAAAGGCTGGAGAGAGCCTGAGCAACTGCCTTTCCTCAGATCGTCCTGCTCACCAGCTAAAGAAATGCAGAGCTAGAGGAAGTCTCAAGCTTTGGTCTCATCCCTGCAGGAGAGAACGTTCCCATGTGATAAGGAGAGAACAGGTTGGGAGCAGGGAGGTGAGAAGGAGTGTTGTACTGATGGAGAAGTTTAAAGAAACCCTGAACCATTGAGCTGTTTGGACAGGGGCTCCATGTGTATCCCAAAGATGGCACTTCAGCATTCTGCCCCTCTGGAAAAGTTTTGCAAAGGGAAAATATGATTTACCTTTTGGTCAATTTATGACCCATTCTTTAGTGTCAAGCAGAGAGCTTTATCCTGAGGGTTGATCTCTATAGAATGGCTTAAAAAAGGAAGATGCTGTCTTGTTAAACTGTCAGCTTTAAGAATTATTTCTATGCCATCCTGTCAGTCTCATCTCCATTAAATTCCATAAGGCTTTTCCTTAAAGGTAAGTAACTGATTTTGTAAGAAACTAAATCTTAAGTGAGCTATCTGTTGAAAGCTTGGATGGATCCTCCATCCCATTACAGTGAATCGATGCACGAGTAGTTTTGATAGCACTGTCAGAGAGACTCCGACCTCGACAAGGAGATGTTGCCACTCAACACACCCTGACCACAGCAGATCTCCCTGCACTGCCATTCCTAACAACCAGTATTAATCTTGCATCCAGAAGGATGTGAATGGCCCTGCTTTCCACAACTGCTCTACTGACGTTGACGTCAAATCCTTTTTCCAAAAGTCAGTCGTGACACATCCTTTGTCTGTTCCTTCTGGGAGGCGGAGGGAGGCTGGGGGTGGAGAACAGAGGGCAGTTGTCACCCAGCTCCTCGGCTATATGAGAAAGTGGCTTCTGTTTCTGAGCTTCTCTCTGCTCTGCATCTTTCATCGGCATCAAATTGAACAAGACTTTCTTTTGTACGAGGGGAATGAATGGTTCTCGCAAGGGTCAAATAGCACCGCCTGCCCAGGCTGGGACCTGCTTCACACAGCATGGGCTTGTCCTGGGCACACACAATTGCTGTCAGTCGCATGTGCCCTCAAGGCTGGCTTCCCTCCTGGCCCTGGACACAGGGAGGCAGAGTCCATGCATCCATCCAGCCACTGAAGGAGGCAAATGTCAGGGCAGTACTGCCCCTGCAACATACAGTGCTGCATCCATGCAACATCTAGTGGCTAGGGAGGGCTTTTATGCACTTGGTGTCCCCCACTTGCTGTGGCTTAGTGCTTGAATGCAAGTCTGAGCATGCCAGCAGTTCCATGTAGTCACAGCTGTGAAGTCCTGTATGAAAGACCTACATGTGGAGGTCAGATAGAAAATTTCTCTTGTTGTGATGCTCTGATCTGGGTAACAGCTCTAGCTGTAACTCTTGGTCTTTAAATAAGAAGCAGCCACAAATCCCTATGGATTCTCCGAGTCAGCCGCATGCCTTCTCCAACACAAACATGCAAAGTCATCTCATAAATGCAACAGAAGCTTTTGATCATCATCTGCTAGAACACAATCTGCCTCCTGCTGTAGGTTATGCATCACAGAAAGATGCACACTGCTCTTTGCTGGTGAACACTTAGATGTTTGTTCATCCAGCCTTCTAGTGCGTATGGGGCCCTCTGACTACGTCAGCTACTGATGCCAACCTTCTGAGGCTGGGTAACCAATTCTGGGCAGAGCCTTCCCTCTTATGAGGGCTGAATCTCTTATGAGGGTTGATGAGAAAGCAGAACTTTTCAAGGCAGAGAAGTACATAGTGTCCAGTTTTATTTGGCAATGTCTTTTCCTCTAGGCCTGCAAACTCTCCCTCAACAAGAACGGCCTCCACTACTCCGGTGTAATCCTGCTTAGGTTTCTGCCTGGGAGATAGCTCAGACATTACAGATTCAATGCATTTAACATTCTTTGCTTTCTGGAAATCTCTTGAGCACTGTTCAGGCCAAGGTGATTACAGCTGTGTTGAGTGGAACAGCGAAAAAAGCGCAAACCTGAGCCGAATGCCAAGACAGGCTGTTTCTGTGTCAATCAGCAATGAGGAAGTCTGTGTCCATGGGCAAAACCAGGACACGAACAGGACAAGAGACTGCAAATGTGTCTGTAGAAGAACTATGGATTCTTGGTGATTGCTATATTGTGTTACATCAGCAAATGGGCCACAGTGCTGGGTTCTTTGTTAAAGGCATCTCAACCTCTAAGCTGTCAGTTTTGAGTGCTTGTAATGCTTGGCCAGTTAATAATTTTTTGCAACATGAAACTCAATTTCAGGGCTGAAATGGAGTATTACAAAGTGTGCCAGACCAGTATGACATGACAATGGCATAAGAGGGTTCAGAAAGCTTTCAGACCTCTGGATAATGGGTTATACTTCTGCTGATGGGCTGTCTTTAAGAACAAGAGGCAGTGCCACTCAACCTGAAACAGGTGGAAAGACTCAATGAGCAAAGAAATGGGATGAGCTCATGAGCACTGATATGGAAATCCCTTCCTCTCCATCCTCCTCCATCTGTTGACCTCATCTCAGCACTGCAGAGGACACTCTGCGTGGGAGATTCAAACGGTAATTCAGACTTTGGGCTTGCTTGGCTCTCAGCACCTCGCCCACACAAATCCTGCCAATAGTCATTATTGTGGTGTCTTCAGAGCTACTTCCAGTGAGAAATATTGGGAGAAAAGTGATGGGTGGATGTAATGTAATGTGCTGACACCTTGTACCCCACTCTTTATTTCAGTCTCATTTGTGATGAAATGCCTCCTTGCTGTTTCTTTCTTTCCATCTCAGAAGCAGCACAGGATCAGGTCAGGGATATGAAATGAACACAAATGTGCAGACGCTCCATGTATGTGTGCATGCATGTCTGTTTGCACCTGTGCTGCACAAGGAATAAAGTCAATGATGTCTCCTCGAGTAAGTCATGGGTCACCTGTCTTTGAAGGTCTAAATTTGTCAGACAAGACTGATTTTGTCAATAGGGCATCTATATGGAACATTGTCCTAAGAAGAGCTAATACTCTCAATGACAAAAAGACTACATATGTACTTTTGTATCCTTTAAGACTTGAATATTCTGGGGAGTTGTGTGGCAATAGAATAGCAGTTACTGCTCTAGCTATGTTATTTTAACTTTCTCATGTGCATAATCTGCTCTGGAATAAGAGTAATTACTCCAAAGTAAGAAGATGCTTTTTTTCTAGAACAGCATCTCCCTGAGGGTGAATTATACTTAGAGCAGAGTGTGAACTAGTTTCTCCTGCCTTACCAGACTTTAGGATGCAAAAATTGTTTTCTGACCTGCACCAGAATAAAAATCAGATTACTTTGAGATTTTTATCAGTGAAAATAAACCAGTGAGATCAGGAAGAGCTCATTAGCAGCTACTGATCAGTATCTGCTGTGGGTGGATGATCCTAAGTTTCAGGTCCCCTGACTCTCTGATTCATGGATGGACATTTACTTGAAAATCCTGCTTAGAAAGAAATGTCCTGAAAACACTGTTATAAGTGTGTGATCTGACTGTTGGTTTTTTTTTTTTTATTTGAAGTGTCCTTGTCCTTGAGAAAAGTTTCATCTTTGATAAAATCAGCTGGTATTTTCCAATGAAACATTGGTTTGTTAAAAAATTCATGACCAGCCTTAGTAGTATTAGCATAGATTTAATGGTGTAATTATCTAACTATAGTTATGCTGGTCAGTTCCCTGAGGTATTGAAGCTCTAAGCTCATTTCTTTGTGTGCATGCAAGCTCAAATGATAATGCCAGTCGAGTAATCCTCTCCCCTGAACATGGGCATCTCATCTTTTCCCTGAAACTACCCTTGCTAGTGGTGCCCAGTAGCACTTAGCTGATCCTGCCATGCAGCCCCCCGGGCTGCCCTTCCCGGGCTCCTCACACATGTGCTAACAGCTGGGGTTCCCCTGAGGCTGCCTCAGACCCTCACCTTCCAAACAAGCAAAATCTCCAGCCACTTCATCCCCTACCACCGTGCTCTGCGTTTGCATCACTGCCAGCACCCAGGACTGCTCTCGGGCTGGTGACCTTGAAGCAGCCAGCTCTGTTATCTCCTCAGCAGCCTGCCTGCCCACCAGCTTGCCTTTGCCTTCCCAGCACATCCTCCCCCTCCATGGCCACACTTGGAGCTTGTAGCATCTGCTGCCCTCTCATTTGGAGTCTCAGTGAACGCTGCTGCCCTCAGCTAACTGTCAGTATTTATCATGACATCCCATTAGCACAATCCACACTAATGACTGTGAAAGACGCATCCATTTCCATTTTCTAAAGGGCTTCCACTGGCTGGAATCCAGCTGCAGGGTGAGGTTGGGGAGGGTAGCAGGGGGACAAATCTTCGTGTTGACAGAGCAAAGCGTACATATCATTACCGAGTGCTCTTCCCTCCAGCGGCTCAGCAGCTGTCAGGGGCGAGTGAGGGATTTCTCTCTTGGCAGCTCAGCACTTAGTCAGGGCACTGCAAGGTGTGAGCTGGTCCGGGGAGGGGGGGAATCGCCTCCCTTTTGCCATCTGCGTGGACAGAACAGCTTTCCAGTTAAACAGACTGCAATTGTCCAAAGCTGCCATTTCTCTTTGGAGTGTGCTGAGAGTTAAATCTGCAGTCGCATGCCCAGTGTGGAAGAGCCAGGAAACAGGATGCAAAAAGTTCGTGGTCAGTGTGTATGTGGTGGAGAGAGGGGACAGATTGGTGGATCGTGACACAGCCTTTCTTTACCCTGAACAGAACTGATGTCACCTGGTGGGCAGGTCTCAGCTCCTGGCATCTATGTCTATAAGGTCTCTGATTTGGCCTCCACAAATGGCCCTAGTAAGGATTAAGTTCTCCCATATGTTCAGCACTCTTACCCACTCCTTTCAAACACCTTTTAAATCCAAACCCTGTTTGTATCCCTTTTGTCTGACTGAATTGGACTTTACTGCAAAGGAACTGAGAGACTTTGCTGTCAAGTTTTTGTAGAGAGAGGGAATGGGTCCATAGGGGATGCTCGAAGCTCTTATTATGTCATTCTAGGTGGAGATAAGTCAGTTCTGTTGCAGTGAGACCAAAAAATAGGATTTACAAGAAATCAGGTTTGTATTCTGAGCCCAACCCTGATTTCCTTCAGCAATCCCTGGTGGGTATTTTGGTTCAGGTGAAGGCAGAAGAGCATATGGCAGGCAGAAACATAGGGCAATCAAACATGGTAATGCTATTCCCTTCTTAGCACTTGACACCATTTTCTCCTTGTCCCTTTCACATCCTGACTCCAAAACCTACCACCCACTTCTGGCACAGATCACTCTGTGCTACCCAGCACAGAGGCTTCTATACAAGTGAAATGAAGTAGAGACAGCTTCCATCTCTGCCATCAGGAAACTTTTCCACAACCCAGTGCAACTTTGGACATAAAACTTTCCTGATACTGAGTTGGAAATATCCTCTTTTGCTCCTAGCTCGTCTCCTGTCTCCCTAGCAACCTTGCTCTTTAGCTATTGATGAATATCTGTGTTTGCTTTTGGTCATCTATTATCCCACAAATACAGATTTAACTTCTGTAATACTTGCTGTAAATTTGACCTTCTAGCTCTCTGACTGGTCTCATCATTTTTCTCTGGCTGAAATTGCCAGGAGTGCCACAAGTACACAGCTGATGTAAACTCTTGCCAGTCTGATTTCTCCCCCTCTTTCTTAGGTGCCCAAAGCAACTAGGACAATTTTTAGCACATTTTTATATGAAAACCTTCTGTTTACTTGGTGTTTCCTCTCCCTAGGACCTATGCTGTTAACAGAAACATTTCACATATCTTCTATTTGCTGAGTGTATACTAGCAATATTTTAGCCTTGACTTTTTAAAATTAATCCCATCTGGATGTTTCTTGCTGAGGTTTCCGATCTCTCTTTCTCTATTCCTGGTTTGCTTTGGTTTTCATTATTTCATCCCCAAGGAACCACGAAAGGTTTCCGTAGTCCTCCTTTGATGTCTATCCTTGTCTCATTGCCTGTATACTTTCACATTTTAATTCATTGAGAAGTTCCTTGCTTATCCAAATGAGTCCTATGCTGAAATACTCAGTCTTCCTGCTGAATAAGATTGCTCTCAATAATTTTATTTTAGGAATCAGTCAGCCCCCTTTGGTGTCTTAGCCCCTTACAGCAGCTCGTTTTTTATATAATTCTGCCTAGAAAGTCTCTAAAAAATTCTAAATTTGCTCTGGGAAAATCCAGAGTATTAACTGCTGTTTACCTTCCCAAACATTCTCTAGATCTTAAATTCAGTGATTGTATGGTCACTGTGATCCAAACTACTTTCTGTAACATCCTTCACCACTATTACCCCTGTTTGTGAGCAGGAAGAGCATTGCTTTATCCTTCCAGTGTTTTGAGGTTCCTAGGACATTCCTGGGTTTCCTATTGCCCTCCCAGCAGATGCCTGGATGGTTGATTCCCTTTGAGGATCAGGGCCTGCACTAAGGAGATTTTTGATAACTGTTTTAAAAAAGCCTAATTTACTTCTTCCTCTTGGTCAAGGAGTTTGTGATGGAACCCCAATGCAACCTCCACAGGTTTCTTTGCCCCACCTGTCCTTCCTAAAGAACATCCACAACCTCCACTTACGAGTAACATGCTACCATGTCTCTGTGATCCCACATGATCCTTCCTGGCTCACTGCAGTCTGGAAGATGGAAAGGAAGCTGGATGAAGGTACACACAGTCTCTTCCCTTTGGGTAAGAAACCTCTTGCACCATGTTGGTTCCCAGCTGTGTTCCTTTACATTGTGGTCATCAGTACTGTGGCACGCTGGTTCCTCCCCTGCTGCAGGCTGGAAAACTGTGTTGCCTAGTGTTACTGAGCAGAAGGAAGTGTTTCCTGAGGAATGACAGTGAAATGAAGCTAAAACAAACACAGAAAGATAGATTCTGAGATGTTCAGAATGAGAATGAGGATAGAAATAATGAAGAGGCCTTAAGAGTAAAACATTTTGCAGCTATAACCTGTTTTTCACTGCAGCCCTCTAAGGAGATGGGAGACTGTACATCATATGCTGTGACAGGGTGGTCTTGCTAAAAGCAAAATGATGTGTAATGTGAATGAGAGATTCATGACACATTGGAGACTGTCTTGTCTTGCTTGTCTGGCTGAGCTTTGTGTGAAACTGATACGCTCTGATTATGTCTGATAATATGACCTGATGGCCAGAGGGAGCTCCAGTACACAGCACTACAGCAGAAAGACCTGTGCAAGGCTTGGTTAAACATTTCTGAGTAGGCTGAGTAGGCTGAGTACTCTGATGGAGTAGAGGACTATTTCCAGTCCTTCAGACCCCCAAGAAAAACCATTTGAAGGTCTTTTGATCATCACTGGATGGAAAAATTAGTCAAGAGGATTAATCAGGCCCTAAGAAGAAACATAAGCAGGTGAATGGAGCTCAGGTGATTTTTGTCCTCCATTTTGTGTGCTCAGTGGGAGGTTGCACATGATTCAGCAGGACCTTCTCTGTTTGATGTATTGAATGGCAGACAGCCTAAAGCCTTCTGGACTTGAGTCCAAAGCTAAACCCCAAACACTTCCATCACTTCCATTAGAGGTAAGAGAGAGAAGCATAAGGAAAAACCCCACACAGAAAAAAAAAAAAAAGCAAGGGCAGGCTGGCTGATAAAACTAATCAGGCTGGCAGTGAGGAAGAGCTTTATTGTTACTACCTGCAACTGAGGATAAACTACAGACAAAATAGCAGGAGCTTTTTGGGCTGAGCAGGGAAGGAGGTGGTGAGGATTATGGGATGGAAGAGTCTGGGGAGAATCTTTGAAGTCGATTTACTATGTTTCTGCCATGAATGAAATCCCAGGAAGCTCTGAACTGCACTTTGAATGTGGAAAAAAAAAGACCCTTTAAAAAAAAAATTTTGTGGGTAGAAACATGCAGTTGAGAAAGGAAAAGGGGATATATAGCCAAGGGGACAGCTAGCAGGAGGAGATAACATCTTCAGCAAGTTTGTCAACACATTTGTACATAGGCAAAGGCAGCCTATGTACATCATGCGTAGCCATGTATATCATGCAGGGCAATGCATGATATCAAATAGACATGCTTCTTCCCACAAAACAGTCCTGCAAGCATGGGGTGGAGGAAGGAGGCAGCACAGCTCTTGGTGTCTGCAGCAAACAGAATCCCTGCCTTTGCTGTCTCTTCACAGCACTCTGTGCTGCCCTGGTGCTTCTTTTGAAGCACCAGCTACCCTCTGCTTCACTGAGAGCGTCTGCCAGATGTGCCAAACAGAAGCAGGTACATAGCCATATGAGACCTTGCCAGCGTGTATGGCTGATTGCCCTGGAGCTGGGATACAAATGGAAATCTGCTTTGCCACCTCTGCAAGATTACACCAATGTCTGGACTCTCGGTGCCACAGGTGGCCTTCCAGCATCTCATGGATTTGTTTCTGCAGCTCCAAGTGGAGGATAGAGCAGCCTAAAGGACATGATCTCTTACAGAACTGATTGCAGCAATGTCCAAACTCAGTGAAATTAGTCTGAAAACTAAACAGTCAAAGTGGGGATAGCTATCAGCAGCTTTCTTGTCTACCTTCCCTGCTAAACATACACTGACTGGTTCAGAGAGTCGATACTTGAAGTATCTTAAGGACACTGGGAAAATCAAAACCAAGTAGTTTCTAAAGTTGGATTTGTAGGGGAAGTGCTGAATTACTAGCTTCAAAAGCAAGACAGTTTTAGGGGTAGAAGATCATTATCAGATGTCTATTTTTGAATTTTTGCTTATTACCATGTTCCCTGACCAATTTGCTGAAAAAAAAAAAGACAAAAATAAGAGAAGTAAATTAGATGGACGAATGTCAATGCACCTTTGATGCAATAAAAGAAGCAGCCCTGAGACCAGAGCCAATGTTGATAAGCTCTGACTTCAGGGTACCATTTATAGCACAAATGTATATGACCAAAATAGGACTGGTTGCAGTAGCCAAAAGAAGGACATGAAGAAAGGAAGAAAATTTGCCCTTGGGAAGGGCAATATAAGGAAGAAAATTTGCCCTTGGGAGCCACAGTAAGTACTGTGGCTGCCTGGCACCAACACAGTTCTGCAGAGCTTTCAGGTCTATGCTTGTTGCAGTGAGAGGCCAGCATCCTCCAGCTTGCTTAAATACACAGAGAGACATGGATACACACAGAGCAATGTGCCACTCGGTTTCACAGTCCTGAGATGAAAAGAGCCCTAAAAAGCCATTAAGAAATGGTAAACCCTGGGGAGGATGTAATCCATGCATGCAAGGAGCAACTGTGGGTGTGCACTGCACAGAACAAGGGAGGCAGGGCTGTCTGTCCATAGTGGCAATGGGATTTTGCTCCCCAAAAGTGTAATGGTTCTGCTGAGGAGCTGGAGGATTAATCGTGCTGGCAGGCAGGCTGATCAAAGAAATCTAATTGCTCACGGACTCCTGTGTAGCAGTGAGCAAGAGAGAGGAAGAAGTGCTAGCTCAGGGGTGGGAAAATGTTTGTGTTGCTTCCATGAGGAAATGAAAAAAACTGGAAAGCTATTCTGATTTATTATTGAGATAAAGCTGATCACTATTCCTCAGGAAAAAAATAATCCTCTGATTGCATGAAGCCGGATCTAACAGCAGAATCTGCCAAGCACTACACACAAATGCAGACCTAATTGCTCAACACCAACAATGATTTTATGCTCACAGCAGTAAGTTTAGGCCCTCCTATCTTTCCCCGGGCTATGTCCCTACTGTCAGCCCTAACTCACACAGGAAAACAAGCTCAGCAAAGGGGGTGGTTTGCCTGCAGTTCAGGCAGTGAGTCAGCCTCACAGTTTAACCAGAGAAGGTGTGACTTTCCAGATGCTTGCCCAGACCTCTGGCTATACTTCTTCCCCAAACCTGCCCCTAGGTCCTGGGTGGGATTTGATTTCTCTGCTTGGTGAGGCAATGCACTGTGCATTAGCAGAGAGAGGCTGCAGAGGGTCAGTCATTTTGCTGACAGGATACTGCTTCACCTGAAGGTTGCCAGAATTTCTTTTCCAGCATTGATCTCCTAAATGACTCGGGAAAGAAATGGCCATGGAGGAAATGTTGACTACCAGGCTGGCAGCCTTGATGCAAATGTCCAAAGTGGCCAGGTCTTGGTGACATTAATCCTTTCAATGAAAGATTGTGACAATAGATCTGTAAAAGGGGCGGTGAGGTCTGATGCATGAAGACAGTTTAAAACAACTAGAGATGTGTACTGTAGCATGTCTGAACGATTCACACCTGCCAAGTAACACCCACACATTTTATTGTGCCTGTCAGTTTGCCCAAGCCCAGAAGGGAGAAAAAAAGCTGGTTATCATTTTCTCCTTGCTACTCCTGTTACTGCCCTTCTGGGCCTTTGTCAGGGAACCTGCCTTCTCCCACTGACCCATTTGCTGAAGTATCTCTCATGCTGAGATACTGCATCCTGGAAAAAGGAAGCCAGTCAGGTACAGCTCTTTGAAAAGGGCCTCTGTGAAGGGTAGCAGACATGCAGTGAGAAGCCATTGTGCCAGGGCTTCCCTGGGGCAAAGTAGATGGAAATGTTATCTTCAAGAAGGTTCACAAAGATCACAGCTTTTTATAGCTCTGACCTCTTCAGGCCAAAACTCCAGGCCAGAGAAGTAGTTTTTATCCACGCCTCATGATTTGTGTCTGAGTACAGGTCCTGCAGCACTGATGCCTGTCTGATCACAAGGCATGCCTGTGGCATGAAGGACTGATCTTCCCCAGTCTTGCCTGCCTCCTGGAGTAGAAAACGCAGAGAGGGCTTAAAAGAGGCATATTCTTCCTCTGCCCCTCTTTTCCTACTTCCTTGCAACCCATCATCTTCTCTCAGGAGGAAGATGAGAGACAAATAGACAATGAATCTGTCTTTCCTTATCTCCTCCACTTTCAAGCAGAGAAAAATGCAATGAGAGCAAATTGTGCCCTGAATTACCTTCACTAAGCCCTTTTAGGCTTAGGAAGGGAAATAAACTACTGCTAATGCCATCTTGAGTTGCAGAGTTTCAGAAAGGAGAGAGAAGAGCTCAGCCAGGAGCTGATCTGGAAGAATGAGGTTGCTCTGGAGATGAGGATCTGCAAAACATCTGCAGAAAAGCCAGGGGTGCATACACATGTTTTGGGAGTAACATGAAAGAAAGTGCAAGCATCAGTTGAATGAAGCTTAAAGGGGAAAGCTGGAACATCTTCAACAGTGTCTAGATCACTCTGACTTTATGCATCTTAAAACAATGAGTGTAAGGTCTTCTTTAATTCCCCCAGCCACATATGTGGATGCAGACAGTGGGGGAATGTCCCTCTGCATGTGTGTGTGTGTCTGTGAGAAAGGGGGGAGTAAAAGAATGCACAACCATCTTCTTTGCTTGGGCTTAAGTATGTGGGAAGGCATCTGACTCAGCATTTGGGGTTAGGCAGTCCAGCAGAGAGAGATGTAGCCCAAGACAAAAGTTGGAAGAAGACACAGTTGCAGGGAATCTTAATGTAAGCTGTATAGGGGTTTCATAAATACTGTTCCTCTGGTTCTTCTCTGACTGACAGCAGGTTGTGCTCCATCTAAAACCAGGGCAGCTCAGAGAGGTCTGGCAGGAAGACAAGAAGGGGTGGGCCATCAGCCTGGCTTAGCACTGTATCATTTAAACAGAACTCTGCCTTCAGTTCTTCCTGGGAGATTTCATGCATCTGATTTAACATCTTAAACAAGATATCAAATATTAATACAAAATATTGCCTCTACCTCAGGGACTCAGAAGCTGTTCTTGCCATAAACTCAAGGTTTTCATTAAATAGGCTAAGGCTGCAGCTGCATTGTTCTTATAGAAACAGATCACATTTCCTGTGTCAGGGCACTGGTGTGGTAGAGCTGTGAGAGAGGAAATATGAGAGAAAACATTATGGAGCAAAAAAAATGATGAAGAAGAGATACAGGGAACAGAAACTGGAGAGTAGCAGCTGGGAAAAGAAGGATCAAAGAAAGGCACAAAGGTGTACTGATGATGGGGAGGAGAAAAGAGGCAAAAGAATGGAAAAAAAATGTGGCAATTATGTGGCAAAAGAAAGAGAAAATCTTGTTTCTGATTCACAAGGATAATTCATGGTCCTGAGGGGATCAAGGAACTACTGCGGAAATTCTGGGAAACCGCATATGATTAATAATTAGCTGCAAGATGGAGTTGAATTTTTTTCCTTTTGGCTTTTTCCATTCTTTTGCCTTTACTCAGACTGCAAGGAGAAGTTCACCAGATCGACCTTCAAGAGCAAGCCCCTGGGCTGGCAGCAGAGAAACAATACCCAGGCATTCAAACCTCAGATAGGAGGTGAGATGCTGTGGTGCCCTCTGGCAAAGGGGCACTAGCATGTGGTGTATCACTGATGGGGATACCTCATAAATCTGGGCAGTCCCTACCCTCCCATGGTCTGGGCTGTGCAGCCAGTCTGGTTTGATGACTAAACCAGCCCCAGCTGCTTTGGAAGTATGATCAGTGCTGTTTCGTCCTGTGAATTAAAGATCTTTCCTGGCTCTGCAGCTGCCTTTAGTTGGTTCTGCTTTGTACAAATTCTTTCCCTGCTATACTACAAAATACTAGAAAGTAATGCCAGAGGATTTTAGCAAAAGACAGACTTCCAAATGAGAAAAGTGAGTTCAACACTCTCTACAATGCTATGCCATGGCTGATTGTGTGCTTATGTTTTGCTGATTTTTAGGGATTGCTACCCAAACCTATAAAGGCAACAATAAAGAAGACAGATGAAGGAGCAGCACAGTGTTAGGTTTCATTCTTTAAGGTCCCCATCTGCTTCCACAGTGGATGGTCAGTATAGGGGAATAACACATTTACAGATTGCAGGAAAAAACCCCTCTTTTTATTTTTTTTTGAGATTAGATTTTTACAGTGTGGCTCACTTGCCCAACTGAACGCAAATGCGATTCCTGAGCCTGTTTCAGGCTAAAAGGAATCACAGTTTGATCAAATAGTCTGACCTTCTGTGCACTGCGGGTCTTCCATATTCTTATTCCATTGCCGCTATAATGGCAGGAAGAACCTGTGTTTCATGAAAGCATCTTTTTTTTAGGTGAGCATTTAGTCCTGATTCAAGGAGAGCAGGGGATGTGACGTCCACATCTTATGCCAGTGCTGTTTTCTGGCTGGTCATCCTCTGTTGAAATTCATGCTTTGCCTCCAGCCGAAATTTGTACAGCTTTCAGTCAGTGACTCCTGCAGTATTTCTTTTCTGCTAGATTAGAGAGACCCCTTTAGTAATTGGCATTTTCTCCCCATCCAGGTACTTGTAATTTGCAAATCACTTCTCTGTCCTGGTTTTGACTAAACAAACTCAACCCTGAGATTCTCATAGAAATGCGCTTTCTCCAATTTTCTAAGATTTTAGTTGCTATTTGTTTTCCTTTTTGATTTTTCAGCATCCTTTAAAGGATGGACAGCAGACCTGAACATAGTGTTCTCGACTTAGTCTGATTAATGAGGGGAGAACCCATTGCAGTGTACAGCTTCTGTGTGAGGGGAAATAGAGGCAGAAGTACTGATCTCTGCTTGCTGGTAACCAGGACCTGAGGCAGCAACCTGAAATTGTGTCAGGGGAGGTTTAGCTTGGATACTAGAAAAAGGTTCTTTGACCCAGAGGGTGTTTGGGCACTGGAACAGGCTCCCCAGGGAAGCAGACAGAGCACCAAGCCTGACAGAGCTCAAGAAGCATTTGGACAATGCTCTTGGGCACATGGTGTGACTGTCATGCAAACATAAAACAACCCTTCTACAACAGAGAAGTAAGAAACACTTTTTTCTTCTGCATTGAAAGCTCTTATTATCTCTCTTTGTCAAAAGGTGGTACAAGATGATCATTACTTGTCTGGCTTTGCCACTAGGTACTCTTCAGAACTGACATATCTCAAGACATTTGTGGTAGGAATAGTTTGTGCTCTTTCTTAGATTTTCATTGGACCATATCAAAATGTATTTTGTCTGTAAGCATCCACTTGCTATTGAATGCAATTCAGGGTCCACGGTGGCTTTTTTTCTTATACTTACTACTCTGCCAAACTTTATCTCTCCATAAACTTTACTGGCTGTGATTTTTATTTACTTCCAGATCATTAGGCATCAGGCCCATTTCTGGTTGTGGAGCTATGTGAAACACCATCCCCATTTGAAGAGTTGTTCTTCCCAACAACTCTTTTTAAAGGCCTTACAGCTGTTTATTCTTAACCTGTTATGATATTGCTTTATGGATGTTGTAAAATCATCACAGGTCTGGTTTTTAGTCAGAATATCATGCACTACTAAGTGAAGAGAAATCTGTGTGGTTAACTCCTTCAGCTAAACTTGCAAGTCCAAGAAAATCACAACAGGTTTGACATGTTGATTGTCACGGATTATATTTCTACTAATTACTTTGTCAGCAGCGGATATCTGGCCATCTGGCCTACCATTGGAACAAGCTGCTTGCATTTTTTTTCTGCATTAACACAGCATTAGAGTTTTCTTGGTCTTCTGAGATTCTGCCTCCATGCCAAGGTTTGTTTCCCATAGATTACTGATTCTAATCAATAGGTGACACAATGAACTCCTTTGGACTCTTGGGTAAAAGTCATTCAGATCTGGAAATATTAAAATAACTAACCTTAGCAGGTGATGTTTAATAGCTTAAGACACTAATGGAAAAACACATCTTCATCCTCTTAAAATGTTGCTGTGTTTTTTTAAACCAGAAGAAGTGCTTTAATCAGTCTCCTTTTTTTCCAATATATAATAAAATATTATCTCCACTAGTTGTGAACCTTGATAGAAATTTATTTTGTTCCTTAGACACTTAAAGTTCTTATTGTCTTTAACCTTACCACGTACTTGTTTTCACTTTATGTTTAGTTTCCTTTATCAATTTTCTATATTCATGACTTCTAATTTATATTGACTGTCATCTGTTTTCTGATACAGTATAACTCATTTATTGTCTTCCCAGTTTCTCATTGCTGCTTTGACTTTGCAGCTGAATAAGGATGATGAGCTCTCAAGGCAAAGCATCCCTTTGGTTGATTGAAAAGATGTACTTTTTTCTACCAAACTTTTCTATAAGACCTGCCAATTTTCATTCATCTTTCATGCCTAATTTTTCCCCATCAATTTCACTTGTATTTTTCTTCTGCTGTTGAGAAATTAGCTCTTTGCAACTGCCCTCTGTTTGCTCACATTTAATGTAATCATCTCACAGTCATTATCATCTGTAATTTTAGAAACCTTTAAACTCTGTCAGCCCCAGCATACAGCCTTATAATCAAAGCTCATTAAAACAGTCCTTTCATTTTTTCACCGTTTGCATTAGGTATGAAGAAGAGCCAGGTGCTTAAAGAATAGCTCACCTTATTTTCTGCTTTGATTTAGCACTCTGGAACATCCCTGTACCTGCATGCCTCCTGAATTTTATTAGGTAAAATATGCATTCAACGTCCTTTGGTTCTGGATTATCAATAACTCCAAGTAACAACTTTAATGCGGACTGCCACCTCCACTTCATTTTTCTGCTCACTTATTCCTAAACCAATTAAACTCATGGATTTTAACATTCCAGCTGTGTGAATTGTCCCACCAGGTTTCAGCAATGCCAATTATATCAATGAGAATTTCTAATTTTTCAGCTTGTTACAGAGTCTCTTTGCACTGCAACATGAGCAGCTGAAAAATTTCTTTCCCTATATGCTGCCGTCTCAGCACAGTTTCTCTGCCATGAGCTGAGTTCAACGTCAGTTTTCCACTCCTGCACTCATGGCTTGTCTCACAGGGTGTGGAGTGTGTGATCTGGTGTCAGGATTGTATCAACATCCATATTTTATAACAATGCTAGAGGCTAATTTTTAAGATGGCATGCTCTTTTGCCTATAAGAACCATAAAAATTACTGCGTTGGCACTTGGCACCTGTCAAGTCTGTCTGCCTTCAGAAAGCTTACAATTAGATATTTAATGCCAAGACATACTAAATAAAGGAAGCAAAGATGTCTTTGCCATATTTACAGCAGCAGAATTTTGTGTGAGTTTGTGGAAAAGGTACTTCTTGTGCTTTGGTCCAAAGATGATGAGATAGAGTCCAGGGCACAGTGGGCCTGTGCAGCTGTTCTGGAGGGAGGAAGTCCCTTAGATAGTGGCTATAAGGCAAGACAGAATATTTCTCTATCTGCTTTTCAGCTAAATTACTTTCTTGTCTAATTGCTTTCCCTCTAGCTAATTATCACAGGGTTTGTTGAAATGGGACCAGTGGTGCTGGCCATGTCACATGCTTAGTTGTTTGGCAATAGACTGGGAATCAGTGGCATCTCTTCATCTTCCCAAGGGATTTCAGAGGGCAGTGCTTTAAGTCGTGCAGGCAGGAGCTTCTGAGGCAGATGAACAACTTTCCATCATAACAAGATACCTTGTCTGCAGCCTCCTCGGGCCCGGATTACAGGGACTGTTTGCTGGGCTGGGGATGGACAGATGGGAGAGGTCTTTGCAGCAGAGGAACATCAAACATCAAAAATAAATGTGAGACTGAAGATCTGGAAGTACTGATAATCATACACATAGATAGAGTGATATAGATTAAAATAATCTGGTAGATGAAAATAATAGATAATAAATATATAATTAATAAATCAATAGATTAAAATAATATATTAATCTAATTCATATAGATTAAAATTTCATTGCAATCCCTTGAAAAAGTTGTGTTTTTTTTATAAATGGCCAATTCCCCAGGTGTTGTGATGTCACTTGTCAGGTTCAGATCCTTGGGATCACTAGGAAAGAGAAGTTGACCCAATGGACAAGTGGTTTCCCAGTCCATAGCAGACTTGTTAGGGTCTCCAGGGGCAGGTCAAAGGGATCTTCCTGAAGCAAGATAAGCATCTACTCAACCAGCATCCTCACCTCTTCTGTAAGGGAAAGGCTCTTCGGTTACACTCCAACAATGGCTAATAGGGAACCAATCCAAGCAAGGAAAAACAACTCTCCCAAGCAAAACACATACCTTTATCAGAAATTTGCTTGTGGTCCATGCTTGTCATTAGACTCTCAGCCACAATGTTTTATCACTAAGTGCAACCACCAGACAGTGTGTTATTTGCTCATATGTCTCAACTTGCTCTTGTTCAGCATAAACAAACAGTAAACACCCATGAGGGCAATGAGAGGTTTATCTGGGAAATGCAGTACGTAAAAAGGCAATTACTCTGAAATCTGCTTCGGGCCTACGTTCACAACACAGCTCCTGTGCAAAAACACGTGGGATATTGTTGTCCAGCTTTCTGCAAACCATAGTTTCCATTACCATCGGACATGGGTCAGGATGGGTATCTTATTCCTTTGCCCCAGACAGCAAACGTTTTCTTTGCCTGCCTTCATCTGGCAGGAATGGCTCCCCTTCATCAGGGGGAGCCCTGCCACATTCAGTACATTGTGAGTGTCAAGTCACCAAATGCCAGCACTTTTGTCACTCTAGGCTAAGGAAAAGCCCAAGTGCCTGCTGCAATGCAAATCATTCAGGAGATGCTTGGTCACTTCTCTGCTGAGTCAAGTGTTTAAAAGAGGAAGGGGAAAATCAGCTGTTTCCTCAGCCTTTCATCTGTATCTGAATGATAAAATGGGAGAGGAGCTCAGCTCCATCTGAACAGTATTAATCGTGGCTGGATTGTCAGCGGTGCTGCAGGTGAACAGGTTTAGCAGTTGTGTGGGTCAAGAGAAGCATTGTCACAACACCTTAGGGCTCCTCTGTGCTTGTAGGGGGTTCTAGATTGAAACCTTGGGATGATGAGGGGTGTCAGGTGGCTGTCACCTTCCCTGGCACCCTGACATCCCAGTAAAGACTACAGACAAAAAAAAATCACAGCACTGCACTGCAGCATGCCTTGATGGTGCTTAAAGAGCACTTTTGGAGGGAGCCAGCTTAAGACATGGGCATCACAAATCCTACTGCCTAAGCTCTGAGCAAAACATGATTTACACCCCAAGCCTGCCTGTGCAAATGTGCTCCATGCCTTCAGGTTTTAAGTGTCAGGATTTATTCTTCCAGACTCTGAGATAATATGACAAATTTGCATCTTCAACTAGATCTCACAAATTCCACCAATTCCCCCAGCATGTAGCTCTACTTCATTCCATCACTCGCGGCTCTCTTTCTTCCAGCTCTCTTTTATTCCAGGAATAAGATATTAATGGTAAATAAAAGAAATAGCAGATAACACTTCTGTGTTTAAACTGTCCTATGGGTCATATATTCAGCCTGCAGCAAGAACAGCCAGGAGTATGACCAGAAATTTAGCTTGCAATGGACAAAAAATCCTGCAGGCTTTCATAATGGACACACTATTATCCTGCTGCTACAATGTGCAGTGATTTGGGAACATCTGAATGCAAGAGTTTTCCAAGGTGATACAGCCCAGTCCTTCTTAACAAAAGCAACTGTACCACAAGGCTTCTTATAAACTGATCAAGTCCTCAGTAGCCCCATTTGGCTTGACCCCTCTCTCCCTTGGACCCCACATAAGACCATGGACTATGAAAGATTTTGAAGCATATAAACAAAGAGAAGATACTTGCCATAGTGGCAGAGGAAGTTCAGCTGCTGAACAGTGATACATCCAAGGGAATCATCTCACTGAGCCCTAAATGTTATAGAACCCAAATTAGCTGTCCCTAACCATCAGGTTACTGAAAATTTGTGCTTCATTTCAATGTTAATCCAAACCAAACAGACAGAAGAAAAGGAAGAACAGTACAACATTCCTGCATGTGTTGGTAGAAGTATTTATTGAAACTTATGTTTGTAAATGTAGAATTTTCATTCTGTGGTGGCTTGTACTGACTAAGAGTAGTTACAGCTGTTCTGCAGGATTGTGAGGCTGAATGCCGAGTGAGTGCCTTGTGTCTTTAAGTCTGTCACAGTTTTAAAAGATGCTGTATTAAACACTAGTTATTATAATAGTATATACATGCAAAAATGCTCCAGGCCCGCAATTTTCATGGTGTTTGTGTTGAGAAGAGCCCCAGAAAATGCTAACCCTACTTCTGGTCTTCCATTTGCTGTTATATATTTCTCTAACCTTACTCTTCTTATGTGTATCTTCTTTAAACTAAGAGATCACATCCTTCTCAATCTTTCTTTAACAGAAGCGTCCCAAGCAGATAATCATTCATGTCACCCATCTCTGATCTACTTCCATTTCTGCTGCTACCACTTGATGGCTGGTGACTAGGAATGAACACAATATTCCACATGAAAGCACACTATTGAGTCATTGAATGGCTTTATACTTTCAGTAATCTCTTTCATGCACACTTTCTTGCTACTGATGCTACAGGAGTAAATGAATAAAAAAAAGTCTCTCAAATGCACAAAAATGGAAAATCTCAAGTACAATCTCTTCCTACTCCTGGAAAAGTAACACATCTGACACCCTCTGTGTTGCAGAAAGTGCATATCTATCTTGGATTTTCAGAGAGGTGAACTTTTGACTTTCAGTGTGACTTACAAGAAAGTTGGTATTTATTGTGTTATTGCCCATTTGCAAAGTACCTGAGAACTCAGATTCAGTTAGCTGAAAATGTGAATAGCTTTTGTTGGGCTAAGATATGTGAAGGAAGGGAATGCTAAAGGATTTTCTTTGCCAGAAACCATTTCTGTAAGTGGATTTTAGCAGTAGGCATCTATAACTGCTTTAACAAAGTATTCTTTTTTTCATATAAAATATATGGGTCATCCATAAATTATAAATATTATAGCATAAAAGTAAATAGCTAAACTGAATTCCTGAAATCTAGCATATGTACAGATGCTTTCAGACTAGGTAGTAAATACCTAGTTTTCTTTATGGCCTTTGTTCTGAAATTTCCCCTATGAGTTAACCATCTCCTGGAATGCAACACATTAGCAAAGTTTGTCATGCCTAAAAAAAAATTTTAAGATGAGACTCTCTTGTACACCATATCCTGTGGAAAATAAATATCAAGAACTTTTAGGAAGTCAACAAAGTTTTAGGAGTCACTGACTCCTTCTGGCCACCTCTGGCATGCTCTTCTCAGCCATCTCATGGATCCCTAAGAGGTGCAGTTGGACTTTAAGAGTAGAAGGAACATTTCCCTTGTGTCCCTAAAGCAGCAGTGTGGACACTCAAAGGCAGCTGTGGACTGAATGCTGGCAGCCTTCTTGCTGACTCCGAGGTTTTTCTGCTCCTGTAAGGACTTATGGGTGAAGATTGTAGGCATACAGGCTCTTTAACTCTATCCATCTTGGCATATGCCAGTGCAGATAAAGTAATGTATGGCTACGTGCTGAGGCTGTCTGCTAGAGCCAATTGACAAGAAATAAATGAAAAGCATAACAGTTGTCATTATCATCAAGTGTCCTCTAGACACCCTCACTGACCAGGAGCCTCGTCTCACAGAATGTGTAATGAAACAGGCAGTAAGATGACTTTGCATCCACTTTTCTGCCTATTGTCCTCTCCAGAGTCCAATACTGAGGTTTCTCAATGCACAGCCACACTGCATGGTCCACTAGATAGTTCAGGAGTTAACCCTAATAAAAACAGGCAGCTGTGTGAGTAATGACAAGTAATTTACTCTATTTTTGGCATTGAAAGTCAGTTGAAGTTATCATTATTGGTGTAGAACTAATCCAGTCCTGGAGAGCAACCTCAGTTTCCATTACAGCCATGACTATAGAAAAGAATATGATAAATTTGCAGAACTTTATAATTTAGTCATGACACCACTTTGTTAGCAGATCTTCTACACATAAAGATCTTTCCTGGGTGCTTATAACAAGCACTCAGCCATTAGTATGGACTTGCAAGTACCAAGTATGAATCTTTAGCTCTGAGTGTATCTTGGGGATTAAAAACAGTTGTGCCTCTGAATTTTAGCCAGCATGTGTTTGACATCAGCCTACCTATCATCAGGCAGTACAGGTGCTTAACTGATATGGATGTAAAAAATAATGTCTAAGGAAGGTAGGGCTCCATGCAAATACCTCTGGATTAAGAGTTTGCTAGATATGACACATTTCAAAGCAACATGTAGAACTTCTCAGCCTGTTATTTGATCTTGCTCGAGTTTATAACCAAAGAATCTGAATGTTTAAGAGTGAATGCACCCAAATCCTAGAGTAAGGCAGCAGGGCTAGAGACAGCTCCTCTCTAAACTGCTCTTTTAGCATCGCACTCTACTGCTATGACCAGATGTACTGCTGTGGTGGGAACATGAGGAGATAGAGATGCATAAAATAGATTAAGTGGTTCAGGATGATAAGGTTCAGGTCACTAACCATTAGTTTGATGGGTCAAGTGTAGTCCTCATCCTTATACGTTTCCAAGACCAGAACAGACAAAGCCCTGAGCAACTCAATCTGATCTCATAGCTGGCTCTGCTTAGAGTGGGGGATCAGACCAGATGATATCCTGAAGTCCTCCCTTTCAATCTGAATTAAATTACTCTGTGATCCTGTTGCCAGGGTCCCAAGTCAGTGCTCTGATGCCAGAGCTTCCTCACTCTGTCATGCTTTCTTAGCCGACTCCAATCTTACTATTAGTTTCACTCCTTGCAATGAACAGCTTGAAAACATTCTGCATTCAATGAAGCCAAAGGTCTAGAAAAAGAATATTAACAGGGGATCTGTGGCTGTGAAATTCACAGCCAGAGTCCTGACTAAAATTCATGAACAGTAACTATAAGCTACCATCAACTTTCCCCAAACATGTTTATGTTTCATTAGAAATAGCAAAATATGGCGCCTGTTTTCCACTCGTGACATCTCCTTACAAATACATAGCTTTCAATTTTTTTCAAAGTTCCCCCCTCCCAACTTTGTTTCATTTTGTTATGATCACTGAATCATAATTTCTGTTTCATTTCATGTGGACCATCTCTCATCAGTCACATTCAGCAATTTCATCTTATTTAATTTCAAATAGAAAAATGTTTGTTTGTTTTAATACCCCTTCCTCAGCCTAAACAAACAAAAAATTAGAGAAGAATCAAGCACTTCTTTTATTCTGAAGAATTAAAATCTCAAAGGGAACAAGAATTTCTCATGAGCATTTGTTCCTTTGAAAATTTGATTTTTGTTCAGAAAAAAAAAATAAAAGAAAAGCAAACCTTTGATGAACATATTAGCAGTTCTTTCTAACCAGGATAATAAATGAAGTGCTCTCAAAGCAGAAAGAGCCCAATAGCCTCTTAAAACAGATAACTGCCTGTGATAGCTTTTTATGGACTGATGAACTTGGCACAGCATGCTACTACCTTGCTTCCTCAAGGCACTTTCCTACCTCCAGCTTTAAGCTACTGTGCTATAGAAATCCCTACAGCATGGCAGGAATCTGTCTCTCTGTGACTGTCTGCAGTGGATATAGGGGCTATATATAGTCTGAAATCAGGTTAATTGTCTATAATAGTGCCCTTCACTCTCTTTGTCGAGTTTATCATTGCTGAAAGATGTCATCCTGACAACTATTCAGGCTGAAATCCCCACCTTCTACAGAAGAGTGAAATATACTCCAAATGTGCGAGAGACTCCAACAACTTCCCATCCCTTCTGATGAGTTTAAGGGGGACAACTGTGGTGACAGCTTTAACCTCAACCATTCCTCAAGAGCAGCAGGAGTGGATTGTCCATTTGCAGCCATTGGTAGCCGCTGGTAGCCACCTATGGTTACTTTTGAGAGGAGGAGATTTGAAGCAGTCATATTATTTCAAAGTGAGAAGCTTCACACATTTTCATGTACACATGAAAATACATTCATACATTTTGATGTATATGCATCTTTGCCACTCCGTGAGCTCCTTGTGTGATGCTGTGAATAAATGACAACTCCTTGGAGTATGATGTTCATGGCATAAAGCAACCAGGAGGAATTATTATCACAGAAGTGATCACAGCCCTGGTGGTGCCCTCATTGACCAGGCACAGTCCCACAGCACCAGGAAGGATGCTGATTGAGGCAGAGTCCACTGACAGCCCCAGGCAAGGCAAGGTGATGAATAAAGCCCAGGTTCCTGCCAGGGAACAAGACCAGGCCTTCTATAAGGTGGGCCCAGTACATCTTCAGAAAAAGAATGAACTCAACCAGGACAGCACTGAGCACAAGTACACAGGCAACATAACATAGGAGATTTATTGAAGCTCAGGTCGGGGCTAATGGGCAGAGGTAAGCCAGCCAGGGCAGTTCAGGTCTGTTAGTGCCCTCGAGGCATGGCAGATAAAAAGTTGTAAATAAAGGAGAACATCATTAAACAGAAAATGTGAACACTGAACCACAGGGAGCTGGATCATAGCATCTTGTGAACAGTTGCCTTAGGGCTGTGTGTGAACTGATTATTCCAAGCTGGGTTGTTTGGGGTTTTTTTTGTTTATTTGTTGGTTTTTGTTTTGGTTTTGGGTGGTTTTTTGCCCTTTTTTTTTTTTTTTGGCAATGCATGGAAAGTATTTTCTTTTTGCAGTGGGATACAGGCAGTAGTACACAGACACAAAGGATATACATCACTCAGCAGAACAGTTGTGGATTCAATACAGTATGGCAAGGGATGTTAAGGAGAAATCAAGGGTGGGGGAAAGGAATATTTTAGCCTGTTTGAAACAACAGAATTTGCACAACCACAGTAGATGAAAACAACCACCACTGCCAATTGTTGTGTGTCAAGGTCTAAATGGATCACAGTTTCACAGGCATTTCTTTTCAAAATATACATGGAAACATGAGGCATGTCATCAGCTATTTTACTACATCTTAGAACACATCTGTTGGATAATTTTTTAGGCAAGTCTACTATGATGAACAGAGCTGCTCTAGCATGAAAGCTTTTGCTATTTCTCTGGCTCCTTTGGATATGCCAAGCTGTATGCCCCTGGGAGATGGGCTATGGGAGCCTGAAGCACAAGGTGTGAAGATGAGGCAGCAATGGGGATTAAAATTATCAGAAGGACCTTTGTTTCTGTCTGCAGACATGGTTAGGACTTGTTAACTTCTTTGGGCCAGCCCCTAGGAAAATGTGGCATACCACTGTCTCTGAGCTCTCCCTGCACACACTTCATGTGCTATTTGCACATGAGGAGGAGTCTTAGACAGCAGATGCTTCAGAAAAGGGAATCAGTGAATATTTATTCAGATTCTGCACAGCTGCTCATCTTCACTCCTCCCCCACTGTCTTTTGTTTCTTATTCATGAGGATGGGTCTGAGTGGGGTTTGTCTGACACGTATGTTTGGGACACAGCTGTGGTGGTGGGGTTTCTGCATTAGGAAGCAGAAGTCTTGTAATTAAAAGCATTCTGACATGTAGTTCAAGAGCTGTAAAGCACAGCACAGCAGTGAGGGAGCCACTTACACAGCCTGAATGGGAGAAGGGAGCAAACTGCAGACACCCCTCACTGAATGAAGTCTATTTGCATGAACCACTCATGAAATAATTACCAAGAGCAACAAAAAGCAAGGTCTGTTTGCTAATGATTCATGAGCTGGATAAAGACTTGAATTAGTTGGATAATTTATTTGTAAAAATAATCTAGCCAGCTGTAATTAGAAGGCTGGATAGAGTGATGTAGAAAGGGAAGGAAATAATTCCCAACAGCACATGACCTTCCAGAGGGTAATACTGTTTTTGAACAGAAGCATTCCTAAGAGCCTGTGAGCTTGCCTAGGTGCAGGGTGGATCTGGTGGAGACCTAAGAACCAGGATGCTCTTCTCTTTTTTTCCTTTAAAGCGTAGGGATCCTTTCCTTTCTTGGCTTTGGCCTATTTGAGCAGTTGGTACTATTCCCAGTGGCTTTTGGGTGTAGATCAAAGCATTGCTGAAATCACTTTCAAGTCAAGCAGAGAGCATTTGGAATTAGATCAGCAACTAGCTTCATTTTAAAAGAGTTAGAGATTTTCTGTTCAGAAAAAAATGTTGGCTTTTTTTTTTTTTTTTTTTAAAACATAGCAGGGCATTAACTTTCCTACAAGTTTCTCTGTATAGTTCAGATCTTCTCCCCAGCTCCAGCTCTTACAGAGGCTGAGATAGGGATGCCCCTTGTGTGAAGCACCATCCTCTGGGGACAGCACCTCTAACCCATGATGAATATCCACAGGCCTGTGTGTGATCGATCCCAGCACTGCTTGTTTCGCGTGCCAAAGCCTTGAGCTCAAATGGTTCCTTGTCTGTCAGCTGGCCTGACCCTGACACGGGCAGCTGAGGCTGACAATTGTGCCTTGTCCTCCTCTTTGCTGCAGGGCTGTTCCTTTATCCGCTGGGCAGGGAACATGGAGGTCAAGGAACTTGGCTGGGCAGCAGGAGGAGAGGAAAGGGGCCACAGGCAAGTAGGAAGCTCTTGGTGGGGTCATGATACTGTGAGGAGTAACCCACCTATTGCTTTGTGCAGAGCATTGTCCCGTCATCATCACAGAGGAATGAGCCAGCTTTTGCTATCGACCTTCCCCTCAGCACCCACCTGCAGCCACATATGCACGCTAGCAGCATGAAAATGGTGGGGCAGCCCTTTGGGAAGTTATCTGCCTTCCCTGGGCCAGTAAGGAGTTCCTCTCTGGCCTCAGTCTCCCTGTTTCAGTCTAGCAAGCTGTGTGACTGGACCCTCTGTTCAAAAGGAAAATCCTCTGGACATAAAACAGGCACTGACTGATCCAAACATCAGCAGTTGTGTCAAACTCACCTCTGCTGGTCTGTAGTTTAATCATCCCTGTCTGTTATTGCTGACCTGCTCTGAAGCCTTTCAAACAACACTTAACTGGGACTTTCCTTGAAATTTCCTTGCAATGAAATGTCAAAAGGACTGTTGCAGTTCTCCATTGCATAAGGAAGCAAACCATGCCCTTGGTTTTCTAATAAAGGGCTTTTCTGAGTGTCCTCTCTCTAAACTATCAGATTATTCCCTTACAAAGGAGAGGTATATATTTCATACTCATGAGGTGCTGCAGTTAAAGTCAAGCCCTTCCCAACCTTCCCATTGCTAGTGTGAGCTCCATCCTGCTGCCAGGGAGAGCCAAGGCTCAGCTGGTGCCAACCAAAATAGGCTGAAAGCTTCATGTAAGGGTTAAAAGGACCTCACCTGGGGAGAAGTCTATTTTTAATTAGCTTTGCAAATCGGTGTAATCATTTTAATGATTTGGAGATTGATCCTCTAAAGTATATCTAGGAGCTACAGCAGATTTTTTATCTCTGCCAGGGGAAAATCAGCAGCATTCAAAGAGAAGCAAGTCCCTTAGATACTGAAAAGCAACTGTTTGTTGCTATCTATGTCACAGTCCTGTACAGAGGGGGTTGAGAAAAGGGTGGGTGGGAAGGGTTTCCACCACATCAAAATAAGACTGTGAATCATCAGTGTCACACTGTTGTGAAAATGTGTAAGACCATACTAAGATATATGGCTAGACTCCTGTGAAGAGCCTGGTAATCCTTCAGCACTGGTGACTGGAATGATCTCATTTAGACAGCTGGCATCACACTTCAAAATGTTTGTTCATCAGCTGGGCAGAGTCTGGGAGGAGGGTGCCAACAACGGTCAGTGGTCGAGAAAAAAGGATGTATGAGAAAAGACAGAGAGTACTGCCTAAGCTAGAGAAAATGACATTGTTTGAGGAGGAGGAGGATGTGATGCAGTCTTCAACACACGAAAGGCCACGGCAAAAAGTCTGGGATTTTTTTTTCTTTATATTTTTTGCTGGGGAAAGGAAATGTAATGAACTGCAGCAAGAGGAATTTAAGGCTACAGATGCACTGAAGTAGATTGTCAAGGATGGGTGAGTTTCCACCATGTTAACATTAGATAAATATCTGCCAGGAATGGCCCGGATATAGGTAATTCTCTTTTGGACAGAAGATGGGTAAAATGAATGTCTGAGGTCCCTTTTAACCAATATTTTTTTACTAGTCTATATTCAATAAGATAAAGCTTCCCACTAGTCACACACAGGGGGATAGAATTCTGGCACTGGAATGCAGGGATAAGGAATGGACATTTGTTCCAAAGGTTGCTGAGCCTTGAGAAGAGAATCAGAGAAGTTTCCAAGTCAGAATACAGCATCAAAAAGGATTAATTTCATGCATTATAATGCCAAACAGGATGCTGTCCACACATCATTAGGAGTCAAGGCTTTTAAGATCTGCTCTACACTGGCACAGAAAACAAAATTTGCCCAAGTGGCCTGTGAAAAAGGCATAAAAATAAGATTCTCCCTCATGCCTGGCTGCAATGCACTGGCTACTGAAGATTTGTTTGTCACCCTCCAGCCCGGCGACGGTCGCCTTCCAGTGGCGCTGCCAGAACGGCAGAAAGGTGCACAGAATACTTTGGAGTGGAAGTTTCTCCCCACAGAGCCATATGGCTACAAGCAGATAACGCTGTGAGCAGCATTCATTAAGAATTTCCAAATCTGCAGCAGCTGGAGCGTGGGATCATTTAAAACATGACTGATTTACTTCCTGCAGCCTTGAAAAGGAGGGATCGCTTGGAACCCAAACGCACAAAGCATTTCTCTGAACTTATCAGACGAAGCCACATGCATTTCACACACACACTCACAGGAGTTACCTCTTGGGGAGGGTACTGGAGAGGTTCACAGGACAGCTGCTCGATGGAGCATTGGCAGGAGACCAGGTATCCCAGTTGCTGGGGTGGCTCCAGAAATTGAGCAGAATGGAGAAGGCAGGAAGAATATTTATAATAATCCTGATGAAAACAAAGTGTTGGGCTACTATTTTATTTGAGCTGCAGCAAGAACAACAATAAAAGCTCTGAGGTAAGGATCATTCTTTAGGCAAAACTGTTCTGTGAAGGCTTGTAATGAGCTGCACTTACCTAAAAATAGCATTCAAGCTAACACAGTGTACCCTTATTTGTGGGACAGTGATCCATCTTTGTGCCCACCAGATGTTACTTCATTAATTATTGACAACAACATAGCATTTCTATAGCACTTTGTAGCGTTATGAGAATTTTATAAATAGATAAAAATTAATCAATCAATTTTGTTAGACAATTAACTAGCATCCAGCCTTTTAGACTGAGATGATGCCAATATTTTCTTTTTTTTTAAAGTGTGCAAGAAGAGAAAGACTGAGCTTGCCAGAAAAAAGACAGAAATGCTTCCAGCCTAAAAAATGTGAAATAATTTCTGGATATTAAGCAATGGGGTTAAATGTTTAGTGCTTCCAAAAATTTTGGGCACTGGGCTGGAATTCATCTCCTTCCCTTGACTGAATGCAGATGTTTGCATCTAGGCTCATCATTGTGGACCTCCTTTATAGTCAGCAAAAAGAAATGAACCATACCCTTCAAATGCCTGTTAGTTGTGGCTGATTATAAAAAGACATATTGTAGATGTCAAGGTCTGATGTAGGCATTGCACGGCTGGGGAAGAAGAATTCTCTCCTGACATCTCCTTTGAAAATCTGTCAGGAAAAATATTTTGAGCTCCAGCCCCGGAGCTGCTGCAGTTTAGTTCTGTAAAGAGGATGCAGATGGTACCTCAGGGGAAGGATGGCCAGGCACGTGGCGGGCACAGGTCCCAGCTAGTGCAAGAACAGCACTTGCTCTGCAAAGGCGTTGTGTAAGGAGGGCACCTGCCAGAGGGCAGGGAGAGAGCTGCTCCTCCAGTGCCTCTGCGTGGGCTCTGCCTCTGAGCTGCACTGCTGCAAAGAATGAGTGCCTGAGAGCCCGGCTGTGAAGGAATCTGTCACCTGGGAATACACAGGCAGGTCTATCCTGGATGTTTGGTTTAAGTTGTGGGGATGCTGGGGCTCGGACTGGTTGCTGTAAGCACAGCAGGTCGTGGTCACTGGCTGCTGTGTACCCTGCCACCCTGGCTCTGTGCCTTGCATGGCCTCTCTGGGCTCAGAGGGACTGAGGCAGTAACAGAAAGCTTCAGGTTGAAGAGTCATTCCTGAGAAATGTTCCTGATAAATCAGAACAATACCCAGAAACAGATTACAGAAATCCTTGCTCTGTTGTGTCTGAAAATGGGCATCAGAGCTGCTGATACACTAAGACTATGCGACTTCTTTCAGCCATTTCTCCACGTCAAATGAGCTGGTGTTTAAATGTGCAGGAACAGGAGTACAGAGAGCAAAGTGCTGAGGAACAAGAGAACAGAATGCTGATATTGTTCAGGGAATACAGCAAGACCTTATGGCTGAGAGATTTGTGGTGTAAAACACCAGGACCAGGATCTGCTTCTGCATAGCAGAAACCAGCAGTCATCTGAGTATTCAGAATTTCACCTTCCCAGCTGACAGGACTGCAAAACTGTTAGAGGAGACATAATGGGAAGAGAAAGGGGAAGGAAGAACTCCCATGCACAGAGAAAAAAGTCCTATTTCTTCCTCCTGTTTTGAAGACCAAGACCAGAACAGTTCTTACCTTGGGGACAGCACCACACATCCCCACCAGTATTTTATAAATTTCATTAAAGAATCTCCCTATAATTTTGTTTTAACATAATGTACAGTCACAGAAAAATGCAACAAATGTTTAAGGGAACAATACCATACAAAGTAAGAGCAGCACTGGTTATCATTATCATTATCAAGATCATGCTAACAAGTTAAGACTTAGTTGTTATGTGTTGGGAGACCACATGGCTGTGGACATGATTTTCTGAGCCTGAGAGAGTTTTCAGCCTGTCAGTGGCTGATCTGTTCCCAAGAGAAAGTCTTTTGGGAAACTTTCTCTTCCAAGGATTGTTTTTTGTAAATAGGTTTTGGTTCTCAAAACAATCTCACACAGCTGTTCTGAATGTGCTTTTCTCTTGTTCTACCAATGGGACCAGAGAGGTGGTTCCTTTGGCCAATCATGTTAACCTGCATTGGAACACCTTATAAAAAGGGTTGCAAATCCCAAAATAAAGGGATCTGCCTCATTGGGATCAAACCCCGCTGTTGTGATTTGAGTCCACTCTTCTATTCCGTGTCCACTAGCAACACATGGTCATTATCTTTTCAACTTTCTCCTACAAAGGCTTTTCTGTGTTCATCTGAGTTGCCACTCTTCAAAATATTCATGTGTTATTTACAAAAGATATATTAATGGAAACTTGTTAAGAGTACTGATAATGGGCTAACATAAACTTATACACTTTCTAAGGAATGCTTAAAAATGTTACAGTTTTTCGGTGTTTGCAGTCCTGTGCAGTAGTCCTCAATGGGGATTTCACTGGCTGTTCCCAGGCTTGGAGATGGACATACAGCTGCATAGGTTGATGGCAAAGATGGGATATGAAGTAGATATGAAGTAATGGCCATATTTCTTCTGTTTCTCACTCCTTCTCTTCAAAAGAACTCTATATACTTTCACGTTGATAATAGTATCTTGATTATGAATAATCTTTCACTGTTCTTGTTTGATAGTCTTCCTTTAAACCTCTATCACATCACACATGTGTAAGCTTGTCAACCATGACATTTTCTTTCACAATCACCACCAACTAGAAAATACTAGAGATGCCACTGGCCAAGCTCCTGTCAGATTTTCTCCTCTTTCTGAGGCTGTACCTGGTTTCCAGAAGAACACTATCCTGTTCATCTTGTGCCACAAATGTTTGTGGCACCCTCCTGGCAGAAATAATTCCTGCCCTGAGGAGCTCTTGGCTGCAATTAAGAGAAGAGAAAAAATGCTTCAGAACTCTTATATATTTAGATATGTTTAAATATATATAATGTATACATATATTTTCTAATTAACATTTTTTCTTTTTGTTTCAGCAGCTAGACACAGTGGGTCAAATTAATCCCTGGTAAATTGTTACAAATCCCTGTATACATATCAATCAAATGTTTCCAGGCAGACAGAGAAACTGGCCACTCTCTATCTGCACAGGTTGCTTTCAGTGGGAAGAAGCAGATCTTGCAAACTCAAAGGAGCTGCTCACTCTTGCAGTCCAAGCTGAGAAACCGACCAAACTTTTGACAGCATGCAATCTCCTCATGAGATTTTCAGTATAGGTTGGGCTAAAATCATGTTTCTGAAGGGATTATACTTTCCCATTCTGATTGTAGGAAATGCAGAAAAGTAAAAAAATAAAGCACTTTTCAATTTTTTGTAACTCTCCAGGAGTGTTACTTTGGGCTGCTGCTCAAATTACCTGAATAATTTTGCTCTTCCCTAAGTTTCTTTTAATAAAGATGCTTCTATCAGTGTATCATTATTCAGTTCCTAGCAGCAGAACAGCTAAAAAGACTCTCCTGGTTGCAATCATTAATGGCACCAATCAAACCTGAAGCTGAAATACCCCAAATTTATTTAAACTCAGCCTCCTGCTAGACGTCAGAATTAACTATTTGCACATCTTCTGTTGTTTTATTTGTGTTAAGACCTTCCTGCTATTGCATAATGAACCATAAGCAAAGAGATCAAAACACAAATCTTAAAAGACGTTTCTTTTCTGGATGAAATGTGACCTAGGTCTACTTTTAGCTGTTTTTCTGCCTTAGTCAAAAGTCAAAAGCAGGATAAGAAGACACAAAACACTAATGTGTGGCCGTACATGCAGCGCACAAGCATATACCTCACCTTTCCGGGCGCAGGATTGTGCCCCTTGCACTACCCGAATGAGCTCTGGGATTGTACCACACGTTGCCACTAGATGTCAAACTGTGTCCCAAATCCCACAAATGCCTCCGGTGTCAAGTGATGGAGGGCCCTGCGCGCTGCTCCTGATGCAGCAACCGTGTCAGAGCAGATTTAATTTCAGAGGAAAATGATAGACACATGATTGAATTAAGAGGCTTTATTTGCTGCAGACACAGGGATTTCTAAAGGGGTACTTTGCCCAGAGAGGCAGCATCAAGTGTTACTAACAGCTACTAACTATGATTTTGTGCAAAAATGAAATCTACCTGCTTGCAGCATTAATGAAAGAAAAAATTAATATAGGTCCAAAGGAGAAAAAATTAACTTGCCAGCAAGTGAGGCTATATTATTCCTTTGTTCCCTCTTGGCAAGATTCAGTTGCTTTAAAGCCAAAATCAGTCAGAAAAACTGAGGAGTCCTTAGCTTAGGACTACAGCTTTAGCAGCATTCGCACACGAAGCACAAAAACCATGATCAGATTTGGATCAAGGATTCCCCTGCACACAACAAAACCCACAAGAGCATCTTATTCCTTCAAGCAGCTTAATTTGGAAGCGATGGAGGTGCTCCCTTGCAGATGAGTTGCACACTGAAGCCCCTAATGAAGGGTGTTAATTACAAGTTCTGTGTTTCCTTTCACAGGAGAGACCTGTGGTGCTGCTACTCTGGACAGGTTTGAACTCTTGCCTACCAGGAGTTTGATTTCTCAGATGTGTGCTTCTTTTTGTTACCTTCAGGTGTAAATGACAGATCTTTTACCACCCAGATAAGGTTGTTTCTCAACAGGAGGTGGAGAAATTCCTCTCTGACTGAATGCATTCTCTATGAAATCTGTTACATAAAGGATGAGATCTTGCCTATACCACATGTTGGAAAATACAGTTCGTTAGGTGTAGGCTTTTGCAAGGACATGGCTTGGGCTCTTTTTAGCCTCACCAGCATCCGTCCTGTTTCGACCAAAAATAAACACAGCAAAGTTTTTCTTCTTTAGCACTTTTAAACTTTCTTGGCTTTGTCACAAGCTGTGTTACAGGATGTCCCACATCACCACAACACACCGCATCACCACAGCATGACATGGGCTGAGATCAGCTGTGTGTGGGGAAGTGTCTGGGCCTCTCCTGCCTCCAGCTCCTTGTCATCATCTCCCACTGTATCAGGAGTGCTCAAGAACAGTGGGTGCAGAGCCTCCCTCCACAGCCTGATCAGTAGGATTTAAACATCTGGCTTTGACCTTCTCATTTAGCAGTGGTGTCTTTCACCTCTGAAAGGCATAAGGCACCCAAGCTTCCCCACTGAGTACTGCCTTATTTCTTTCCCTGTCCGTTTTCCACATATACTCAGTGTGCAAAGTTTAGTCATGGCTCACATCCCTAATTGGTTCCTCCTCAATTCCCTCCTCCTGTGGTCCTCTTTCGTGGCTGGAAAGCTGGCAAGAGGCCCTGAGGCACAGCTCTGTAAGGACAGAGGGTCAGGTCCAACACGGCATGGTGGCTGTCTGCCTCCCACATAGGGAATGGGGGCTCTGGCTGTGGCACAGCCAAAGAGCCGTGTGGGGAGGAAAGACATTATGTCAGGGCCCCCAGCAGATCCTCTTTGGCTGTCCTCTTTTACTACTTGGAGCAGCAGGTTTGAGAGGAGGGTCTCCTGTACAGAACAGGCTGCAGAACAAGCATGGTTAAGAAAGCTGCTGGGTCTGGTTACTTGTCCCCAAAGCTGTCTCTCCAGCCAGAAAATTTCATCTTGACACATGAGGAGGGCCTCCTCAGCAAGCGTGCTCTATCCAAACTAGTAAAAAAAGGGCCTTGTGCCAACAAAACCAGGCCAAAACTATGCAATCAGACCTCCAGCATGTTTAAAAATTTCTCTGGGTCCCTGTACATCCCACTTATCCTGGCTCCCTTTCTGTTTCTCAATGCAAGGAAGGAATCTCTAGCTAGCCGAGGATTGGGATGTGGTCGAGACGTTTCTGTGGTAAAAGGGTGGAGCTTCCCTTGTTTTCTTCTTTTTCCACTAAATGCTCTGGCTCTTGGACACTGACTGTTCAAAGAAACCATGTTGCTTTTCCTCTCCACCCCCTGCCTCTCCTTCCCTCACTCGGAAGGCAAACTAAGGAGCTTAGGGATGACAGGAGCAAGCAGCAAGCCTGAGCTTTGCACCAAAGCTCTCATTACAGCAAGGTGTGGCCAGCACTCCACAGCAGCCAAGACAAGCACTTCCCTTCAAAGGGCCCTCCTTCCTACTACACCAACACTGGGACACCCTTTCATGGGATTTCCTTACTGTGGCAACACACACCCACACGGTATTTAAAAGAAGGATAATTTTGGGGTTATCCCTGTGTCACTACTGGCTCCACTTGCCTTAAGAGTTGCCTCCAGCAACCAAACAATAAATTATCAGGGGCAGGGATGGGGACATGGAGAAGATGAGGGTGCCCCAGGATAGCAATGAAATGAAGTGGCTTTTGGCAGCTCGACAATATAATTTCTCAGTCATCATTGCTCTCTCTGAATTTTATGTCTGAGGCTATATCCTGTTCTGAATATAATGAAAAAGTTATTCCCCTTCGATGGCACGCAGTCTTAATGCTGAAATTTTTCTCCCTTCAGCATCCTCCTTATGTGAAAGATACAGGTGTAAAAGTTAACAGCACCTGAAAGTTAAAATTATGATATTTTTACAACCAAACATTGGCACGAGACTGTGCTCTTGATTTTTCTCAGGCTATGAGGTCTCACTCGTCACAGCTGGCCCAAATGCCTGAAACCACAACTAGTCAAAGTTCACAGTCAATCCATGGACGAGAGGAAGAAACTGCAGAAAGCTTGCCAGATAGCCTAAGATAATAAAAAACTTTTGGAAATTTCAATTTGCTCTGGGATACTCCAAAAGTAGAAAAAGAAGTGAGATTTGCTGAATAAATGATTCATGGCAAAATTATTCACTGAGATTAGAAGGCAAATAAAAGGAGGGAGAAAGATCCAGAATGTTTTATGGTAATAAAAAGGTATGATGGTATTGGCGCAGGAGGAATGTACTTCCTAGGAGAGATGACAAAGAGGATCTGTCTCCTTATTGGCATTTTTCAGAAGCCAACAAGAGGTAAGACTCTAGAAGAAAAATACAAGCCATTTTTATCAACAACCTATAGATCCTGGGGCCCCAGAGCTGAGCTGTCACATCTTATTTTTATATCCTACTCCCAGTGTGTGAATGTTTTACCAAGATGTTTTCTTTTTTCTCATTTCATATTTTCAGCAATTGCTATTGTTCTGTAGTCTCCAAATGGGCTCTGGGAACCCAAGGACAGCACGAAAAACTGAAGTATGGGAAACATTGTACCCGGAAAGGGCAGAGCCGGAGCACTGATAGGGGTGACAGAGACTCCAAGGTCTTCTGGAAATGTGGTGCCTAACTATCCCTGATGCAAGAGCTGTACTCAGCTGTTGTGGCATTTCACAGTGAGTTCAAAAGGTGTTTATAACCCTCAGGTATTGAGTGGCTGTGCCTTCATATGCCTGCAATAAGCAGCAGCTAGTGTTAGCCTAGAGTGAACAGAAAAAGCAATGTTTTGTAATTTTTTTTCTTTGGTTTGGAGGCTGCTAAGCACATATAGAGTGTTGGGGGTCTCCACTGCTATCTGCTTCTTTTCTGGCCATAATGAATGAGCAAAGCCATGAGAAATTGTGTTACTTATTGCAAAGGTTAACCTGAAAAGAGATGATCTAGCTCAAACTAATTTGTGGGTAGACTAGACAGTTTAAAAAGGAGACAACTGTAAGTTGGCACAAATTGGGGTATCTTAGAAATATTTGTAGTTTCCACATGACTGATTTATGAATTTATGATTATGTCTGTTTGAGATGGTGGTCTTTAAAAATATAAGACAGTTAAAAAAAAAAGGATGATTGGTGTAATCTCTTAATCTATTTTAATTACGCTTCATATTTGTAGTTATTTCTAAAACTCCATTTAAATTGCCAGAAACAAAACAAAACTGAACTAAAAAGGTTGCTTCCTGTTAGCTGGTAATTAAAACATCCTGATTTGAAACTAAATATAGCCCTTCCTCTAAATTTGGTAATTTTTTGCTTGACTGGGCTCTCTGCACATGTAAATAGAACAATCTAATCACTCATTTTTATTCAAATCCAAAATTTGCATTTCCTTATGTTGAAAAATAGCAAATGGCTTTGCTTATTTATGTGATAATTTTTTTTTTTACTTTGATTTATGTCAAGCTATTTTTGGGTTAGAAATGGAATTCAATTAAGATGCAGAAAGACAGCATTTATATTCTGCTTTTTATTTGATAATGGAGCTACCCAGTAGTTGTGCAGGATATAGAAGCTGATAAAACTGATTTAGTAAGGAAAGGAAATAGTATCTGTAGGTGTGAATTTAATTGTTTCTTTTTGGTTCATATGTCTTAAAAGCTTTTAGAGCTAATAGATCTCAGCCTTTCCATCCCCCCTTACAGGAAGACGAAAGAAGAAAATCTAGTCTTCCTTGGTTTTCCAAGTTGCTATGAACTTTGTAGTGCTGATAAGAGCAATAGTTGTTGAATCAAAATAATAATAAGTAATGAGTAAATTTAAGAAAACCTCCCAGAATTTAAAAAAAAAGCTGAAAATTATAGGGCAAGGAGCTCTTGGCTTCTTGGATTTTTCTATTTTTTTCACTGGTGACTTAGCTCACATTGCTGGTGTGAGATTAGGCCTTTAATACATAAAATTTCCCATTGATTTCTACAAGATTCATTTTCTACAAGGAAAGTCCATTTAATTTAAAAGCAACAAACAAAATTTAAAAAACCAGAACCAGCTATGATTGCACCCCTAGCAGTCCTCCCATTGCTACCACTCATTTCACAGCTAAACAGAAGTTTCTGCAAGAGGCTTCTCCCAGGACAGGACCCATTCTGTGATCACCAAATGCAGGTTTTTGTTGCATGTTCCTCAAACAATTAGCACCACCTCAGCAGCCATTTCACTGCCATCCCTGAGCTTCTCAGGATGACATTAATCCACCTTCTCCTCCTGATTCTCCCTGCTGGCAACCTTTTCTGTTTTATGTTCAGCTGGAGCCCAGGACTTCCTCCACCTGACTGTGCTGCCACAATAGGTCACAAAAAGAGCACAAAATCTCCCTGACAATTAAAGCAGTTGCCCAGTAGCTTTCTTTTAGGTAAGAGGCTGCAGCACTATCTTGGAGAGTCAGAAAAGGATGTGGCTGCAGACCAATCCCTCTCACATCTCCTAAGCAACCACTGAAATAGATGAACGGTCTTTTCAAAATGGCATCATGATAAAGTGGTTTGGCAAAAAGCGAATATAATTTCCTGTTGACTGTTAAGGCTCCATAAATGATCTTTAGTCACTGAGCACAGTGGATCTGTGTTCTGCAATAAACAGCAAGTATGAAATAACCTCCTTCTCTATTGCAACACAAACCAAGATCACAGATTTCTTGTCCAGCCTGTGTGTGCTAAATCAGGAGCTGCTACAGAGAAAGGCCTTTGTTTCTCAGCTTGACATCCAAAATTTTCAAAGTTTTTAGGGTTTGTATCTTTAAAATTTCTCTGTATACTAATGATTGCAGTAGTATTTTTTTGGTAGTGGTTTATCCTGAAATCTGAGAGTCTTACAAGAAACTCCCTGACACCAGGAGCTGGGACTTTAGGGCAGTTGCTGTATGACAATAATATTACAATCCAGCAAACCCAACACATACTGGGTTTTCTAATAACTCCCTTATTTCCTATGACAAGGCAATTCCCAATTGACTCAGTTTTAGTAGAAGCCTTTGAGTTAATATTCTTCGGTGATATATTGAAGTGTAACACTGTAGGGTCATGTATGCTGTATCCTATAGACTGTGTCTGCTAGGGGTCAGTCTGAAATACAGCTTCTCCTTGCTGCATTAATTTCTCCCTTTTACAGATTTATCTGTAAAACATGAATTGTAGCACCTGAGTAGCTCCCTGTACCCTCCATCATCTACAGTTTCTCCCTGAGACTGCTGTCCTACAAAACCCATGAATCAGTGTTGTGTGCCCATGGTGTCAAAATACTTTCTACTTATTTTTGCCCCAGCTCTATTTTTCCTGACACCATGCATTCTCCTAAGCTGTTCTTAAAAGTTTGTTCCATTTTCAAGTTGGAAATACTTGGTATTATTACAAAAAAATGCTATATAACTATAACTCAAACCACTGGATTTGTCCTAAAATCTCTTAAATTTGCCAGAGAACTGTGGGTATGGGGTGGTCAGTGGAGTGAGAGTATGACACTGGCACTGGGGTTGCTTGCACTCCTGCCCTTCTCCTCACAAGACATTTATACCCCTCTTCTCAGGCAGGACTAGCAGATATCTGTGTGGTTTAGGCAGAATTTTTTCTAGCAAATCTTTCTCTTTCCTTAAATTTTGCTATCATTCTGGTACTCAGCACCTTTCTTACATGGTTGGAAATGTGGAAATGTTGGCACCTTTTTTTTTCGTTTCTTTTCTTTTTTTCTTTTCTTTTGCAAGAAAACTTTTCTAGTGCTTATGAGTCTAAAGGAAAACCCAAACCTGACCCAGATGAAGGATGTTCCTGGAATCTCCCTCAGGGATACACATGTCCTTTTCTGGCTAGATATATTTTGGCTCAGAGGGCCAAAAGAAGCAGCAAAGTTGGAACTTAAGGTAATGGAACAAATCCATTTTGGATGAAAATCTGTGATTTCCACGCTCTCCTCATTTAGGCTGCTATGGATCAGGCAGGCCTCTCAGTCTTAAAAGAAACTTTCATTCTCTCTTCTTCCTGTATGGCTTGTTTGTTTGCTTGTTTGTTTGTTTTCTTTGCTCTCTTCGTTTTTTACTTTGGCTCCATTTGTTTAAAACAAGCAGAAGTAATCTTGTTCTTGCAAGAAGTAATCTTCTTCACAGCAGTAGGGCTGGGGCTGCTTTTTATCTCCCCTTACAGTGCTGCTGTAGCAGAGAATGGTGGCCAAACACCACAAGAGCACAGAAGAGAACGATGGGGTGAGGGAGAAGGGCATCTGACCGCACCTGTAACCCTATATGTACATGAGCAGCTTCTGCTACAATCAGGGCAGAGATAGCAAAAGCTTTCCAGGAAAAACCTGCTTCTAAAATGCACTCTGGCAGGAATAGAGGATTAGGGGTGAGGGAGAATACAGAGCAGATCTTATATTGCTCCTTGCCATCCTGACTTGCTGTCTCTTGGCATTCCCCCGTGTCTTCTGACACCTCCTCAAAGACAATACCTGGGGCAGGGCCACACCGCAGAGCTCTGAGCAATGGGAAGAAACCCATGGTGGAGGCTGAAGAGGCACAATTGCTTCCCATTTCCCAGTACAGTATGTTACAAGGGGCCCATTGCAAAGCTTGGCTGCCTGACAGTTTCGTTTGCAAGAGCATTGGCCCCTTTCCAAGCAATTCTTTCAGGTCTCATTGTTTGGTAGGAAACAAACAAGGGGAACAGCACTGGGTGGGCACACCAGAAGAGACTCTAAATATAGCAGGGTTCTTTATAAGCCAGGCTTCTTAGCCAAAGCTTACTCTAAAGATGACAAACCCGCTCTGCTGGTCCACAGAAAAGACACCAGTTCTGCTGTAGGCACCCCAGTTACACAGGAGAGGGCTCTCTAGATGTCCCAGTCCTCTTGGCCAGCTAGCCATGAAAGTCGAAAGCAGCCTGTTAAACTAAGTAAGTAATTGCAAAGCACAAAAAGAATATAACTGGTTCGAGCCTGAAGTCTTCTGAGTAGTTTCTGCTATAATTTACACCGAGTCTACCTCCAGCATGAGTCAGGAAATAATCTGAACTGCAGATTTAGGCAATGAAGGCAAGCCAAGCCCCTTCGACCAGTGATGGAAAGAAGATAACTTTGTGCCACCTTTGCCTGGAGGTGTTGAAACTCAGTAGGATTCAAACTAAATAATTTTGCTGGCAGCACTGCAGAGCTGGTGACATTTCTGAAAGCAAAGGAAAAGAGAAAACAAGTGCGCTAAAGAAGTTTAAAAACATCCTTCTCAACTTGGCATATCCCCACAGAAAACACATCCCTCTAGAACAGCCAGACCACAGGTAAGGAAATGTTAAAGGAGAAATGTGGCTTTTCCTGAGGGAGTATGGAGAGAGCTTTAATTTTACACATCCTGAGTGAGGGGACACTCAAATCTCAGGCAGAAGGAATCCCCCCACAGAGCTGATTTTCCTGCTGCGTACCTTCAGCTTTTGAAAGCAGAGTAGAAAGGCAAGTTGTTTTTCCACTTAACCTAGGGGCACGCCTGACCATGAAGAGAGATGTGGTGTGAGACAGGAAGAAAAAACATGAAGGAAGAGGGAATATGACCAGCTTTGCAGAGAAGACAATAGGAGATCATTTCTGCAGACCCACCAGAGCATTTCCTATAGAGATTTAGCTCAGAAATAGCAGAAATAAGAAACAACAAATGTGCCAGAGCCTGCCACATGCAGGAACACCTGGCCTTGCCTGATGTAGCTGCCAGCATTCTCTGTCCCCCACAGCTGCCAGCCCGTTAGAGGTGTCTGCAAAGAGGACATGTGGCTTTTGCAAACTTGTATTTCCTCTCTTCCCCCTTGCTGCCACCAAATTTGCCATATTAGAGACAGAGAGAAGGCGTGAAGCAGCAGATTGTCCTAGCTGAAGACCACCACCATAGCTGGTGATTCTTCATAGGAACTCATCCTTGTGCTGGATGTTCAGGCACAATAAAAGGAATCTTAGTTGAAACCTTGTGCTAAAACAAGATACAAGCCTATATAAGATATACAAAAGCTGATTCATGCAAGTGATCAAGAATAAAAGAAGTCAGGTTTTAAGTGACTTTTAAAAATAGCAAAAAATTATTTTAGGCTAGCTTTTATGCCTAAAATAATAAGCATCCCTGTATCTATTTGTTGGGGTTTTTATTTCTGAGAAAAAAAAAAAAGAGATTATTATGAAACAACCCTTATCTTCTACAGAAAATGACCAAAATGGAGTGAATCCCTAAACCCACTTCTTTTCTCCTTTCCAGCTTAGTTCTTATAATAAAGATTAATTCAAGTGCTTAGCCTTGAATCAACATTAAAATAATGCAAGGCTGTGGTTTTTGTGCAGTCAGGTTAACTCACAACTTCCTTCTCCTGTGGCAACATGCTTAGCAGAATGGATGGTAAGAGAGGTACATCTGAAAGTGAAAACACAGGCAGTGAAGTGGGTGCTGATTTCAGGATCCTCTGCATGGTGGTCAGCTGGGTTAATTAGAAATTATACACATGGGGTTTTTCACAGCGCTACCAATGCTCTTGTTTGGCAGAACTGAGGACAGGAGAGAGTAAATAGTTTCTTTTAATTTCCTTTTTATTATAGGTCTCTGGCTCAACAGATTTTTCATTACTGTTAGAAAGGTGTTTATATGCCAAAAGGCTGGGGAAACTGCAACAAAACCAGTAGGTTGCAAATATGGAGGAAGAGATTGATACTTGAAACTCTCCTTCTGTCTCTTAGACTGTGGTAGTAAAGCTGCCAACATAGTGACAAAGCAAGGGGTGTCTGAAGGGATAGATAGATCTCCTCAGGGTTTTCTTCCCCAACTGAGCTTTCTCAGCTCCTAGAGATTCTGTCTGTGCTTGAAAATTCTGATTATCACCTGTATTCCCAGGCTGCTAAGACATGAGAAGAAATAGCCTTGTGGTAAGACATTGCCCATGTTCACAGGTGTAGCTGGTTGGGCTTTTTGCTGTGCTGTAGAGTCACAATGTAGTTTTAAGCATTGTTTTAATTTATGTAGGTCTCTGGTTAGCTGATCAGGAGGAAGAAAGCAGGCAAAAACATTTCCTGGTTTGGTGAGAATCCTTACTGATATTTGCAGTGAAGTAATGTGTTGAAGGAATCACCTCTGTGACACCCTACCTTGCTTGTACACAGCATAAAGTTTCCAGCTGTGTCTTTGAAGTTATTCAAAAATTTGCTGGCAGGATGCTCTCAAAAAGGCCTGTGTGACTTTGGAGTGTCTCCATCATGGAAGGTTTGTGGTCTTCCTGCCTCACCAAATGTGTTGTACTGCTGGTAAGGTGCTAGGAGGAGGTTCAGACCATGCATCTGAGATGAAGGAAGCTTTTGCTATCAGTGTGGCTTGTCTGATAGATTTTTTTTCTCTGAATGTTTGTTTTACAATACTTTCATATATTACTGAGCTATCAATAGAGTTTCACACAGGGAGGCATAAAGCCTTTCTATAATGGTCTTCATGTTGTTTAAATAACAAACAGTGTGAGTCCCATCAAGAATTAGAGACCCACTGTGCTAGATGCTGGACAAACACAGAATTAGGCAAATGTCATAGTTCAAACAAGTTTGTGCTCTGAATAAGGGAATGGAGATGCATTCCCCATCCTGTTTTCTGTATCCAAGACATCTTTGAAAGGACTGTGAACAGTGAGAGCAGGAAATCTGGCTAAAAACACAGTTGCATGTTTTGTAGTTGTGCTCTGTATGGTCAGTACTGAATATCATGTTTTATTGGGGTACTTAGAATAATTTAGGTTGGAAAAGACCTTTAAGACCATTGAGTCCAACTGTTAACCCACCACTAAACCTTGTACCCCTGGTTACACTGTCATGTCATGAGCAGGCAGCTGGCAGCAAGGAGAGTTGGTAGCATGCGTGGGGTGCCTCCTTCATTTGTACCTGGGGTGCTGGGATCTGCAAAGCAGCTGACAAAACAGTTGCACAGGGCAGAGAGACATACAGAAAAAGGTATGTTAAGAGTGTAGGTCAAGAGAGTAGAAGGCAAAAAGGGAGGGGAGAGCTGAAGAGACTGGGCTTGTGTGGCTGGGAGTGGGTGAAATTAGGAACCAAGAGTGGTAGGTGCCCAGTGACAAGGATCAGCCCTTTAGTCTGTGGTTCAAAATGTACTCAGAGAAACAAAAGACACCACGCCAGCCCTTGGCTTCACAATACACTCCAGCTTTGGCCACAGAGATGGGAGTAGACAGGAAACTGCTCTGGAGAGGGGCAGGAGAGGAAAGAGAGTATGCTGAGGGGTGGGGAGGGAGGGTGAACTGGTGTGTCAGACTCTAACAATGAACTGTCTGTGTCAGGAAAACAGACGTACTTGGCAGGGCTATTTTTAGGGGTTCAGATCTCCCCCTCTCTAAGTCTGCCTCTCCCCCTTTTCTGTGCTGAGTGGCGCCTGGCAGATTGGTGGAGATTTAAAGGCCACAGATAGGAAAGAGCTCAAACACAATGAAGGAAATGCAGCAGGGAGGGGAGAGATTGGTGCCCAGAAATAGCCCATGCCTCAGCCACGGCCCCCAGCTCTTAGGGGGAAGAAATACTTAGACCTAATGGCCAAAGTTCATTCCCCAGGCTCTCAGGGTGCTTCTGGTGTCACCAATACCTTGTCTGTGTGAATGGAGAGAACTATAAAGAACTGCAGGGTCATTATCCATGCTGTATTCATTCACACACACAAGGCTGGCTCGCCACATCTGTTCTCAAGCCAAAGGGTGGGTGAGGCATCTCCAATCAGCAGTGAAGTGGGATGGGAAGGTGTCCCACCTTCCTGCATAAACCTGCGGCCCTCACTGACAGGGAGGCCTTTGGAACTAACTTAAAATCCTGACCTATATTTACAGGTTCAAAGGGAAGGAGTTAAAGTTGTTGGGGCCATGGCTTCCAGACTTGGGCTGTGGCACTGCAGGGCCACTGGCCATCACACTCTCCATATGTTGGCAGAGATGAGGAAGGAAGCTCTATGCAGAGATGGCTGCTATGAGAACCCTGGTTTGGCTTAGTGTTGCTCTTATTCTACAACTCCTTTCTTTTTCTAACTTTTTTTAGAAGGGAGAGAATTTCCCCCTTCTTTTGCAGCTGTTTCAACCTTGAATTCTGTTTTGCTTTCCACACTTGCCTGAGAACTTTTCCTCTCCAGGTTTGCCTGATCTTGTCTGAGAAAGCTTTTCCAGGAGGGACATTGGATCACTCCTTAGCCCTGCTTACTCAAACTAGTTCAGAGACCTGCCCTGCCTCCTGGGTTGCGCAAATCCAGATTTCATACTTTTTCCTCTGGAGAACATCACCCCTTTCCCTCAGAAAAATCCCTTGGCTCAGCACTGATTTCAGGATTTGATATGAAGTGCTTTATTTGCAAAGCCTCCCTTATTTGGCTCCTGCTCACCTTGCCTGACCTTCTCCTCCTCCTCCTCCTGCTCCTCCTCCTCCTCTTGGCCACAGGCTCCCTGGGCAATCCTGTAGCGACCTCCCCTCTGTCCTCTTGTTGAACCTTATCCTGGCACGGGAAAAGCCACGGGAAGGTCCTGTAGCCCAGCCTGCCTGGCAAGAGTTCTCCTGGAGTTCCTCATGTCTTCTTTCTCTCACTGCAACACATGCCTCTTTCATCCTCCTTGCCCTGCCATTTCTTTTCTCCAGCTCTCTTCCCTCCATGGGAACGAGGAGCTGGGTAGCAGCAGCACAAAGCAGCAGGGCAGCAAACCTACAGCATCTGAAAGAGCTTCTGTGAATAAAGTGGGAATATTCCCTGTTTTGTTTCTAGCTTCTCTTCCATGTACTTGTGCTTCAAACACTGTTTTTTCTTGTCATGGGAGTGGCAGTCTCTCTGCTTTCCACACTGTGGTACCATGGTGGTGATGGCTGCTGGTGAGCCCTGCAGACTGGTCTTGAACACCCAAGGTCCAGGTCCTGGCTGGGATCAGGGCAGCAGACCACAGACCCCTAATAACCAAAATGAGATGGCAGCACTTAATTTCTGCAGCGTTCATCAGCCAGCAGGACCCACCACTAATGGCTTCCAAAGATGGCACCATGAAATTATGCTTCCAGCTGAAAGTGCTACTGGCCTGTAATAAACACTACTGGGTGAGGGTGCTGTGCTGACTCAGCAGTGCTGCTGAGGGCCCATCCTCTGGGACTGTGAGCCTCGGAGCAGGGTGGTGCAAGGGAGGGGAGGGAGTCCATGATGCACAGGGCTCTCCCCTGCCCACGGGGCCAGAACTCCCTTGCTGGTGACATGAGGAAGCTTTATTCATGCAAGAGGTGATTTTATTTTTTGAATTTATTTATTTATTTAAAAATGAAGGCATCCTCTTTTGAAAACATTCTGTTTGGATAAACTTGCAAGAGAGGAGTGGAGAAACTGTATCTAAGATGAGGGAGGGCAATAGAGATGGGACAGGTGTGTGATGTGGAGGATTACAAGATGGAAGTACAGGTGGACACAGACCCTGTTAGTGATGTGACCTCCACCTGTTGTAGAGCAGTGGAGGAGATCTGCACAGTGAGATTAAACATCTTGTTTAGCTCAGAGAGGGAGGGAGGGAGGGAGCTGCAGGAGGGAGTTCAGGACTTCAAAGAAGATGAACTCAGTTACTTGCCCTGGTGAACCTTTTCTCTCACCGCTGGTCTGGTGTGGAGACTCAGCTGGGTGGGAAAAGGCTGGCGAGTGCAGCAGGACGTGCCTCCTCCCTGAGGAAGCTAGGACAGGGCTTTATCTTCCTACAGAAGGCAGCCAGCCACCCAGACAGTGGGAGGATGGCCTGGCAAGGCATCCAGGTCTGAGTGTCCTGTTGTTTGTGCAAGCTGTATGAAGCGCAGCCCTTGGCAGGCGGGCAGGATGCGCTGTGGCACCCGATGGCTTTGGCGACGTGCCAGTGTGGGGAGGGATCCCATGCTCAGACTCAACATCAAGGTGCTGTGAGAAGCCCAGAATAAATTCAAGGAAGTTCTAAGTGTTTCATGAGGACTGAGGGTTCCTGAGAACAACCACTGGTCTAGTGGTGAGAGCTCAGTCTTCCTCCTTAGCCTGCAAGTGGGAGCAGAAGGCAGGGAGGAGACAGGCCAGACATCTCTATGACACATTCTGCAAATAATTTTCCCTCAACCTATCAGGCATCAAGCTGTAAAATGGGGATAATTATTATAATTGCAGTGATAAACTGCACATTAGGAGTTATAATTGTACTAGGTCCCTCACTAGGTCCCTTGGTGTATGTTCTTAGGTGTGAAGCGGTAACATCCAACACTTCTAAAGAAAAAAAAATTGCCATACCAACAGAAACTAAATTGATTTTGCTAGTGGTCAGATCCCAGACAAAGGCTTCATTTCTCTGAAAAATTACTCTCAAGTGAGCGAGGTGATATGTTTGCAGACAGGTTCCTCTGCCTCATGATAGTGCAGAGCCAAGGCTTGTGAAAGGAGGTGGGTTAAGGGTATCCTTTGCTCTGTTTCCTGGCCAGTTTTCCTCCAAACCAAAGCTATTTTCCTTGTCTTTGGCCTGCTTTTTGTTGAAAAGCTGCAATATCCTGTTTTTCATCTGTTTGTTCATTTTTTAACCCAGACTCATATAGCTACATTTGGCAGAGAAGAGGGGTCAGTGAAGCCTTAATTTTGCCTCCCTGGGTACACTGTTGGGTATATCCAGTGCTGTAAAGAGATCTGAATTTCTGGGATAAAAAAATGTGAAGAAAGAGCAAGGAACTGCTCTTATGAGCTGACACATGTGTGTAGTGAAAACTGGACCAGAAAAGGGTTTGTGGGGTGAAGGGGGCAAGGACACAGACAAGGCTCAGGGCCTGAAGGTAGACCTGTCCCATTTCCCTTCTTGCTGTACTGAGTCATTTCAGCTCCTTATCTAAACCCCTTTGTTGGTCACGGGGAGCCTTTTTTGGGAGCTGACTCAAAAGTATGTGAACTTAGATGCCCAGACAGCATCTGTTTCTGCTTGCCGGGGAGGAGGGAGCTGAAGGTTTCCCTCCTTCCCCCAGTCTTTCATTTCCCAACTCTCTGTCCCCTTCTTGCACTTCAGCAGCTCCAGCCTGCACCTCTCTAGAGGAAGGCAGATCCTGTGGTGACAGTCATGCTGGAGGGCAGGAAGGCGCCTTGCAGCGAAGGACTGGGAGAGCAGAAGCAGAGATTTAGCGGAGAGCCTCCTGATCTTTCCGCTCCTGGCCGGACCCTGCTCGGCCTTCTCCGAGCTGAGGGCCGGCGGAGCAGGGAGCGCCTGCCCGCGCCAGGGGCTGCGTCGACCCACAGTGATTTCCTGCCGGGCAGCCCGTTATCTGCCGGCTGGCAGGACAAGTTTTCCCTCTTCTTTCCCCGATCCCCATCCCTGTTCCCCAACTTCTCTCCCCGCCTTCCCTCAGCCTCTCGCTCTCACACGCACACACACGCACATACGCGCGTCCTTTACTGCCAAAAACCGTCCTCCGCCCCCCTCCTCAGCTAAACTTCCTTTCAGCGTTTTTTTTTTTTTTTTGAGCTGGATAATCCTAGGATTTGTAAAACGGGGGAAAGGAGAGAGTGACTGAGCGGGAGTCAGGACAGGAAGCTGATTTCTCATTCCTCCAACTGTCCGAAGCAGGAGGAGGGGAAGGGGGGGAGCCAAAGGGAGCCTTGTGCAGACTCTTCCCCGGTCCCTTTTCATTACTCCGTTAGAACTTCCAGTCTCCTCCGAAAGCCAAGAGGAGCACGACCGAACTGGGACGCCTGCTGCTGGAAGTGGCGACAGCGCGACTGACGAAACCCAGAAGGTGCCTGTGGAGTGTGCCGGGACTGCGCTCGGAGAGACGACATCCCCCCACCATCTCCTGCCCCCAAACTGCCAGCTCTGATGCGGGCACCCATCCACCACCCACTCGCCTCTGATGAGAACCCTGCTGGGCTCAGGCTATGATCGCTGCTGCTGCGGGCTGTGGAGCCTCCTGTCGCCCTGACCTTCTTCTGCCACAGGAGCAGCCCAACATCTGGTGGGGATTAATGTTTATTTCTCTGGCTGGACGCTGTACGGGACCCCCGATGTTGCTCCCTGGGAGCGGGACACGGGCGGTGGTCTGAGGAGAAGAGCAAGAATTTTGTCGCCCAGCGTGAGGCCGGGGGGAGGGGGGCAAGGCAGGAGGGGGGTGAACCTCTTTTGGGACTAACCTCATGAAGAACAAGGGAGCCAAACAGAAACTCAAGAGGAAGGGAGCCGCGAGCGCGTTCGGCTGCGACCTGACGGAGTATCTCGAGAGCTCTGGGCAGGATGGTAAATGCTTCTTTATTCTCGCTCTGGTTGCAGAAAAGCCAAGCGCGTGTCCCCCTGTTCTCGCTGGTAGGAATGCAAACCAGACCTTTCTAAAAGCTCAGGGTTAGACAACCTGGAGCAGATTATCCTCGGGAAGTGGAGTCACTGCCCCATTACTCACAATGAATGAACGATCGGAAGATTGGTGATGCGTCTGCATGACCCTTGCATGAGTATTGCTGTGTGTGTGAAATGGACTGGGCTGGGGTTCTCGGGCTGCTTTAGTGTGTACAAACATAGCCTAAGATCGGGTTGTGATGCCCTCTCCCATCTGCCTGGCTGCGGGCAGGCTTTTAGGGAGTCAGGTTTGGAAATCTGAACTGTGCTCAGTGTTGCCTCCTCCAGGATTTCAAAATCCACCTTAAGTCCATGAGACTAGCATTTTTGGAGGACTCTAGCGAGGAACTGGACTCCAGTACAGTTCCCATGTTGTCCTTGGGCTGCAGGATGGAGACAGGACAGAGACTGGGTTATGGGGTGGAGTACCGTGTGTGGTGTAGGAGGCATCTGAGCTGACATGTTCACCGCCCTGCCTGTTAGCTTTCACTTCTTCTCCCCTGGACATTCATGCTCCCAGGTATTGAATGAGAATGCAGTAGCTCAGACAAGAGATAACTCCAATAAAACAAGGGGGTTCTGAGTCTGGAAAGGTCAGTCCTTGATGAGGGAAGGAGGAGAACGTTTTTTCTTAAAGTGAGTTGGATGACAAGAGGAGCAGTTGTGAGTTTGGCTAGGAGAAGGACCTGCAGTTTAGCAAGAGGAAAAAATAAATACATGCCTCTTACCATCCTTGATGTGAGCACTATGACCCAGATTTAGCATTGTGTTCCAATTTGAATTAACCAATTTTACCAGTGTCAGGTTATTTCAAGGAAAAAAACCAACTTCTAGCAGCAGTGTCAGCTTTGTACAAGGAGAGCTGTACAATCAGGTCTTTCATTTGCTGATGAGCATGGCTGATGAAGTGCGGTGTGGAACCGCTCTGGCAGAGGGATGGACTACATAACAGGAGAACTTTCTGTTGCACAGTGAAGAGGGCAGTAAATGTATCACAAAGATAAAATGCTATAAGTATATATATGCATTTATTTAGGTATGGTGGAAAACCAGCCATTCAGTTGCATTGTGGGTTGGCTGTAACAGGTGCTGGATCTTTTAACTTACGTAGCTCTTAATGGCAACTGAATTAAAATGTGAAAAAAATAACAGACTTAATGAGCTGATGTCCTTTTGCCAGTGTGAGGTGCAGACAGATAAATTCCATCCAGTGCTACCATGAATCTCTGTAGTGGAGGAACTATTTACAGCTGTTTACAGGAGGACTGGAAAGCAACACAGGGAAGGCAGGCACAGGCAGTATATTCACTTGAAGCAGCAAGGGGAATTTTAAAGGCAAAAACATCGTTACTGCAGTTGAAATTAGGCCAGACGAGCAAAATCTATCACCTGAAATCCCATCTTTTCTAAAAAAAATAGTCTTTTGGGAACAAGAAGGAAGGACATTTTCTCAAATCTCACTCATGGCATGTTTCACAGTTCCAATGTACTTATCTCTGCATGCTGAGGAGCAATGGGGGAGAATAGGAAGTTCCTTTCCTTTAGGCAGTACTGCTGTTTGTTCAGTAGCACATCTCATTGCCCAGTGCTGTGGCATCCAGAAATGAAAGACACAGTTGTTATAGGTTTATTGGTAAGGATGTAAGTTAGATTGGAAGCTCCAATTCATCAGGACAAGGGAAAAAGAAGTTAAAGTATTAGAGATATTAATTTTGTTGGTTGTAGCACCCGCAAGATGAACAGGAATGACCAAGAATGCTGAAGTGATGTCTTGGGGAAAAAATCAAGGTTGAGGTGTCACCAGGACATCACAAACTTGCAACCAAATTAGAAGAGCATTTAGGAGAGATGATTAATTTGAGGAGAGTTGAATTGTCCTGCTAAGAATTATTTCCAGTGACAAGTCAGTGCTCCTGTAAGCAACAAGTTTTATAGGGACATAAAGCTGTAGTTTTCTTTTTGCTTTACATAGTGCTATGTGTTTAACTGGTGGGATGCAGGCTCAGGTTGTTCCCTACTCAGAAGCAATGAAGTTCTAAGGCTTTTCCTGGTATCTGAGAGTGATGAGGAGCAGGAGAGCACTTAGGCTGCTGTCCAGCAAACATTTTGTTGTGGACCTTTCTGAAGCAGGTTTTAAAATGCACCCAGAAGGGTTAACTGGAAAAGAAGATGCTGTGGGCCCAGCAGGACGTGAGTCATATTGGTTGTGCTTTCCGTGTTCAGGTTTGCTTTATGCCATCCTGCAGTGCCGTTGTGTGTGACTGGAGCTGCACAGGCAAGGAGAGGCCAAGACCTGCTTTGCTGGTGCTGGCCAGGAGAGCACAGGGGATGGCCAAGGCTAGTGAAGACGATTCAATTTGGAATTTTCCCCTCTGGGTTAGTAGGAGACCTTTGCAGTTAGGGGGTGCTGCACTACTCTTGCGATGCTTTGTGGAGGAGAGGCACAGCTTGAGTCCGTGCATGCTTGTGGTTGTTGACGAGCAGCTTGTGCTTTCTGAAAGGACCTTAGTTCTTGTGTTGTTGCCAAATTCCAGTGGAGAGAATTATATTCTGCTAAAGGTATCAGCATTTCCTCTATTCCCGTTTAACTCTTTAATAACTTGCTAGTGTTTGCTTCAGAGACAGCAAAAGATTCCGCTGTCTCCCTTACCAGATCCATGTACCTAAGCCTCTGTTAGAAAGAACTTTATGCAGCAGAACTACAAAGTATTTAAAAACGATCAGATAGGAAGACTTTACCAGGTATAGTGAAGCAGCTCAGGAGCCAAAGATGTGACACAAAGCCTTTAGCCCTAATTGATTCTTCAGATCTGATTCTTCAGGTCTGTGGCGATGGGCAGATGTGGATGTCTGGTGGCTGGTTAGAAACTCAGATGTGTTACATTTACTGTGTTTCAAGTCAGTTCCTGTCAGTACCATATTTGACCCTACTTGGCCTTTTCCTGCTGGCAGTCTCTACATAGACACTGGTCACACTCCTTATGGGGGCAGACTGCTATCAAGTGTACACAAGCATTTAAAATCATGACTCAGGCCACAAAACCCACGACATAAAATCAGTGCCGGGTTCTTTGTCTGCTTTCTGTTTCCCAAAACTTCACTGTGTAGCTGGGTTATGTTTTCAAGTCTTTCTTTGGAAAGAGGGCCAGAAATATGGGAAAAAATACTTCTCTTCCTCCTCACCATAATTATCACACAATGGCTTAAATAGCAGTGTGCATGAGGACAAGCTCACATTAGACATAAAAGAATGATGGCTGGCAATACCAGTGAGGAAATGTTGTCTAATATTACATTGTCCCTCCTGTGTCACTTCCAGCACTGAATCCACACTTGAAGGCAAGTGATCTTTTGGAATAGAAAAGCTTCACTAGAAAGCAGTGTCTATGCCCAGACTTTGGACATGGATAAGTGTCCATGCAGAAGGAAGTGAGTACTAATGCCCTCAACTGAAAGATTTTACTGTGCCAAACTTTATTGAAATGTTGAGTGCAATGGGGCTAACAGTCTTCAAGGATTAACATTAGAGTCATGTTTTGGCTTCTTGATAAACAGCTTGGTTTCCAGAGGAAAAGAATGCATTCTGCCTCTGCTGAAGTCAATGGGAGCAGCACATCAGGCTCTCAGTTCCTGTAATAACAACAGTGTAATTTTCTGGTGAAAAATGGGCCAGCAAAGAAGACAAGACACGAGTTTGTGCACCATCTTGAGCTGTGGCAGGATACTCTGAACTGCTTAGGGAAACAGTCACAAAAACCAGCCTTGATTCTGGTTATATCACAGAAGTGTCATAAGTCAAAGCTGTTAAAGTGAGAGGAACTAAATCAAAAGGGAATTTAATATTCCCAGTGGTTCTAACTGTGGGAGATTCAAGCTGAGATTTCAGGTATAGAGCCAGCTACAACTTCCACTTTTTAAAATGGAAATGCATACAGCATCTACAAGAATTGAGTTGTGATGGTAAAAGATAATCCAGTCTTTTGCATCAGAACTGCTACTGATCCAGACCTACCTTTACTTCAAATGCTTAGAGCCAGATAGGACTTGGGAAAAGGCTGAATTGTTTCCTTTGTTTTTTGGTATGCTGGTGTCTAGATGTTGGGCTACGAGGTGCTACCAGGTCTGCATAAAGCCAAATCTCAGACTTGATGCCTTCTTGTTACGGTGCAGGTCAGCTCTGTGTGTCTGGGATACCCCTATTTGCTGGAGAGTTAATTCTGCTGTTGCTGTACCCCTCTGTGGTTTCTTCCACATCTGTTTCCTGCCTGATGTTGTCTGGTTGGGATGCAATGAGATCAGCTTTTCCCCTCAACCCCCTCCCACACTCCCCACAGCTCCCTCAATGGTTCTCATCCTGAGCCTGTAGCGCTCAAAACACTTTCTATCTCTTCATCTAATGCAGCTTATTGGCTTTGTTTGTTACTTGCTTTAGAAAAAGGGCTGCTTAGTTTGAGAAGTTTTGAAGCCGCCAGCTCCCTTGTTCTCCCCACCTGAGGCTTCTTCTTGCCATGGCAGAGTGAGCAAGGTCAAGCAGCAGCACTCCCTGATTCTGGGGAGGGAAGAGGATCTGTTACCATCAAATTTAGACAGGGAAACCCTTACAAGTTCCTTGATTGTAGTATGGGAAAGGAGACAACAACATGGTAGCCCATATGACACCCTCCTGTGCTGTGTGACTGTTCAGAGGCTGCTTCTGCCTTGTCACAACTGCATTTGAATAAAAGTATAAGGAAAGTTTTCATTTTGCATTAGTGGTCTCAAAAACGTGGTATCTCTGGCCAGCCCTGGCTCCACTAGCAGGTTCTTAAATGTGTCTGAGAGCTGCAGTAGGCAAAGACTTTGCTGTAGCATAGGCAAGCAGTTCTCAGGGAAAGCAGTAGCAGTAATTCAGCAGTAATGTGCTGGGTTCAAAGGAAAGGTGGGCTTGGATATGCCTGCTTATTTTGGTAGAGCCCCTTAAGCACCCTATCCTCTGTGTGATTTTGTCATCATGTGTTTCACTGTGAAGCTGCCTTTTCCATATGTGCCTGGATAAGGAGACCTGTCACTCAGGAAAACATTTTCTCCTTCAACAACAGGCTCCTTTTGGAGCCAATCATTAAACCTGCTACACAGATGTGAAGCAGCTTTTCTGGGCCCTGTTGCTTTCTTTCCTCACCCTTGCATGTCTTTTGGGATAGGTGCAGGCTGGCATGAGCATGAGGATGCATGCCAATCCATAGCACAAGTGGGTGCCGCACAAGTCTACATTTGTATTCACTTAGGACATTTTTTTAAGCTGCCTTTCCTGTAGTGATGTTTCAAAGTGAAAGCATGCCTGTACTTTTGGGTAGGTGCTTTTGGTTAGTGGTGCATGCAAGAAGTTCTGGGAAAACTGCTGAAGAATCATTAAAGGCAAAGTGGAGGAGAAAGACAAAGTTTTTTTTTTTCTTTTTCTTTTTAAAGTTCCCTTGGAAAAATGAAAATGCCACATGCTCATTTAATCTGCTGCAGAAGACTGAAGAGATGTATTCCTCCCACTCTCAAAATTAGAAGCTGTGGCACTGAGGATTTCTGTCTCAATAATTGATCAAGTTGAAAAGAAACCTTTTTGTGGAGCCAAATTACCTTCAATCTAGATCTCTTTCCTTATCTACCTTACTCTGTGGGTATGCAAACACTTGTCTCCATTCAAGGAAGGAAGCAGCAGGGGCTGGGAGGGGAGCAGGACAAGAATGGCCTCTTGGGCTTGCTCAGAAATGCTCTCTTACTGTGTGTGATGTGCTGCTGGGATCTGATCTACATTTTCACACTGCTGATAATGCTGGGAAGCCACATGGCCTGCACTCTGTGGGTCTTATTCCTGTCTCTAGTCATGCAGGCTGTGTGGATATTTAAGGTTGCATCTCCTCATCCTTGTGACAGGAGCAAAATGGACAGTTGAACTCTGAAGTTCTGGGGAAAAAGAGGTGGGATTGTGTTATTGTACAGTGAAGGAGAGCTGTGGCAGCAGAGCCTGAGTGCTGAGTACATGTATTGGCAGGTGGAGGAGCTAGGCTGGGCTTTGAGGGAAGACAACTGTTTGGCCTTTCAGTGGCTGCCAAAGCATGTCTGGTGGACAAGAGATGAGGAGCTTTGCTGCCAAAATGGTTACTGTGGAGGAAATTATTAATAATGTAAATTCTTGCATTTTCTTCACCCTCTCTCACAAGTGGAGCATCACATTTTGAGTCCCAGATACCAGCCTCTATGGCAACAAGTGAGAGCAAAAAGGCACTGGGAACAACAGGAACAGAAGCCATCTGTTTGCTTCTGTTACTTTGCTCTTCCTTCTTGTTTTGGATGATGTTTGTGTTACTTCCTCAATCTGTTTCTGGTTCCTGGGAGCTGGATTTTTGTGTCTCTGTGGCACAGTGTTACCGTTGTTTAACATTAATTTTGCAAGCTCAGCTCCTTGTTCTGTATTGACTTTCCATTGCTAGCACTGTGTGACTAGCAGAGAACTCTTGCATGTTGCCTCCTGCTTTACATTTCCTTTACTGAGCACTGCAGGAGGCAGATGTGTGGTTTGCATGCACTGAGCCCCACTTTGATCCTGCCTTCTCCCTCACCTCCTGCAAAACTGCATGAATCACATCTTGTCCGCAGATTTTAGATTAGGACACATATTTTGATTTAGCAAATGTTTTCTCTTTGTTAGTAGCAGCTGATCTCATCTGAACTTGGAAACCAAGAAGTAGGGACTTCACTGCTTGTGGTATTATAGTTTTCAAAGTTTCAGGGAGACAGCTGTAGTAGGTGAAACACTGGCAGTGCACGGTGTGGATGTACAACACAGGCTGATCTAGATGTGATGAACAAGTCGGGGAGGCCCCCATTTGACTGGGGTGCTTGGGTCCCAAGCTTTGGAGTGGGCCTGGTTCTAGTTTGGAGAGCTCAGGAAGCATGTATGCATCTGTAACTCGGGCTTTGCATATATGACACAGTTCTACAGCAGCAACATTTGCTGGCAGTCAGAGTTGTGCCAAAAATTTATGTTCCAGTGTTTCTCCTTTAACAGTAATAAGGGAAATGAAAACAGCCTGGCAGTAATGGTATAAGCAGCCCTGCTCTGAAGGGCCAGGGTTGGGGTGGCTGTCAGATTGACTGCCCACATCATGACTTGGACTGGATCTCTATCCTGGAGGGTGATTAAAGCATGGAGAGCTACCAGCATCTGCCTCCAGTCCAGCACCACCAACAGGGTGCCAGATACACTTAGAGCTCTGACATGGAAACCTACAGATACCTTATTGCAATGCAAAGGCTGCTGGATGGCTGCACTGCTGGTTATTTCAAGGGCAGCGAGCGTTCCTCGCTGCCTGCTAGCAGCTCCTTTCCATACATTCCCAGAGCCTCAAGCCTCAGCTGTCCTTTGTTTTCATGCCAGAGCCTTCAGCTGCTCTGCTGATAACTTCAGTTAATGTGTTTTGCATTGTCAACAAAACCAAAAACCAAACAAAAACCCAAACAAACAAACAAAAACAACAAAAAAGCCTCCAAACCAACAAAAACACCCAACCAAAAAAACCCTAAGCAAAACAAAAAAATTATCTGCAGTATGTTTACAGTGGACACAGGGAACAGTGTAACATAAATTGAATTTAGTGTTAAATGAAATTATGTTGTGCAACTGTGCTGACTGTAATATTAACTTTCATACTGATTCAATAATGTAGACTCTGCTTTCTACATTTATCTGAAACCACAAGCAGACTTTCTGATCTTCTGCAGCAGTGTGATTGCAGATATGAAAGTACTTAACCATAGACTTCAGAGCTCCCTTTTTGTCAGATGTTGGGGCCTTTGCATGTAATGAATTTGTGAACACCAATACCCTTACCCTCACTCAAGTGCCAGATCACTGCTACCCGTGTGTGTTAGAGTGAGTTCAGTCCCTAATGCTACAAGTCTTTTGGCACATAAGTGCACAGGGAAGTGCCAGTCCTCTTGTGTTTCACTCCCCTGCCTTGAACATGACCTGCAGCTGGATTAGATTTCTCATTTTCACCCGAGTGGAGGCCCTTTTGATTTTAACAGTACACCAAAAAGGGCAGGGCAAAACTCATCCTTTTTGCAGTTGCCTTCAGTGCCTCCACCTCAGTTGCTGTGTTCCTATTTGGGAGCAGCCACCTGGCCTAGGCTCAAACCAGCCTTCTTCCATCCTGGTGTCACCAGCTGATGACATGTGTGACAGACTCAGTTCCAGGCAATGTCAGGTGGACTGGATGGCTGCCTCAACTTAGATAAGTTAATGTCCATATAGGAAGAGTTATCTCAACAGCAGTAGAAAATGTTACAGAATCACTGAGTTACTGAGATGAGCAGGGACTTCTCGAGATTAACTAGACCAAACCCTCTGCCCAAGCAGGGTCAGTTTGAACCAGTTGCCCAGGACTCTGTCCAGCTGAATTTAGAATATCTCCACAACCTCTGTGAGCAAACTGATTCAGACTCAGATTACCATCAAAGTTAAAAAGTATTATGTTCAGATGGAGTCTCATAGTTTTTAACTTATGTATTTTGTATAGATAGTCAGTAGGCACAACTGGGACTAGACTGGCTCCCTTTTCTTCATTCCCTTCCAGTGGGTCCTCATTCACAATGATAGATCCTTCCTGATCCTTCTCTTATATAGGCTGAAAAATCCTGGCCTCTCCTCATATGAGGGATGCTCCAGTCCCTTAATCATCTCCATGGCCCTGAGCTGTGCTTGCTCCTGTAAGTCCTTCTTGTACTGTGGAGCCCAGAGCTGGACACAGGACTCCAGCTGTGGGCTCAGCAGTGCTGAGCAGAGGGGAAGGATCACCTCCCTCAACCTCCTGGCAGCTCACCTCCTAACTCTCTTGATGTTCTTGGTAATCTATACAGTTACTAGCAGAGATTTTCCTTGATATTCCAGTTTTTGCTGGAAATTCAGTTAATAACTAATGAGCAATCAGGACGTTGTAAAGGATCCTTTCTTCCTTGCTTAATGCTCTTTCTGCCCTGGTTAATGCTCAAAAGGAATTGTCTTTATTCATAGAGTCCCAGTTCTTTAATGGTCTTTGAAGTTTTTCTGCTGGTCAACCCAAATAAATTAATTTATAAAATCCTCTGCTATGCTGCATCTTCTGAAAGCCATGCAGAGCCTTGGCTTAACAGAAAGTCTACTATGCTTTGAAGCAGCACACCTTTCTCAGGTGATGTTTTTAAGAGCTCACCCTCTGCTCTCCCAGAGCCACAGTGCACAGAACCAGGGCATTGTGGCCAAGCTCCTTTCTGCCAAAGCATGTCCAGCAGACTAGAGAGTGAGAAACTTTGCTGCCAAAATGGATACCATGGGAGAAATTATTAATAATGCAATTCTTGCTTTTTCTCCATGCACTCTCACAAGTGGAGCATCACATTTTGAGTCCCAGCTACCAGCCTCTATGGCAACAAGGGAGAGCAGAAGTGCACTGGGAACAAGGGGACCAGAAGCCGCGTTACATCTCCAGCATGAGGATTGAGCAAGGGGGGGGGGAAATGTGCAGCCCTTTGCAGGATTCTCAGGTGTGTCTGCTGCTCTTAGAAATATGCCCCAAGCAGCTGACTTGGGTTCATATTATCTCCAGCTCCTCACTGTCCTCTTCTACACTCAGGGCTCAGCTAACTAAATGCCTTTGGAAATGCTATTATCTCCTGTGCTTTCTGGGGCCAGGAGGAGCATGGTGATTTATCATCTGGAACAGGAGGCTTTGTTTGGTTCTATAAAGCACAGAAGTGTTAAAGAAAGAACAAAAAATAAATGCCAAACAAAATGCAAAACTCACTCTAAATCTCATGCTCTTTTTTGGTCTCTCCAATCTGGGAATGTACATGTATTTTGTTTTGTAACGTCATTAGATGTTGTCATATGAGGAAATGGTTAGAGGAGATATACTTCCAGCTCTGTAATAGGGATTGAACATCCAAATGGCCAGGAGACATTCCTGATGTAACAAAGTTGTGTAATTTATTTCCTGAAGAGCATCAGACCAGGTCAGCTTCTCCAATACAAACTTAATTTAAAGGATGCCACGACTGGTTTTCACTGAACCCAGCAGCATCTATACTGCCTTTTTATCTGAAAGATGCTGAACATGCTCACAAACTTTCTATACACGTAGGATGAAAGGCTGAGAATCCAGGCTGGGTCTGTGTCTGAACTCACCATCTATATTCACTGGCTCATCCAAAAATGCTGATTTAGCAGACAGAACACTGGGAGGAAGGGGGTATGTGTGTATGTGTGTGTATCTGCAGCTGAATATTTCAGTTAGGATATTTTTGATACATTGGCATTCTGCTTTTACCATCTCAGCAGTGATTGTGACTGTCAGTCCTGTTGCAGACAGGCAGCCTGGCAGCACAACAGAGCCATCCAGCATGTGGAAAATCCTTTGCTCCACGTGCAGCTAGTCCTGGTTTTTCTGTTCCTCTCCCATTGTGCTGCTGCTGCTAGTGGTGGCAGTCACACCTCAGGAGGTTCAGAGGTGTGATCAGGCAGGGTGGGCTTCTTTCTTGAGCCCTTGGATCTGTGCTGCAATTTGTGTGAAATAAATAAGCTGTCATTGGGACTGAATTGTTTACTTACTTTATTTTCTTTGTGCAAAATCAGAGAGGGAAGCTGCTTCACCATTTTGCTCTTTCTGTTTTCATCTTCTCTGTGTGCTCCAATTGGTAGTGCATTTTCCTTACCCTTGTTCTGTTCAGGTAATTTCAGATACATGAGAGGCTAAATGAGAACAAACTCTCTTGTGAGATTTATTGCGTCTTCTGCTTCTAATCAAGCCAGAAAAGTAGAGCAACAGACTTCCTTCTGTAATCCTGTTCTCTCCATTCCCGTCCCGACTGGGAAGTACAACAAGGAGGAATGCAGAGAAGAAAAAAAACAAAAGAAAAAAAACCAGAAAAATGTTAAAACAAATGTCCTGGAATCTCTAAGAGAGTGTGGGGGTTTGGCCTTAGGTAATAGCTCAGGGGTGCACAGGGAGCGTGGAGGATTCTCTTTTCTCTCAAATATTTTCAGTTCCCTCTACTTAGTTGCTTTTTATTTAGCTCCCCTTGTGTTCCCCTCCCTGCCTCCCTCCATTTCGATAACTTTATTGCCAGGATGGCAGTATGCATGTGTTGCCAAAGTCAATACATCAAGCTCTGTGCCCAAGGCAGGCTTAGGAGCAGTAAATGAGAAGAGCTGGTCTTGATCCATTGAGTCCATCATTCTTCCCTCTTCCCTCCTGGCTCAATAGTGACTTACATACTGCAGCCTAAGGTTCACTGTGGAACGCGACAAACGGAGGCGAGCCAGAAAATTCAGTTCCAGTAACTTCAGTTTGGGGTCACCCTCCAGACTTGCCAGGAATGGAATCCCCTTCAGCCCTGCCTGTAGATCAGGTGGGCCTGCTGTCCTCCTCAGGGTGGCAAGCAGAACACGGTGGCAGAGGCAGCCCTCCGTCACTGCTCACAAACCTAATGAAGTGGGGAGGAACCGATGTGACAAACACAAAGGAGGGCTAGGAGTCCTAATTAGTCCTCATTTCTGTCCTGCTGCAACACCCATCTGTCACTCTGCAGCAATAATGAGATTTGGGAAGATTAACTGGATACAACTGAGGCCCCACAGCATGGCAGCTCAGTAAGTGTGCCGCTGTTCAGCTTTAAGCCACGCTTGCAGTAATTACACCCCAAGCAAGTTTATGTCTGGTTAGCACTTGCATGGGAGTGGCCCCAAAAAAATCTGCTTCAGGAATGGGATGGGTGATTCAGAAGTTGGCAAGCATAGTATCAGCTCATCAAGTTGCTGCCTTGGCATCATTTGGGGAAATGTTGCCGTTTGGGCACATGGTAAAACAATGACCCCAATATTTAAAAAAAAATCCCTGATTTATCTTTTTCTTTCCTAGAGGATAGGGTCTCTTTTACACGTGCACATGCTGTGTCTTTTCCTTTGCAGAAGCAATTTCTGCTGGAGCCAGGATTTGTTTATTTATCCAGTGCCCTAAACTGTCATGTAATGTTGCTCTGCCTGGCTCAACAGCTGCCACCTCCCAACCTAGAGGTGGGTGGAGTGAGTCTTGTTTTTCTAGTTTGTGAAATATTTCAGGATGTAAGGCGCTCATTAAATTACTGATGTTCGCTTTTGGGCATTAAACAGATGTGAACTGTAGCTCTGGATCCTAAGGGTTTTAGAGGCTTATCCCTGCCCTAGTGATGGTTCCCTGCTTGGGATTTTTCATACATCTCTTACTATAGATTTGAACTCACTGCAGGATGGTGGAAGGATTTAGCAGATGGACAAAGGGTGACTGAAAGGCTTTTCTTTGCAACATTATATACCTGTGAAGCAAATCTAATTGAGCCTTGATATAAAAAGGGGAAAGATACAGGCATGTTTCTTTAGGAGAATGGGAAAAAATTAGAAAAATATCTTCCTGCCCCTTGACAGAACATGTTTGCAGAGTATGAAAATATTTTGAATAGCTGTGATTCAAGGAACAGTGCAGGTGCACCTGACATCAATTCTTGTGCTTAAGGAAAGATACTTTAGTTTGTAATGTGCCTTATTTCTTTCCCTTTCCCCAATCCTGCCTCACTGAAAAGAGGCTGGCAGCATTAGTGCTGCTCACTTTACCTTGTGGTGCTGGCAGGGTGGAGGTTGGGACTTTGAATGCAGCCCTGTCTCTGCAGCACTTTCAGCTCTTTGACTGGACTGTGGCGGTGAAAAACAGCACCTTGGCTGATGTGGGACAAGGAAGGGAAGGTAGCAAGCGTGGCACCATGAGCTGTTGAGAACTCTGGGCAACTTTGAGGGCTGCTTGCTGGTTCCTAGAGAACCGACTGCAAACAGAACTCTGTACAGTAGGAAAATCTGCTCGCAGATTTGACATGGGGTCCCGTGTTTGTGTTTGAATGGAAAGCATTCAAGAGGCTTCTCCTTTCACCTCCCCTTGCCCACCCATTCTCCCCTCTCTGCTTTGGGGTGCTGTAGGGGCACAACACCCTCCTGTTTGTTATGGGGCAGAAGAAGGGTGAGGACCATCCCTGACCCCCTCCTCCCCTCGGCAGTTTGCATGGTAATTAGCTCGTCCCTACAAGACAAGCCCACAGCCCAACAGAGCGGCGATTCAGATGCTGAACAATGTCCAATTATCCCAGCCCTGGGAGCAAGAGGCCACTCCCTGACACGTGGGCTTCATGTCCCTGGCCAGATGGCTCCTCAAACTCTCTCGTCTGGACCAGAAGCGCTGCTTGGGGAATTTGACGTGTGTCAGCAGTTTTGACTGAGTGCTTTCGTGAGCTATCAGCAGCACAGTTGTCTGAAGCATTAGGGAGAGCTCTGTGTGCACCCTGGGCAGTGGCACCCACTCCATGCCCTGTTCTGAGGCCCTGCTGGTGGCTACAAGGGAATTTGGGTGGAACCTCACCTGTGGAGTGAGATTTTCCTACCTCAGCCTGGTGACCTGTATCCTTCGTCCGATTTGGTGACCTGCTGGAGATGTAAGCAGCTTAAAAGCATGCCTTCTGCTTTTCCCTTTGCATCCCAGCATTTGTGCACCAGTGAAGGCTGAATTTATCAGACTGGAGTTTGAGTTGCATGAAGGAGGTGCCAGGGACACATCTATGGCATGCCACAGGCTGTGGCAAGTTCTGCTCTTGCTACTGCCTGGCTCAATGAGAGACCTTAGGGCACTCCTTTTTTTCCACATCCCACCTCCATCAGGGATTATAATGCTGGTATCATCTTCTTTTTGTGGCAAAGTTCCCATTATTGTTGTTATTAAATGAGAAGAGTCCTAGCTGTTTTCATCACCCAGTACTGAAAAGTGGGCTCCTGCAGCTCTGGGGAGTGACATACTGCGTGAGAGTGAGGGCAGGAAAGGATGGGACTCACCCAACTTGCCTGTCTCAGCAGGTTCCATACCCAGAGTCTCCAAGAGAGGTGTGAGGAACACCAGAGTGCTTCGTTCTGACTTGGTGAGGCTTCTTCCCTGATACATGACAATTTAGCTTGGAAGAGAACATGACAGCTATTTACCATCTAACCTCTGGGGCTAGGAAATGGAATAGCAGAAGAGATTACCCTAGACTGGAACTTGGCCAGGACGCTTCTGCTAATCTTGCAAAAAAAAAAAAAAAACCAACAAGAAATGCTACAAAGAATTTCTGCAAGACTGTAAGTCTTCATTTTATAGTCTCTGATTTTGAAGGGAGAATATGCAATAGCAAAGCTTTTCCTTCACACACCATGGGATGGGTTCATTACTGACTCATGGATAGGACTGCCCCTTACAAGTTGCTTGCGGCAACTTCAATTGATTCTGGTTTTGGGACCAGGCCCAACCTTAATTTATGGATTGAAGTTAATGATAATGCATCCAAAGAAACAGCTGGGAGGAAAGAAGTGTGGCAAAGAAATGGAAAAGGGCACGGGAGGAAATGGATGAGAAAAGGGAATAAGGGCAAAAGTGGAACGGAGAGAAGCATGTGAGGAAATTCCAGTGTGCTTGAAAGGGAGGAGGCAAAGGTTGGAAAAACTGGTCTGAGGGCAAAACTGACTGTATTGGAACAAATGAAAACTGCTAATGAATGGTGGAAGAGAGAGGGCTGTAACTGGGAACAAAATTCAAAATCCTGGCAGCTTTGTTAGTAGGGGTGTAACAGAGGAAGAGATACTGTTCTGGGTACAGGCAGCTGAAAGATAGATGGGAGTAAAGGAACATGCTCAAAGTGGTGACAACTCTTGTTATCCAAAACTCCTCTTGCAGATTTTTACCCAAAACTGAGATAAGGTAAGAGGTAAAACAATAATTTCTGACTCCTTTCAGCTCTTGAAACAAGCTTGGTTTTATGAAGTGTAAGGAGATGCCATTAAGTTACTACATTGCATGAGACATATTTTTTTCTTCAGCTAACTACATTTTTTCATTCCCCTTTTGGCACCTAACTGATGTTAAAATGAGCTTCATTTTAAGCTTAGATTAGTTCCAAAGTCTATGGATGTGGGCAAGAACAGTTTTGCCTAGCTTGGATAAGCTTTAAATAGTTAATGTTTAAATGTGCTCATCTTCATCACCTGCTGAGGGATGCCATGCTTCAGCTTCCTCTGCTTTGGAAGGCAGTGCTATGAATCAAAACTTCTCTGAATTTATAGTCTCCAGCAAGGTCCTGCTTTTAGATCATTCAGTTCATCCCCCTTTGAGACACACCTCTGCAAGAATATGAATTTAGCCTGGAGTTTTCTTCCCTCTGAAACATGTCAGCCATGTACTAAAATCAGGATACAGGTCATGGCCTGAAGTGTGGCTCAGCTGTGTTGTCTGTGAGGAACTGCAAAGGCAAAGAGATGATTGACTTGTACAGCAGTACTGTAGCTACCAGAATGTGAGGAAGTTTGATTAAGTATGATCTCAACGCCCTTTTCCTGCAACACCCCTTCTTGTGTTTGCAAAGTGTTTGTTAGTTTCTCAAAGCCCTTAGAACAGCAAGATCCAGGAGTCAGAAAGACAAAAGAAACAGTCCAGAAACCAAATTCCTGGACATATGCCTTTGAGAAATGTAGTGCATTAAAGGATTTTTTCTTTGGTTGCTTCCTCTTTCCTTGCTTCCTCCAGTCTTTGTTATTCCCAGCAACGACTTTATTTACTTATTTGCTTCTTCCCAAACCACTGGACAGACAGGGGCTTCATCAGGGAGCAGTTTAGCTGGAGTGGGCAAAACAATGGGGCTTTAATCAGGGTGCTTCCCGCAGCCACTGCTGGCCAGAGGTTTCTCTGAATTCCCAACATGGAACAGTTGCCTCTTTCATGAAGTGCCTGTGGGATGAGCACTGGATTGCTACACCCAAAGCATTTTCATGCAGCCACAACTCTCTGAAAGGAAACACTACTGAGGATACTGCCTGCAACGCCCCAAGCTACTGGGGTGACCAGCATGAGAGAGTCTTTCTTCCAGTCCTGGGCTGTGTTTGCCTTCCACATGCAATCTGTGAATAGCTCAAGTCTGGAACGTGTTTAGGAAAGCATCTAACTTTTCTCTTAAAGGAGAAAAAAAAAAATAAAAAGGAAGAAAAAAGAAAAAGAGAACGTCAGGGATAAAGAAATAGTTTCCAGTGACTTGATGCAATGTGGCCAAACTATTTGTAATAATTTCCTTTACATTCTTTTTATATAGAAAGAATAAAATACGAAATCATGAATCAGGAAGCAGTCATCCTGCCAGCCAGTGACATGTACAGAGAGATCAGAGCAAAGTGAGAAAGACACAGAACAGCAGGAGACTTGCAAAAACCGTTTTTAGCTCTCTCTTTTTCTTCCTCTTTTTGTTTAGTGTACACATTCATGTAGAACTAACATTTCTGACCCAAAAGAAGCTGCGGGAATCTCCTGCTGTTCCTTGTCTCTCCAATAGCAGCCCTAAACCTTCCTGTCTTGATGTGTCTCATCTGTCTGTATTTCCTGATGGATGTTGCAGTCGCTAGATGTTTGGATACCTGATTCATCTCAAAGAAGACTGTGAAACATTAGGTATTTTTAAATACCCAGCTTTGTAATTGCTTTGTTTAACTTTGCAACATTCTGAACTTACATAAAGCAATAATAAAAATCACTGCTGTTTTCCTTCAAAGTTTTTTTGCCATTGCTGCTTCTAAATTTGTGTGCACACAATGGCTTTTGCCCTTGCGCTAGCAAGGTTATAACATCCCTGTTTCCTGAATTTGTATTTTTCCAGTGGCTTTTTTTCAAACCCTCTATAAATGTTCCTATCAGGAATGCCCAGGCTTTTGTGTAAAGGAAGACAGACGTTACCCAAGTGCTACCAAATTGAAGTTAAGAAATTTCCTCAACAAAACCCAAAGTCAGAAGAAACAGACCTTTTGCCTGTTGTCTACAAAGGTCTACAGGCCCACAAAGCTGACTTGTGTTGCACTTGAATTTTGTATATCTCAGAAGCCTGCTGGGTTACACTCTGGAGCTCTCGCACTGGCCTTTGCTGTGCCTCGGCCAAAGTTGGAGATGAAGATGCCTCTCTGAATCCTTGTTCATTAACTTGTTCTTCTCAGATTTCTTTGATCAGGGCTGAATTTGAAGTACAGACGCCTGACTTCAATTTCCCTGAAAGACAGGGTGTTCAGCTGCAGGATTTTTATCTAAGTCTGTCTCTAGCTTGGCTCCAAGGGGAAGGAGAATAAATACTACAGGCCAGGAGACTGCAGATGCAAAAAATTATAGGCTTTAAAATGTCACTAGCTGAGCACATAATAGATATTCTTCACATTTTATGATTAGCTGTTGTGTTCTGTTGGCCAGTGCTGCCTTCCTGATGCAATTTATAAAGGAGTCTCAGGTCAGTGTGAGGCAAGCCAGATTCCAAACTGGGTTTCCTGAGAACATTACTATCTTTTGCAACTTTTCCGTAGTTTTCTCTGATCAGGACAAGCTTGCCTGTGTACACCTGACTGTGGCTCCCATCCTCTTTGCTGCCTCCCCTGCCATTCCTAGTCCAAGACATCACCCAGCCAGATATCTACTTGCATACTGCAAAACCAGCTGGTTTATAAACCAGGTTATGCAGCTGACTCATGCCATCATGCCCAGCGTTTCAGATCAAGGGAACTGCATGACGTGTAGGATTCATACAACTGTCTCCCCTCTCTTCCCATCTTTAGTGACTGGGATGACCTGAATGCTGTGTGTGAAACCAGCCTCTACCTGGGGCCATCTGTTCCTAGGGGACCAGGGCACTGGCCTTTAGACCTTGGCAGCTGTATCTGCACTTCATGGATTTGTTTTGATGTGTTTCCTTGTGACTTCTTTCATCCGCTGCTCAGGTGGGTCAGAGCACAGCTGGCCCCACTGAATGCCCCCTGCCTGGCAGCCTCTGGTGTATGAAGCTGTGGAGTAGAAAGGCATGTGCAGAGAGTTGTGGCAAAGTTGGATGGAGCAGGGCTGTACAAGCCAAGGGATCCAGCTAGGAACATACCCCTTGTCTGTACATTGTGCCACAAGCCTTCCCAGCATGGGGCTCTTGTCACTCCGTGTGTCCTTTCAAGCGCTCCAAACACAGAGTCCCTCGCAGTGGGACACAAGCAGTTTAAGGGATTTTCATGCTGTCAGAAAAAGTGTCTTCACTCTGTTGCTGTGGCTCTGAAAGGTTTTTCCATCACCTTGCAGCCCTCTGACTCCTTGCCTCCATTTCAGCATGCTGCCTTTTACCACTGAGCTCCTCCAGAAGCACAGCCTGTGTGGCATAGGGCCAGCCTCTGACCTCAGTGATGCAAGTATAAATCTGGGATACTGCATCCAACTGGTATGGAAGTACTCAGCTCTGAAAATACAGAAAGTATTCCTAGCCATAAAGGGGCTTATGATTTAGGTTAGTGAAACAGCAGATCAAAAGCAACTTCTATGTGATGGGGATACTTGCAAATCTCTCTTGTGACAAAGTGTTTCTGCAACATCCACACTTTCCCTATTACCAGACTGAGCCATGAATTCATTCCAAGGAAGTCTGTGGAAGGCACCACAACTCAACTGATGCCAAGAATGATAAAAATGAACCAAATTTTTTGATGGATCTGTCAACAGAAGGTAGGCTGTTGTAATTTGCTGTAGTTGACATTGAAGACAGTGGTGCTCTCAGCTCCAAGAGAAGTAAGTAGGTTGTGTTGGCCTAGAACACTTATTGGATTGCTGAGAAACTCTTGATGAGGCTGGATATGGATCAGAGGAGTGCTCAAGTTGAAAGCTTTGATGACAGTGTCTAGATAGGAGGCTTTGGAGACCTGGAGACAAGGTATTGTCTGTTCTGAGTGTGCTTGACACAGAATAACCTTCCTTTAATGAAACCAAGCTGCAGACAAATATGATCTTTTGTGAGACTTGCAGCAAAATTCTTTTTTGGCCAGGGTCCCTTTTTGCTGTAACTGAACAAAATTAATTGGTAATAAAGAGTAGGAAAAAGCATTGTGATAGGAAAAGACCAACTTGAGAGATGCAGAGCATAGAGCAGGAAGAGCCTCAGCTCATTCCTAAATTGGATCACATCCTTACTGTAATGCTTCCCAGGGAAGTGCAGTACAGCAGTGTTGCTCAGGCTTCTCAGGCTGAAGCCAAACGTGTTATTTCAGAGCAGCTGAGAGGCCATGACCAAAATTTTGCAACATGTTGGTAGGCAAAGCAGAGAGAGAGAGCAAGACAAAATCTCTGGAAGCCCTGAAGATCCCCCTTGGTACAAACATGTCAGGTGGGATGAGGAGCAATGCTAGGGCAACCCTTACTGGGCAGTGCAGGCTAAAAGTGTTTTCTGTGATGGGGCAGAAAAATATGGCTTCTGGATGGTAGTTGACTCAGCTGATTTCCCCCATTCCTTCCAAGAACTCTGCCCTGGGATGCTGTGACAGCTGGGAGATGCATCTTACAGGTAGTTCCCAGAGGTCAAGCAAAGTGGACTGGGCTCAGCACAGACTCTTCTGCAACCTTACAGGGAGCAGGAAGCTCTCCCCTTACACTCATACACTTGGATCTGAGAGAAGCCATTTCCACATGGAAGTCAGCAGAGCTAGAATAGGCATGAGATTTGAATTCTGACAGCCCTGCAGTCTGTTGGCTCAGAAGGGAGCAGTAATGCATATATTTGGAGTCTTCCTCCAGACAAAGCTGGGAATGTGTCTGAAGGGGTGGATACCCATCCCAGAATCCAGGAAGAGCCCTGAGCCCCCTGCATGGTTTTCCTGTCTGCCTGGTACTATCAGCAGCTGCTGGTTTGGAACAGTCTGCATGTCCTTGTACGAGCCAGGGCAGCTGGAGGTGGATTTGTTTTCTGTTGATTTCATGGCATTGTTGCTGCTTCAGGCCACTTCCTTGGTGTGAGGAACAACAACATCCTAGAGGAGACACCCAGTGAACTGCTGACTGCTCCACAGCTACCCAATCCGCATGCCCAGCGTGGGAAGCGGTCAGACCACCCTGACGGCTTCAACAAAGCCATCATGTTTGCTGACATTTCAAGGGAACAGAGAAGGGAACAAAAGCTGGGAACAAAAGTCTTTGATGCAGTTTAGAGCTGCAGTTGGAAGATATGGGCCTGAATTGTAAATGCCAAGTGCCTTTTTGCTGGGGAGGGATTTTAAATCTCCATCCAGGTCTCGAAGGTGGGGCTTGAGTCTGAATTCCAGGGAAAGAAAATTATGCTGAAAACTGAGTTCGCTGTAAAGTCAAAATGAAAGGTAAAAAAAGGAAAACTATGGGTAGCTGAGGAGATGGAGGAAGTCAGTAGACAAGGAGGGCAAGAAGTATGGTATAACTGATACGTAAACAGACAGAGCATCTTTTCCAAGGAATTCAGGCCTCTCCTCACCCCCCACCCCCAACCTCCCTTCTATGAAATGATCACAAATATTGCAATTTCTCCCTAGATGACCCCTTGGTAGTGTCTTGCTATTATTGTGGTATTCAGTTATGAGACAACCATTCAAGAGGAAAAAAAAAAAAGAAAAGAATTATAGAAGTGACACCAAGCCACAGAGCGCAGGATCAGTTCCAAACATGCCCAGGCACAGGGCTACTGAAGTCTGGTCTTTTGGCACAAACTGACTTCTAGGACAAACAACCCAAAAGGTTTCTCTGACCATCTGATCAGTGATCTCTGATTCAAATCTCCTGAGTTTTAGCCTGTATATTCAGGTTTAGAGTAGAACTCTGGTTTGGTAGAGGCTTGGGGGAAATTGATCCTCTTCTCGAACAGCACATTTGTGTTGAGATTTTCAACTCAGCTTTTTGGGTCAGTGATTCTGACAAACCAGTTGCAATTTCTGCATGCTTTACCAACTTTTGAATTTTTGAAGGTAAGTTTCTATTTTCAAGGAGTTGAGATACAAGAAGACTGGCTCTTAACCTTCGGTCTTCCGCTATCTCAGTGCATGACTCAGGCTGCCAAATAATTTCTGTTTCTCCTGCTTGCACCAATGGGATAAGAATGATCCTTATCCTCTGTTACTTCATGACTCCTTGCCGAGGGCTTAGATTTTTGCTGACAGAAGCAAAGCACATTTTGTGAGACCGTGCTGGGGTTTTATCCTCACAGTGGGGGATGTGACGTACAAGCAAGATTTCAAATGAGGGTTTTTTGTGTCCTGAGGGTTGAAAAGCAAATCATAGGACACTCAGCTCCCTTTTTTCTCATTCATTGACAAGGAATACATGCAATATTCTGGGCTTCAGCTTGCTAGGAACAGTGCTGCCATCCTCAGAAGTGTACAGAGAGGAACAAACACTAGGCAGGCATTGATGATATCATTCAATGTCCATTAGAGCTGGTTCCTTTTTTGCACTGTACTGTACTCCATCTTTCCCTACCAACAAGACTTCCTTTCATCCTGAACTGGAATAAAAAAAGGAAATAAAAATTCTCTGAAAGGTTTAATTATGTTAGAAATAGTGATAAAGAAGTGAACATATTTCGCCTAGAAGTATAATTGAGTGCTTGGTCAAAAAATTGAACAGAATCCATGCATTCTGGTGAAACATTTTGATTTTGTGAAATGCACACTTTCCCACTGGAAAATCTTTCAGCTGGATGATTTTCAAGTAGCCTTTCTTCCCACATGCTTTAGTATCCAATTTAAACTCCAGCTGCTGGTTGTGGTTCTCCCTTGCTGTAGCAAGTGCTGGCACTTATGCTTTCCTTTAACACAGCTAACTCTTCCAGGGAATCTTTCTATGGCTTAAAAGGCATCACCTGATAATGACATGGGAAAGCTGGCAATATGGTTTTGTCTTCGTCTCAGTGGCCAGTGCAGAACATTCCATTCAGAGTAATCTCCTGGCGGATTTTGAATATCCAGGAAGCCGCCTCCCACCCTCTCACTGAGAAGGCAATTCTGCACGATATTCAGTCTTAGGAAGTTTTCCCTACTCTTTAATATCCTCTCACAGTTTCATTCACTCATAGCTACAAGCCCTTGATCACCCAGAAGCAGCTGTTCCCCTCAATGTTATGCCTCCCCTGTGCAGACCGCTACTGTGTGCCTTCGTTTCTCTCCTGCTCACTCGGGCCAGCTGTGCCTATTTACCACCAAGGCTTTGCTTTTCCTTGCTGCTTAGTCCCTGTAGGTCATTAGAATTTCTGCTCCTTTTCTCTTCCTCCTCCCCATATGCCTCATGGTATCCTGTTTTCATTGTAACCGTAGTCATACTGCAGGGCTGGAAGACTCAAGGATTTTTCCATTAATAATCCCCACGCCCTTTTCCTGGTCAGTACACCGCTTAAGCAGCATTGAGGTAATTCATTCACGAATAGCAGGCAGCACTTAGAGAGGAGGAGAGAGCTACAGGAAGATCAGGGCTCGGTGGAGTCTGCTTCTCTGGTGCGACGCTTCATCCAAGGGCAGTTCTGCTCCCAGAGCAGCTCGTGGTCCCCCATCCCACTGTTGTGTGTGAGCACTGGCAAGGTTCCAGCTATGGGGAGCACACCTCCCATGCTTGGGAATGTTTGCTCCAGTGTCAGCACTGCAAATTTCAGAAGCCCTGCCAACTCCTGCTGGGAGAATGTAGATGGACTTTTATCCTTTGTCTTACACACTTACTGGCTGTTAAGATTTTGAAATTGCACCTTGAGTAGGAATTTCTTCTGGTGAGGAAGGCTAAGCCGCAGTTCACTCTCTTGCAGCCCTGCTGCCTCTGCCAGACTTGGGGCCGCACCTACTGTTCACTACAGTTGCATACAGCTGGAATAATTTTGTCAGCCTCTGTGGCAATATATGGACAGAAATTGGAAGTATAGTCCTCTGCTTAGTTACTACAGAGTCACAGGAAGGTAACTAGGCCACAGACAGGAAAAAGAGGAGAAAAATCATATCATAACAATATATTTTATTGGCATATACCTGTGACTCATCCCAGAGGACCATTAGGATCACTAGTTCTGGGCAGTCTGCTAAGGGACAGGCCCTATTTTGGTTATTGCTGTGCACCCCTTAGTAGACACCCTCCCCATCCCACCTGTTTGGCTACAGTAAAATGGATGGGGTATAGAAAATCATGGGGGGCTCTATTTCCCCAGTCAAGGCAAACCTTTACTTGCTGGGGTGCATGTCCTAAGGGGACCCAAACCCTTGCTCTGTGAGGGAGGCCATGGGACCCTCGTGGCTGAAATCCTGTGAAGGGCAGGCAGCCCTGTTGCCCTGACTGACCATTCTCCTCATCCTCTGCTCTGCTGTGTGTCCCTGTAGCCACAGGCTCCAGGACTGTTTCTTACGCTGTGCAGCAAACTACAGACTTCCTGGTGGGAGATGGGACGAGCCCATCGGCTTCTCTAATGGGACAAATACAAACCTTGAATACCTCGTGCTGGGGGGAGGCCTGAAATTGTGTCTGATTAGGTTTCCTCTTCTCTGCTGTGGCAGTGGCACACAAAATGGCAGTCTGTGGAGCTGAAGTGATTCAGCTTGGTGTGAGCTGTGTTCTGCACATTTGTCGCCCATTTTCTCCACTGTTGATGAAAGCGTGCTGGCAGTAGTTGTGATTCCTCCATCTGAGAGAATAAAAAAGAAGGCAATAGTCTGGTGTAAAGGTCTTGGCATTTCCTACAGCTTATGACAGTACTGCTGGAACGCAGGGGCTGTGGCTGTAGCTGTTCTATTGTGAGCTTACATTCCGTAGCAGTGGGAAATCAGCAGTTGTAATTAGTCTCCGATGTTCTCTGCTAATAAGTGATTTTCTGGTACTTGCAAATACCAGCATCCCTAAGACACAACTGTATTGTTTTGACCTCTTATCTCTTATCTCTCCTCCTCCTCATTGAGAGGGACTCCAGATGTTCTCCAAGACTACTTGTCAAAAAACCATCCACCCCTGCTCCTTCCTATTACATCCCTTTCTCTGGTACTATTTTTTTTTTCCCCGGCCACTGTGTAGGAAAATGGTAGTCCTCATGGAAAAGGCCACAGATGCCATCAGGAAGCCCATTTGCTTTAGGAGGAAGAGGGGCCTGACATCAACAGGAAGAGCTGTGCAGCAGAGCTGCTCCTGCTTCTGAGAGAGGGGGGCCTTGAAAACAATGTCAGCTCGCAGTTTGGGACTGGCCAGCAGGAAACGCATGCACTCTGGTGTTTGCTGTGCAGAGGAAATGATAAGCACTACCTGGCCTGACTTGGAGCAGAGATAGCATGGGGGAAAAGAAGGTGGGGGAAGGGGAGCAGGAAAGTTGTTTTTCTTCAGGTTCAGAGCCTGTCCTTTGCAAAATGGAAAAGAAAATTAATAATGAAATATGGAATATATCAGGAATCTGTTGGGGCACTTGGAGACCAAGGAATACAATTGTCAAGTGATTAGATTTACTGCTTTAGTAACTGCTTGACATTGGGTTTTTTCTCATTGTTAGCACTGAGAATGACCCTCAGTTTGATAACCCCTGGCATGCATATTTATTGGGAAGTGAAGGGAGCGAGAGGCTTGTATCCCCTGTGGAACTGGGAGGATTTTTTGTGCAGGAAGGACATAGGGACAGTGCTACCACCGGGAACAGAAGGGCCTTGGGAGAACAAAGGAAAATATTGTATAGATGGACAAGTCTTGTATAGAGATTGTATAGTAAGGACAAGTCTTTCCTGACTTGTCCTTACTAGATGAGGGCATAGAACCCTTCTGGAGAAGTAAGGAGAAGTAAGGGAAGTAAGGAAAGTAAGGAGATAATACCATCATGCTGAGTATTTAATTCAGCTTCTCCTCTTTTACTGGTGTTTTTAAAAGCAACATTGTGCCTCTTTTCACCACTGACCAAAGGACAGAATCAGTTTCTATTTCTGATGCCTTTACACCTCTGGCAGGCAGTTGCAGAGGTATTGTCCCTGCAGCCTAGCGCTGGAGAAACCATTCCTTGTGCTCTAGGTGCATCTCAGTAGCTGTGTGCTGACATCCTGAGGTGGAAGTGGACAGACACGAACAGCATGGCAGGAAACATTCTAAACAATCCTAGCCCAGCATCATCCTCTAGAAGGCTGGGAGGCATTGTGACACCATCTGCAAATGTTGTTCTGCCTCCTTTGCTGTCCTTGCTGATTCTCTCAGGCTCTGGAGAGCGGGCAATCTGCCCTCTTGCAACATATGTGAGCACTGATGTGCCACAAAGCTGGCAGATGGAGCAGTGCTGTGCTCCCTGCTGTTTCTGAAAGAAGCCCTGAAGGAGCAGCACCACATCCAGATGTTTGAGCCAGGCTGCTCAGCAGCTTCTTCTTGAGCTCTTTACCCTTCCTGGTGTATGGAAAGGAAAACAGGATCCTTGTGAACATGGCTGTAAGAGTACACTTTAGAGTACTGCAGCCCCTGAAGATGAAAAGGTGCGCCCAGTATCCCATAGGCTGCCCTTCTTAACTGAACTGCTGAGTAAAACCAGTCCACTGAGACTGGTTCTGGACTTGCTGGTGCAGGTATCCATCATGCTTGAGGAACAGTCCCCTAGACCAACAGCTTTCCTTGGCTATGAGTGCTTCACCCAGCAAAGCCTTCAGTAGCAGCAAGCAGGGAAATGCTACAACAGGCAGGAGCACAAACATGTTGTGAAGTATCCCCCAGACCTGTGACACTGGCCTAACATGATTTTCACATCTTTTGACTTCGTTAGGCTTTGATTGACACCTCATTAAAGCTCAGCTATTTCTCTAAGAAGAGTTTCTTGGTAATTCCCATGAAACCTCACACATGCACACACGTATGTACATAAACAATATAGTTGCATGTGTAAAAATACATTCATATGTGTATATGTATGCATACATGTTTATATGCTGATATTTTCATCAATTTATGTGTAGAGTTATGTGTGTCTGATCAGATGCTGCTTCTGGCAGAATTTTCTCCATGCTTTTTGGACACAGAAACTGAGCTCACATACTGTTGTGATTGGATACCCTGGGCACTACTTAGGATGAGTAGAACAGCACCTTGTTTCACCAGCAAAACATCAGCAATCCGAGTCACCCACAGCTTAATCCTCTTCAAATAAAGACTGACCTGTTTTCAGCTCTCCTCTGAGCAGGGTTGGAGGGAGCATTTCTAGGTGACCTTCCACTGCCAGCAGAAGTCTTAATTCTTCACTTTGTCCTGAAACTCACAGCATCATTTTGTGCCCCTGTAAAGCTCATGAAAATGCTTCTATCATTCTACCATTTGTATACCTCCTTTGCTAGTATTTGCATGTCACAGTAAAAGGTGAGAGGGAGTAGAACAAATTGATTTTATTTTCTATTGTGGAAGGTACTGTTGAGCCCAATGGGATTTTTTCTGTGAGTGTGTTTCTTTGGGTCAGGCCCAGGCAACCTGGCAATGAAAACACTCAGTCTAAATGTATGCTCAGCAACTGAGCAAAGATGGAATGGATTTGGTGCTGCTTGGCTACAAATTATAACGACTGATTATTGATAGTGGCTTTGCATGTTTGTTTTCAATCAGATTGACATCATAAAGCCTTATTTACTTTTTTGCAAAAGACTGTTTTCATTTGCCTTTCACTTCTCATTTGCAGCCGTTATGGGTTTGCATTTAGGCTCCTCATCTGTCTGTCTGTGATATGCAATGATCCTCAGCGATTTTTCCTGCTCTTTGCCCTAAGTTGTTGACTGTCTGTAAAACAGCCCATTTGGAATAACCTCTGGAAATTGCTGTACTGCTCCTGACTAGGAGAGCCCTAGAGGCAAGATCAGTGAGAGGCCTGAGTGAAAGAACATTGCTGCATAATCTAGTGTCAGCCTGCATCAGTCCATGTGTGACAGAGGGCAAAAGAAAAAGAAGAGAGAGGATATAAATAAGTGCTGTGAGATTCAACCATGCCATTTTTCTTCCACATGAGAGCTTGGTCCAGTACCAGCTTCTGTGTTACTTTGTACCTTGCTACCGAATGATAACGTGGGTTCTCAGTGGGGTGATGGGCCCCTGCTCTCCCTTTCACACACGTGAGCTTGTTGACACTGCCATCCAGATGGCACAGCTGGATATGTGCTTTAAAGCTTGGGAGTGGTTGTCATGTATGTTTGTGAATGTGTGGCCAGTATGGAAGGAAAACCAGGAGTGCTGGTGGGCTTCCATCCTCTCCTTGCACATTTGAAGGGACAACTGAAATTTCCTGGGAAAGAACAGCAGAGAGAAGTGCAGAGCAGCCCACTTTGCTGCAGCACAGGTGTTAATGAGATAACAACCCAGCTCTTTGCTTCATCTTCCCCAGCCTTCCAGTAGCATTTATTTGGGAATAATAATGACAGTTGCTTTGTCACCACCAAGCCATCACTACAAAAGTGAAGTAGGGATCTGTCGAACAGTGAATGATCATTACAGAGCAGCACAGAAACTGCAGGCAGATTCCATGTCCTCTATAGATTGCTACAGATTTCAGTGTATGGAGATGGTGTTTGTGAAGGGCCCACTACAAAGGACTTCAAGACTTGTTTAACTAGTAGCTGGTATTTTTCAGATGCACATCAAAACCTAAGTGCTCAGAATTTCTTTCTAACTGCGCCAAGAGTCTGCCTTATAAAGAGAAACCTAGAATCCCTATTGCCTTGCACACTAGAGTCCAATTTGAAAAGGATTAAGGGGCAAACTAACACTGACAGCCAGGTAGGGAACATTGATCCCCTTGAATTGCTGCTGTCCTGATTCTGGAATTCTAAGAATCCTGTGTAGAAATCTTAAAGTGTCAAGTGAGATTTTGTTTTCTGCACCCTTATAATAGTCAAGAAGTTTTTGTTAAAGCTTGCAAGTTGCCTCCAGAATAATTTTGGGACTGTAAGAAACTTTGCAGGCCTGCATCAGGTGGCAGGCCCAGGTAAAAGATGGAGACTGTACTTGTTTTTTAACTTTCTTCTAAAGCTCTTGTAAATGAAAACATGTAGATCAAAATCTGGTGAGAGGAGGAAGAAACTTATGGAGTCTATATGATTTTATTGCTTTTTTGCCAGCAGTTAAATGGGTTAGCATGGCTTACTTTGGTTTCTAGGCTTAAGAGGAGAGCAGAAGAAGAAAGGAAAACATGATACAGAAAACATGCCATAAACTTTTTTATCGATCTGGATGAAGGACAGTAGGCTCTTGAGAGACTTCAGCTGAAGCCTGTGTTACTGGCTTTCCATCCCATCACCCAGCACTTACCTGGGCTCTTTCCTGGCAGGCTGCTTCTCCCAGCTCCCTTGAGCTGCAGCATCAGCATCGCCTCACTTCTGCACTCCATCAGCTGGTGCAGCCTTTGGATTTGATAGTGATTTTACGTCACCATATTTGAGGTCAATGGCAGAATTCCTGTCTTACAGCTTGCTTGTTATCACAGTATCTGGGCATTTACCAAGACAGAGGTCAATTCATTACATACTGCTTCAAAACTATTCTGATATTTTTTATACTTAGAGCTGAGTCCATTTTCCAGACACAGCATAAATTGTGTATTTACTCCTATCTTCAGAACTATTTATCCTAATTGCTTGTGCTATGGTGAACAAAATGCTCTACAATATCCACCCTAATCTGCTGTGGATCAGAGTTTTTAGGATTTCAGTGGTTAGCTGAGGATGTGCATAGCTCATTGACCTGCCATGCAGAACCTGAGCCACTGTTTTCTGAGGAGGTTGCACCACAGACATAAAAGTTAGGAGTGGAGATATCCTGTTCTGTTATCTGGTATTTTTTTTTTTTTCAGGAAATTGTCAGCAGGATGTTTTCCTAACAAAACTATTCTAGTACTTAGTGCAACCTCTTTCAAAAGTGCCTGCGTGACAGAATTTGCCAGCTATGTCAAGGTGAAGTCACATTTCAGAGGGGCACAGTGACCGCCGGGGCTGAGAGTCAGCATTCAGTGTCTGCTTTGGCAGTACTTTCTCTTAGGCTTTCTTTGATGTGTGCTGTCTATGAGCTGGCCAGGTCTGCCAAAGGCTTTTTCATTCTTGCTTCAAACATCACAGTTGTCAGATCTGCTCTGGAAAAATCAGGTGTTCTTACATGTCTTATTTAGATATGTTAGATGTAACCTAGGTATAATATCAATGGGAGGGAAAAAAAAAGAAAATCCTTGATGGTGGTGCTGTTGACTTCACTCAAACTCACAGCTGAGCCCGCAGGTTGTGCTGAAATGTGTGTGCTTGAAATCAGAAGGCCACATCCCAAACAGCACTCAGTGTTTCCACTTCCCACACAGGCTGTGGAAGGTGATGGCTCGCAGCATCTGACAGATGTGAGATCTGTTTTTCCTACATTTTTGCCCACCAGATCACAACCGTGCACAGGACAGTGCTTTCATCGCAGAGAATGGCACTGTTGTGATAACCTTTGTGACATTGCAGGGGCATTTCCCACAGAAGCAGAGAGGAAAAAATACATGAAGTGTGTGACTTAACACAGTGAGTCAATTGTGCTGTCCATGTGGACAGGATCACCTTGGTGCCAGCCATTCATCCTTTTAAACTGTGTTTATGGCAGTGAAGGGAGAAAAGCCAAGGTGCATTGTAACAAGTTGGTTTGGTTTTAAGCCTATTTGGTGATGTTTACCTGTCTCATGCTGTTTAAATACAGGTGTGTGTGTATGGAGGGGTTGTGGCAGCTGAGCCATAGCTAACAGCCAAATTCAACACTGGAATTTGAGAGTGAGACAGGTTTTGGCTTTTTTTTTTTTTTAATTCTGTGAAATGAATTTAATACTGGTGGAAAGTATGTACAGACATCCTGCAGAATGAAGCTCTTTGTCCTTGTAGCATTTATGTCCTGACAGGGCAAACCATCCTCTTTCCCAGCTCTGCCAACTTCGTCTCCGAGTAGGAGAGACCCTGTGCAGGGATTTTGGATGCTGTGGTCCCTTCCATCCCTGACTGCTGCTGACAAGGAGACAGTGCAAGGCAAAGGAAATGCTCCATGGTGAGAAGGCAGGATTTACACTTAGCTGGCACTGGCTAGGGCTATGCACTGGGAGAAAATCTGGTGTTGTGACTGATGTGCTGCATCAGGGCTTGAGTGAGCTGCAGGGAGGAGAGCACAGTTTGATCTGCTCTCAAATCTGTTTCTCAACCAACCTTATGCCTAGTGAAAATCAGGCAATGTCAGCAAAAAAAGAAAAAAAATAGTGAGTCAGCTTTAAAACTCGTGATTTACACTAGGAAGTCAGGAAATGCAGAAAAATATCATATCAGAGATACTGATAATCAAATATGTTGCCATTTGTTCAATGTATTTCCTTTCCCGTGATTAGGAGGCCAGCTGAATATATTAGTTTGTTCTGTTTTGTTATTTTTTTTTTGTACAAAATAACAACTCTTGCTTAGTACAGACTGAAACACCTTTTAAAAGGAAATATTTCCTATTTTAGTCATTTAAATTGAAATGGGAGACTTTTGACCTTTATTGTCATGGTATTGACATAGCATGATAGGAAGCATGTGCTGCTACTGAGGGTAATTGAAGATAATTAAAAAAAATAATATATAACAAAACCAAAATGATAAAATAAAAATGCCTACACCTTTTTTTTTTCACGGTGCAGGATTCGTTGTAGGGAGAAGTAAAAAAAATCCCAACTACTTCTTGCAAGTCAAAAATCAAAAAGCTGGTGTTCCAGGTGAAATGAAAGATCTGCATTTATCCTCCCAATAGCTGAACTAAAATTAAAATAAAATTAGAGAGTACATGAAACCTCCACCATGTGGCAGAAACCACCGACCAAGGAGACCCTGAGCATCTCTGGCACCAGTGCTTATCCTTACAAGGAGTAGTCTGAGAAAATAACAGAAGGATAAAGCAAAAAATTACGCCTGCTGCTATTCAGTCCAGTTCAGTGCAGTGTACCCTGAACACATGGCCCAGCCCAGGTTAGCTAACTTACTGTCTAACTGGGCACTATTCACACTGACTGGTTAGCAGCCTCCTCCCTGGGATCCCTCTGTAGCCCATGGAGACTCAGAATTTCTTCTGGAAGGTGGCACTGAAAGTCATTGGATATTGCCTCCATCTCCTGCTGGACCAGCATCTTTCTTGCTCTTTGCTGGTTTTGGTGGGAGGCCAGGAGGCCATCCTCCTTCTGGTCACTGGATGGAGTCACTCCCTCTTTTCTTGGTAACCTCTCCTGCTTGAGATGCTTGGGGATTTAAATAGGGACATGCTTAAATGTCTCTGCAGAGTAGATCCAAAATGCTCAGTCCAGTGCCAGATGCAGCCTTTGTCAGGCAGGCAAAGAATGGGCACCTTGCTTGCTGGTGGGGAGGTTTGGTGGGTGGCGACACCATGGCTGGGAAGGGACAGGAGAAGGGAGAGCCAGCAGTGCTGGGAGGCAGGAATTTCAGTGCCTGTTGCTCCCACTGGAAGCTGAGGGGATCAGAAGGAAGACCTGGGTGCCTGGCCCAGTGAGAATAGCAGACATATAAAGGAGGTGGCATGAGCTGTTGTCTTGGAAAAGACCGTGGTGAAGGTACATGTGTGTGTACACCGATCTTGGAGGTGATATCCAGTGAGTGGAATGAGTTACTGCAACTGCCCTTCTGGTTTATTTTTGTCTAGGGGAAGAGAAGTATTGTCTTTTGTGTGCAATATGTTTATAAATCAATTTCCCTTCTGACGGATGCCTTGCTCTGTGCTCTCTCGTCCTCCTCCATCTGGTTTCTATTGTAGTTTTAAATGAGGACAGTTTGGCTGTCTGGCAGAACAAGCGGGGTCTGTGTGACACCAGCTGCCCCTTCCAGTTTCTAAACCTCCTAAACCTCCAGCACATTTTTAATTATAGGAGCATTAAGATTGGACTCCCTCCCCCCATCTCCTTTCTGTGCCTGCACGTACAGCCCCTGCTGCAAATCCCCATCCATGCCTGATCTTCCTCTGGGTGAGACCCAACCCTGTGATTTAAAAGCCCTGTAACTCTGATAGAGACCTGTTGTAAATCCCATGCCAGAGTCTGTACCTTCCTGCATTCAGGCTTGATCCCAGTTTCAGTTCTTCAGGAGCCATGTCTGAATAATCCTACCAGCTCAGAAACTCCTGGAAGTGGGAGAGAGCTGCTCACTGCTACTCTAACCTCACCACCCCCAAAAGCCCAAAAGGCTAAGCTTTATAGGAGATCAGAGCTGCTCAGGATTGCCAGAGGTACAGGTCCTGTTCAAAGAAAACATTTATTGTGCTCCAGTTCCATACAAATGCTGCATTTAAGGGCTTGGTTTGCAGGAAGTCAATGTAGTCCCTTCACCTCCAGGGATCTGAGGTCGAAGTCTGTAATTTTCAGTTGCAAGTCAAAAGTGCCCTGTGTGGGATTTTTTTTTTGACATCACAAAACTGCCACAAATTTTGGCATAACTGTTTCTCTTTCTATGAGCCAAAGACCTGGTATGGCAGGAAATCTTGTACATGATGAATGAAGGGCACTGGCAGAGATATGTGAGAAGCCCAGGGTTGGAAAAGCAAGGAAAAGTGCAGGGCTGCAGTAAGAGATACTGGCAGAGCTCAGGGCATATTGTCTATTTGCAGTCTATAGGTTGTCTCTTCTGTGGAGTTTTCACCCACTTTTAAAAATGGGTTGAATTTTATACATTTGCTACAGATTGTTCCCCTCAGGCCCCTGATTTTTGCTTTCCAGTCCTCAACAGGCAAATCTAGCCTTTTCTTCTTCTTCTGTATAGGGGGTTTGCTTACCTGCCTGAGGCCTCTTGACCTAATTTACTCCAAGGAAACTTAGAACTCTGCCAAAAAATGGTGTGATTTAATACGTCTTGCTTCCTAGAGGTCAAATTAGTCACAACAAACATCAGTACCTGCATTTTTAGTTGATTTTCTTATTCTTAACACTGAGGTTTAAAAAAAAGTATCTAATAAAGGATGCTTTGTGCATGGACTCCATTTTTTGGCAGCCAGGCACCATCATATGAGGCTTGCTTGTCTCCATGAAAGATTGTTAGCCTTTAAACAAACCTTGTCATGTGGCTACTGTGATCAAGTATGTTTTCTGTTCAATTAATTATTTTTTTTTTCAGGTTGTATGGAGTTCAATGGTTTTTATTCTCTCACTCAGATAAATCTGTGGTGGACATGGGTTCTGCCTAACTTTCATTTTTGCTGGTTACGTGTCATTTATTCCAAGACCCCTACCAAGAAGGAAATTTTAGTATGCTATGAGTGCATAACTTCTACCATAAAGATGTTAAACCCTGATTTTCCAGAAATGGAAATGAGGCCTGAAGTAATTTGTCTTTCCCTTTTTTTGATTTTTAGCATTCTCATCATCATATGATCTGAGTTCCCTACTGCAGTTCCAGATAACCAGGACTTACTCAGAGATAGGAAGGTCCTCTTTTTCTGATGTGTCACTCGGACTTTTCTTGGAAGGATATTAAGGAAAGTTCGTACTACATTTTGTTTTGCTCAGTCTCCTTCTACACCATTTAGCCCACATAGGAAGTAGGTGTTGCATGCACTGAAAGGAATGTGTCCCGGGCTCTTTCCTGTCTGGAAGGCTCTGATGTGATCGTCAAAAGTCCTTGAGGAGAGAATACCATAACTCTGTGACTTTTGTGGACAAAGCTTTGACTCTGTAGACTTCACCTGTTCTCTTTGCAATTTCATGGTTTCATGAACACTGTTGTAGGCTTAGGCCTTCTGCTATGAGCTCCACCCAACAACCCGAGGGCCTTGAAAATCAGCACAAGGGCTTTGAGTGTGGCACAGCATGACCACTGTACCCATGTTATGAGTGCCTGCTCAAAAAACCCATAAAGTCAATTTTTCCCTGTTGTTTTGGAGAAGCTCCTTTGACTGAGAAGAATTAGTCTGGACTGTTCAGGCTTCCAGGTAATCACTGAGACTGTACTCCTGCGTTTGGGTTGGCCAAAAGACAAGAGAAGGGACACACAAAAGGACTTCCTCTTTCCTTCCCTCAGCAAGTCAGGAGGCAGAGAGGCAGCACTTTCATGACTGAGTGGCTCATTAGTAGTGTGTCAGTGAGGCAGATGCAAGCTTGGAGCCCTTCTCACCAGATCCTGTAGGATCTGGTAGGAACAGGTCCACGCATGAGCTGGCTCTGGCCTCAGTGGCTCCCAGGAGAAATGATAAAATAATGGAAATTAATGTACTAACTGCTTTTGTTCATGCTGTCGTTGGAGTGCTGTCTTTGGATGCTGTCTGATGAAGCTCATGTTAATATGTCATTATAGTCCTGAACTTTGAGCAGAACAACTCAAGGAAGGTCCATCCAGAGGTATTGTCTCTGGGGTGTCACAAAGATGCAGTAATTGCTATGCCTGGCTTTCCAGTCAAATCTATGGCTTAGTTGGTGTTCCTCCATAAAGCTTTTGAAATGTGCAGTGCAGCAGAGTCAGCATTACATCAGGGAACTTTTGACTCGTGCATTTACTGACTTTTGTGCCTATGGCTGTGTGAAGCATTGCATTAAATACATAGTAGTTTCCAGCACCTAATAAGGAAGGGCTTTCTTACTGTTATTGTTATAGCTTGGGTTGTTATAGTACTGGGGACAGGGAGGCTTGATCTGACCAAAAGAATGGGGGGTTCTTATACCTATATAATGGGGAAAAAATAAACATATTCTTTGGGTCCAAGTCTGGATGTAAATGTTGTGCCTCAGGCTCCTCTCAGCTTTAAGACTGGTTAAGTCTTTGTCTAGTTATGTTGAGGGAGTTCTTTTGAAGCCAATGTCAGGTTTTGTCAGTATGCAGATCTAGTCAATATTTGAACTTTATACCCTCTCAGTGGGATTTATGGGCCCTAAACTGTGGGTATGTAGGCTTATATGGAAGTGTGAATGCTTCTCTGATTTTTATCCAAGCCAAGAGACCTTTTGGCACGATTCAGCGAGGTTGGAGCTCTATACTGGGGAGGGTGGAGGTTCCCAGGACCTCATGCTTTACCACATGCTTTCAATTAGAATGAAAAAGCTTCTTTTATTTTATTTTGGAAGAAAAAGGAAGAGAGGGAAACCCTACCTTTCTTTCTGCTATGTTACTTTGACTTCAAGGTCAGTCATTGTCACATGTCAATGAGCATTGCATGGCACAATCACAGCATATCCTTACAGCCACTTCCCTGCATCCACAGAGATGTTGTTTTTTCATGGAACTGTCTCCTCTGTGGTGACTTGTGGGAGCTGTCAGTGTATATTCATTGGACATCTTGCTTTGCTTTCCTCCCATAGTCCCTTACGTGCTGAAGAGCTGTGCGGAGTTCATTGAGACTCATGGCATCGTGGATGGGATCTACCGGCTCTCAGGAGTGACATCCAACATACAGAAGTTGAGGTAAGGGCAACGTTTGGGAGTGTCAGAGGGATTCAGGGACATTGCTCAGTACCTTTTTGGATGTTAGTCCCTCAGACTGTGGCCAACAGATCTCCACGCTGGTTCAGACAATAAACTGTCTTTGAAGTTGGTAACAGGGGAAGACAACATTTTAGGAAAGGCATGGAGGGTCTCAGTGCAAGTGCTGAGTTGCTCTCTCTCATTTTGGGACAAAGCAATCTCTTTATATCAGTTTGAGGTCCACTGCTTGTGTTAGGGATAATGGAGACTGATTGAAACCTCGAGGCCTGAACTTGGGACACAATCTGGGCCAGCCTGCAGAGACATCTCTGCTTTCCCATTTGTTTGGTCTCTGGCTGTAAACGATTACTTAGGGTGGAGAACCGGCCTCCTACAGCTCTTATTCATCCATATTGTTACGTTTCCATGTTGTTTCAGACAAGAGTTTGTTTCAGACCAATGCCCAGATCTGACAAGGGAAGTTTACCTCCAGGACATCCACTGTGTGGGGTCACTCTGCAAGCTGTACTTCAGGGAACTGCCCAACCCTCTTCTCACTTATGAGCTCTACAAGAAATTCACGGTGAGACTCTTGGCTGTGCTTGTTCCTCTCCGGCAGAGTGGATGTGCTGCAGATTCCTCCATGACAGTTGTTTGGGATTCACTCCAACGTCCTGGCTTCTGGTGCATCCATCCATATAAACACTTCTCAGTGCTCTTCCCCTCTCATCTCTTGTTGGCTCTCTTTCCCTGTCCTTGTTTCTTTTCACCATTTTATGTTTATTTCTCTCAGTTTGCCTGCTGTTTCATCCCCTTCATCTTGCTCATTTTTTCACTGCATTGCTTCCCTGCTGCCTCTTTTTCTCCCCACTGTGCACCTCCTCCTAGCTCTACTAATTCTCTTTCTTTTCCTCATTACTGTCCATCACTGAGACTCTTCTGGGTCACCTGGGCTTGTGATCATAATCACAAGCATGTGGTTTCCTGGTCTCTGTCCCTCCAACTGTCTCTGACACCTGCACAAACTGACTGCCCAGCCCACGTGTAAAGCATCAACTTTTCTGCATCTGTCACATTTTTCATATTGTTTGTAGGACTGCAAATGAGGATACTGGTTACACCAGATATGGCATATCAGGTCCATCATGATCACATTATAAATACAAATGGAAGAGGAAAGTGGCAACTGGCCAAGCAGAAATCTCTATCTTTGTTTGAAGAGATTACAATTCAAAGCGTAGTTGCTTGATTCTGGAAAACAGCCATAGATTATACGTGGATACAGTTGGAGCTTAGGAGCAGACTGTGGGGGAGCAGAAATATAAGACCACAAAGCCTGAATTTTTAAGAGACTTGGCTAATTTTGATGAGAGATAGTATTTTATTAAAAGGTGGCACTGCACCACCTTAAGCTATGCTTGTTATTAAAGCTGCCTGTTTCTTAATGCTCTAAATCTAGTTTCAGTTTTTTATGACACCAACAAATTTACATCCCATCATTGAGGCTGAAACCTTGCGTGCTGAAGGTATGCACTCTCAGCTAAGAGAATTTGCCAACTTCTTAAGATAACTGGTGTGGGGGATGGGAAAGATTGTTTGCTCAGTGTTAGAAACATCCGTCCTTTGTTAAGAATTTCTGTCATCCAACTCTTTCCCATTTGCTGGGAGGAGGAGGCAACAGCCACTGCCAAAAATGTCAGATGTTGCAGAGAAGTTCTGCAAAATCAGGTGTTGCTGTCTAAGTTGCCTCTATCCCGAATCAAGCACTTCCAAGTGACGCTGCTGTGGCGCAGGAGGCACTGGGAGAGATCCATGGGGTCCTCGCAAGGAGATGCATTCCAAAGACTCTCTGTTGCCTGCTCTGGGAAGAGGCATCAGTGCAAGAGGTTCTTGCTGTGGGGCAAAGCCAGATGGGACCAGCCAAGCAGGAACTTTCTGTAAGAAGTCAGGTTGCTATTAGGGACACAATTCTGCTGGGCATCGTGGCATGGGGAGTGGCTCGCTGTGCTGCCTGACAGACATGCAGAAATGCTGTGTGTGTCCTGCTGTTCCAGTGCCAGATTTTAAGTAAGATTGGTCTTTGTATCAAGGTGATGTATTGTCAAATCCTCGGGGAAAATCCTGAGCAAATTTGAAAAATGGACTTGTATGTTCAGGATATAAGGATTCTGAGGATATGGGGCAGGATTGCTGGAGACAGTCAGGATTAATAGGATCTCGAAAATACAGGGTATCATTCAACCATTCGCTGTAACTGATGAGTCTTATTCTTGCTGGAGTTATTTGGCTGGTGTCTTCCTGGCTATCACTGCTGATTTATGAAAGAAAAAATGCTCTAAAGGAAACATTAAGATTTAGATGGAAACTTTTTTTAGGAAAGAATGTTTGCTGAAAAGTGAAGTTTTGGGATGATGACTTGCAGATTTTCAGTAGATACATTTGGTGAAAAACTTTATTCAAAAACAAAAGGGAAAACATTTCTGTAATAGACTGTTTCTTTTGCAAGTACTTTCTAAAGGAAATGTTTCAACATTACATCAACACATTTAAGTTACATAAAATGTCTTTCAGAAAAGGGTTAAACAGTTCCAAATTTAAGTTATAATTTCTGTAACTAATATTTGGGTGCAATGCCTTGAACAGTTGTTTTCTAAAATCATATGCCAGCTTCCCAAAATATTATCACTTTGGGTTGACCTAAAAGGTGGTTTTTTTTTTTTGTTTTTTTTTTTTTTTTTTAATCTCTGGCTTTTCAGTTTTTCCACTTAGCCACAATATCCATTATTCATGTAAGCAAGCCTGTTCAGTAGGGATTTATAATTGGTAACCCAGCTGATAGAAAGCACAGTCAGATACCAGGAGGAAAGAAAGAAAAAAGACCAATTCCCCAAGGAGCAGAAAACCCACTAGGAGCGTGTGTGTGTGTGGGGTGTCTGAACAGGGAACAGTGGCAGACAAGTGTTGGCAGGAATAAAGAACACATGCTAATCCCAGCCTGACTGAGCCAGAGCTGTCTCTGAGTTGGGATAGGCTGCACTTTGAGTCACCACAGTGATTCAGAGATTTCTGTCTAAGGAAAGTCAAATTCTTGATGACTAGGAAGGGGCTGGTCTTTTGGTCATTACTGTGTCAAGTTCATAGGTGTAATATCCTGGTCCTGACCTCACTGGCTATAAATTTTTTACCAGATGATTGCCATCTTGTATCCTAGTGATGGATGGTTGTTTCTCAGGATAGGTAAGTTGACTCTGCTTAGTTTGTTCTAGCCTGGGCATAGAGGGACCAAGTACTCCCTCAGATCAAATCAGCTCTAGGAGGCCAAGATTACCTTCTCTCTCTGGACTTTATCCCACATTTTAACCAGAGCTCGTGAGCTGTGCACTTCCAGAATCACTAGTGGAGTTAAAAGAAATCTTAAATGGCATAAATTCATACCATGATGAACAGATATGTAATAAATGGAATTATTGGTTCTTATTTGAATTCTGTATTCTGCTGCTGTAATGTGCAGTTTTGGAGGGCTCCTCAGGTTTCAAAAGCGCAGTTTGTGTGGATCAGATATGTGGCTTGGAGGACTGAATGGGTCATGGCTTCAGAGAGGCTGGCATTCACTTGCTGCCTAATCATTAGGTCTTTGAGACCTGGAAGGTTGAATATGGGAAGGAAAATGTGCACCAGGGGAGAAAATATTATAAATATATAAATATAGGTATCTAGTTGAAATATATAAATCTAGCTGAAATCTAATGCTTTAGGTGCTCAAGTTAAAGTTTTTATTTCTCTCAATCTTCGTCTTTGGACAAGGCTATTCAACTGGAAACATTGTATTAAGATTACTAGAACTCTTATACTCTGAATTTCTAGGGGTTGTTGGTGGGGTTTTTTTTATGCTTTTTTTTTTAAATAATTTTTATTTATTTTTTTTATTTTTAAGGAGCCATAGCCATGTGTTAAATCACTAGAAGTAGTTAACCTGCCTTTAATTTGGGCAAACCAAGTACATGTGCTTCTCATATATATCTGACTAGTGAGCTCACTTGTTTTGATCTGCCATCACTCCATCACTTCTCTGGCCTGGAAACTGGCAGTCTTTGGTTAGCTGGTGGTTGTAGGTGAGAAGTGATCTGCAGGGAGAAGGGCAGTGACAAAACCTGCATTATCATGGTGGGTGCTGTAGTGACTGCTGCAAGAAGAGGCCTCTCTAGCAGTGTCTGGTAATTTCAGGTTCATGGTGTTTAAGCCATGGGTGGCTTGGGAAGGGCTGTTTCCTTCCTTTCCTTCCCTGGCAGCGCTGACATCTGTCTGGAGGCAAAGCTTGTGCTGGCAGTGTGGGTTGCAGCATCTTCCTTTGAACTCACTCCAGACTCCAGTGGCAGGCAGATGGGTAGGTGGAGGTGCCCAGACAGGCATGCACTGTTTGAACTGGCTGGTAGCTTGTCCTCCCCCAGCAAAAATATTGAAAGAGAATAGCTGAACAGATGAATACCAATGCAGTGAACTCCTAGGAATGCTGACAAAAGCTTCTCATGGCTCTCTGAGCTCTTGGTCTGTAGAGATTTGCTCAAGACTGAGATATATAACCTTGATTCTGTCTAACTCTGAGTAAAAGAATTTATTAATCTGCTAGGAAGGGATTCTGCTAAGGCTTCTTCCATCATGAAAGGTGCAAACCCACACAAACATGAATCCCCTCAGCTATGTTCTTATGACAGTCAAAATATTACTTATTTTGAAAAATATGGAACGTGTATATCCAAGGTGTTTCTCATAACACAGAGCTTCAAAAACATGTTTTATTTTTAATAGGTTATTTTGGGGAGGTGTCATTGCTTTTTGCTTTTTCCATTATTTTCACTTCTCTCTTTCCCCTCTCTATTTCACCCATCATTGCCCAAGCTAAAAAAAGGGAAAAGAACCAAAAAAATACCCCCAAAAAATCAAAGCAAAACAAACCAACACAAGCCAAAAATCCTCCTGTAATTTGTAATTGAAGGTCTAAGGCCTTGGATGCCCCTCTCCCATAAATACTGACCAATGTGTTTGAGTGTCTGGGCACAGTGTGCTGAGACATGGAATTACAGTGCAGGAAATCTCTGCTGTGCTGGGGACACAAAGAAACCTCTTCTTCCAGTAGCTCTGTAGGGTAACAAGAGAGCACTCCCTCTGAGACAGGGTGTCTGGTGTGACCCTTCTTATCCTTCTTCCTTTTCCCCTGAGTCCATTGCCAGGGTATACTGTTTCTTTGTATCCCTGCAGGAAGCAGTGTCACGCTTCCCCGAGGATGAGCAGCTGGCGCGAATTCAAAATGTCATCCAGGAGCTCCCACCATCACATTACAGGTAAGGCACAGACATTACAGGTAATGTCCACAGAGGTGCTGGGGAACAGCATGGTGACCTCGCCCTCATCAGGGAATATTGCCTGAAATAGCTCTGGGGTTCATTTCCAGAAATCAATTTCCAAGAGCTGACGCACCATTTGAAAATCTGGCAACAATTTATCTGGCATTTAAATAACACTGAACAAACCTTTGATGGAGACAGAACAAGGTCTCCCTGCTACAGTCTTACCATCCTCCTTCCCCAAGTAGCCACTGTGGCACCCTTGGGCAGTGTCCTGGGTGTGGTAAGCAGAAGATGATCTGCTGGAGGTGCTTGAGCAAGAGCTGAGAGCTCAGCCTTTGCAGCATTCCATTCCCTTTTTCACCCCACTCCCATCTTTGCTCCCATCATGCTGAGGATGGTTTGGTTCATGCCCCACCCTTGGCCACCCCAGAGCACAGCTGTTTAGGTGTTCCCTGCCATCCTGTGCAAATGCTGCCACTGTGAAACCTCTGCCCCATGGGCTCTGTTGTGCCATTGCAGACACTTGGGGAGGGGACAGGGCTGGCTCTGAGCCCCTGTCCCAGCAGGCAGGCATTGGTAACGTGACACATTTTCCTTTCTTTGTGTGAAACCCCTGCAGAACGCTGGAATACCTGATCAAGCACCTGACTCACCTGGCCTCCTTCAGCAACATGACCAACATGCACACCAGAAACCTGGCCTTGGTGTGGGCTCCAAATCTCCTCAGGTACCGTAGAGATTTCTCTAATCCAGAGCACCATGCTGAGCTCCAGGGGGAGTGGCAGCATCTGAGCCTGATCACCTGAGGGAAATGCAAAGACAGGGAAAAGCTGAACAGCTAAAGGGAAGAGCATAGCAGAGCAAACAGCTTTCCTTCCAGGTTGAATAATCTAAGGTTTTACTATCTGTGTCCTAGGAAGCTTTCTTATTAAACAAAAGTTGTTATTTGCAAGTTGAGCGTAGATTTAGAAAGGAGGACTTAACTCATCACTTGGGAATGTTAATGACATTTTGGATGGTGCCAGTGCTCCTGCAGCAGGGCAGTGAGAGACAGCAAGGTTCAGAAGGGAGAGAAACAGGGCAATAATGCCACAAACCTGTTCCCAGATCTGCTTGTGCAAAAGTGAGATGAGCTTGCTGGGATTGAAATGGTAGCCAGTGTCAGATCTCAAGACCACCAGCTAGTTTTTCATGTTTGTTATGCCTGGCACTCTGCTGTGAAGAAGCCTGGATTGGATGCAGGCAGGGGTTTGGCTGCTATGTTGTAGAGCTAAGCAGAAGAAGGAAAAATAGCATCTGGGGAAAAAAATTCAGTATTTTGTATCTTGTCAAAATTTCCTTTCCATCCATCCAATACCCCTGCATTTAGAGGAATGAACTATGCAGGGAGAGTCCAGGACTGCAGCTGGGCAGAGCCATTAGGGTAGCCCTGGGCTGGCAGAGAACATTGGTTAGAGAGTTATAGGCCTGAGAAGAGTGCTCTAAAGAGTTATCTCACCCTTCTGAACCCCAAAAACGGCAGAGCAGGTTCTTAAAATGAATCAAATGTTGACTCTATTGAATATAATAAATATTCAAATTTTGAGCCTTTACTACTGAGACATTTTCATTCTAGTATCTGTCCTTGTCAAAAAAAAATGAAGTCTGTTCTTCCTTTGCAATCTTTCATAAGTACAAGTCCCAGGGAGGAAAAGGAAGGAGCAAGCAATGCAAGTGCTGTCTCCTTACAGGGTTATCCTCTTGGCAATGCCCCAAGCTGTTATCTAACACACCAGTCATTAACTTTACAAAGGATCCATTGCCCAAAGATAATTTCTTCAGCAACACTTGGGCATGTCAAGATAAGGAATGTTCCTTTGCTGAGAGCAAGATTGAGAATATGGGAGCACAGAGGGGGGCAGAGAAAAGACTATTGGGGCACACAGAAAAGTATTGAAGAAAAAAGACCCGAGCAAGGTCTAAAGGATTTCACTGAGAGGTGACTGGAGCATTGAGCAGGAATCTAGAAGGAGCATTTGAAAGCTCCTGTGTTGTCTTTCAGGCCCAGCTTTGAAATAGCTAAAATAGGAGAAAGGGAGAGGAATGGAACTTGAGAGTCACAGTTTTACCTGCTGAAGAATGTAAAAGCCAAGTGGGGAAAATAACACATTCAGGAAAGGAAGTAACAGAGGGGGCAAGGAAAACAGAGAAAATGATTTTTAAAGAGTGAAAAGACAAAGAGAGGATGAGGGCCTGTGAGAGAAGGAGGGGAAGAGATAAGCAGGAGTGGGGAAATCATCCCAGTCGCCTCGCTTGCAGGAAGAAATCTGGTCTGTCCTTGCCAAGGGCTGTGTGTAGCAATGCTTGCTACTGGTACCCCTCTTTCCTCATGCAGGTCAAAGGAGATTGAGGCAGTTGGCTGCAATGGGGATGCAGCTTTCCTGGAGGTGCGAGTGCAGCAATTGGTGATTGAGTTCATCCTGAACCACGTGGATCAGATCTTCAACAACAACAGGAAAGCCAGCTCTGCAGAGAACATTGGTAGCAACCTCCCTGAGCCACTTCCCATGTCACTTGCTATGTAGTTCAGTGCTCCCTTCAACTAATATTACAAGCACAGTAACCCTTGCTGTCACCAGAGACTTCCCCAAAGACACCTTGTACCCAATGTCTCATTACTCTTGCCTTCTTCATCCCTGTCTTCAACATTTTCTTTTTGAATACTAGCCTCCTTTAGTGTTTGGTTGGGTAAAGACATAAAGACATAAGGTTGCCTTATGTCTGATTTTTTGCATGATCTCATGTGGCTTAGCCCTTTCCACAAAGGGAAGACCACCTGATTGATTCTCAGTCTTGGTCTAAGGTTTCTCTCTAAGTCCAGCAGCCACAGTCTCAGCTATTCTCTCAGATTCCCCCAGTTACAATTCCTCATACCAGCAATACCTGCCCTGCAGCCACTATTTCCATCCAAGTCAGAGGTCACACTCCCAGGCACTCCGGGGAAAAAAATTAATCTTGTGCTCTAAAAACTTTTATATTATTCCTGAGGACATTTTATAAAAGAGATTTATTTTTTCCTAGGGCATCAGTAGTTTGCAGAGATGCTGATTTTGCTTTTTAGTGATGGTTTTGTTGGCAAAGACTGGGAAGTGAGAAGGCATGGATCCATAGTGACCTTACATAATTGCAGAAATATGCACTTTCCCATTTTACATGCTCAGCAGACTTCTGATACCTTCAGTACTTAGGCAGTATCCTCCTTTCTGCTTTGCAGCCCTGTGTCAGCTCATTCTGCCCATCTTTACCTTAACATGGCTTTGCCCCTGCCCCCATAAACAGACACTTTCAGTTCCCTGGGCTGTCAGTAACACTGCTTTCTGTGGGCATGAAATGGCCACAGGTTAAAGTAGTGCTGGTTTTTAGAACAACCCCCCATCCTGGAACAAGACAAGGAGAAAGATGTGGAAGTGAGAGAAAGAACTTGGCACCAAATTTGGATCAGGGACTGAACTGCTTCAAAATTGAGGGAGGGTGGGGGTGTGATGGAGGAAGGGAGTCAGGGAGGACTAAAGGGAATGTGTGAATCTCGGTGGTTTTCAGAGACACCTCCTTCACACAGAAGCGTCTACAGCAGAGGAAGCAAATCCACACAACACAGCCTTTGGCTGGCAAGCGTAGCCCCTGCTGGGATTGTGCTCAGATGGATAAGGTTGCTGGGTAGCTGAAAGGCTTATCTGACGAAAAACCTTTCTCCCTGCACGTGCCAGTTCTTTTCCCCCTCCAGTCTAATAAAGTCATGAAGCTCTTGCTCTTGTCTCTCCTCACCCCAGGCTGGAATGTATTTTCTTGTTTTTCAGAGAGCACATCAGTTGTGAAAAGTTTGACCCTCCCCTCGGCCTCCCTGCCAATGAAACTGGTGAGCCTAGAGGAAGCCCAGGCACGGAGTCTGTCTGCATCCCACCCTGCTCGGAAGGAGAGGAGAGAGAACAGCTTGCCTGAAATTGTGCCTGTAATTGGGTCCCTCTTCCACACAGTTGTTGACCTTCCTGACAGCAAGTAAGTGCCAAGAGGAGGGTAAAGCACAAACAAAAAAGTGCAAGTTCCTCAGTGTGATTGGGAATGATTCTTTTGTTAATGTGATACCCCCACACCTGCACTCATCTGAATCTACAGCCACTGTCCAAAGAATATTCAGTGTCCTTCTCAAAAGAGGCAGAGCTGCTCCTGAGAAGTATTGCAGGTGCTGAGTTCATAGGTTCACTTGTTCCCATCTCTCCATCAGAGAAGAACCTCACAGACCTCCTGCAGGTGGAATGAATTTTCTTTGCATCTTTGTGCCAGCTCAGAAGTTGGCTAAACATGGGATGAGTGTGGAGCAGGTTGAGGCTCAGCTCGTCTACGAGTTCCACCTGCTGGTGGCTAGTCCAGGGCATGTCTGGTGCCCTTAACCTGCTCCAGCTTCTTCATTCTCCTGGTTCCTCTGCAATTACAGCCAAACAGGAAGGCTTATATTCCCTCCCAGCATGGAGAGATATTTACACAGTGGCACCTATGCCAGCTACACTTATGCCAGAAGAGTCCACTTTCAGCTGAGGTTGCTGCAGTTGTTGGCACAGCTGCCCAGAATAAGTATTTTTCTGTTGGTCTATCTAACTGTTAAAATATTGCCACTCTTCTGCCTGGTTCTGATAGATTATAGCCTCTGCAGCAGGAGGCTCATTAATCTACTGACCCAGAAAGCACCAGAACAAAGATATTTATTGGCACTTGATGTATTAAAGCAAAAAGGAATCATCTAACAGAGTACTGGCAAGACAACCAGCTTAAGACAAAAGGATGTATTGTCCCTCTAGAGTGCCTTCTCTTCTCTCATTTGAAGAGAAAAGTCCTATCCCCAAGACATTAATCTCCTTTGTAGAACTGATTTGTGCTTTTCTGTGTACTGATCAGAAAGAAAAGCAAAAATAAGGGGATAGAAAGCCCTATCTGAAGTGGAAAGCAAGACAGGGAGATAAGAGAATTCTTTCTCTGAAAGAGGGGAGATTGGAGGAGAAGTCAGAATGACTATGAAGGAAGAGAAACAGAGCTTCTTGAACAAATATGTATACAAGAAAAAAATTGCATTAGGACAAGCAGCTTCTTTTTGCAAAAGCTGGGATTTCCAGAGAGACATGGGGCACTGGTGTCCCACTTCCTCTGACAGTTACAAGAAATTTATTTAATTCTCTTAAACCTCCTCCTGTTTGGTTAGTTCATTATACTTACATATGAATAAATAACACCTGTGATTAAATTAATGTTGGCCTGAGAAGCATTAATAGCTAGTTTTCATTAAGGAATCCTTTAATTTTTGCCGTAAGACATAGTCTTTAAAGCATAACTGTTTTGCACAGAGAAATGGTACCATTTCCATCAGTTCCCTTGAATTTATCACACGTTATATCATTAAAACCTGTTAAAAATGCAATTTTTCTTTGCTTTATTGCAGGGTAGTTTAAGCCTTGGAAACCTCTCCTTTCTGGAGACAAGCATGGTTGATTGCTCAATCACTATTGCTGTAGCATGATGCCAGAGCGAACTATCTGAAGGCTTAAGTGTTTTTCCACACATTAAATAGTTAAATCCATTAAATAGTTAAATAGATAAATCACTTCCAGCGTGATTGCTGCCTATGTAGCCAAGAAGGGTTGGTTGTATAGCTATGCCTTACATGCTTTAAAATTAAAAGAGGTATGAGAAGAAAAAAATGGAAAGTGTTGAGGGTAGACAACTCAGAGGCCTTTGGAGGATATTAAAAAGGTAAAAGTTTCTAAGATTTGGTGACCACCTGAGCCTTTTTTCCTTCCAGGAGGAAGTTATCCACCAAGTCCAAGAAATGGAAGTCAATATTCAATTTGGGCCGCTCTGGCTCAGAATCAAAGTCTAAACTGAGTCGAAATGGGAGTGTCTTTGTAAGGGCACAGAAGCTCTCTGGTAAGAACACACTTTTCAGCTGAATGTTTTGCTTTGTTGGTAGCATGGGATGACCTGTGTCCANAACTTTTCAGCTGAATGTTTTGCTCTGAGGCTTTCTCGTGTGTTGTTGGTAGCATGGGATGACCTGTGTCCACTTGCAATTAATGCCATAGACTTGAGATAATCTGATGGAGTCATGCTTGTTGTCTGGTTTCACGCACATCTCATTTTCCTGTAATGGCAAGAAACACCCTTCCAGGAGGATTTGATAGACAGCTACAGTAAATACTGCATTTTAGTACCTGATAAACAGGCTCCTGCTGTCCAGCTGTCAAGTCTGGGGACTGGGAAATATTATGTAGGTTTGGAAATATTATTCCAGCCCAGCTGGTCTCTGTCTCCTAAGGCTCATTACGTGGCAGTGGGTGAATGGCTGTCCTTCCACTAAAGGACACTAAAGACCCAACTGCACTCAGTGTCTTTGTGAAAAACAAGGCACCAGGAGAGCCTTCAGCTCGGGATCTCAGCACTTTGAAAGAGACCATTGTTTCTGCAGAATTTACAAGAGAGAAGCTGTCTTTTCTCCTGGCTGTAATCCCCAGTTCTAACCTTTCCTGGGCTGCAATCTCTTAAACACTCTTCTTCCTAGAAAATCACATGGCAGTGCCAGTTCCCAGTGTTAAGAAATGATGACTCAAGCTCTAAAAATCATGAACTTGACTTAAAAGCAATCACATTTTTAAAAAGAAAGCATGCCCTTTTAATTTGAATTAATAAATAAATGTTTTGGGTTTATATGTTCTAGAATTTTTTAATATCTCCAAGTCAAGGAATTTACTTTCTATAGGGAGATGAAGGTGGATTTTTTCTTTATATAATCTCATTACTCCAAGAACTGGTGTTTGGAGGACCACTGCCTAACATCACAAGACTTCAAATAAAATAGTTAGTATTTGCAACATTAGCTTCCACCATATAAGAGAGGTTGTATTTGGATCAGAAATGAGTGTGAAGCCAACCTTCCCCATGTGTTGCATGTACAGATGGCCTCACACAGTGTGCCCGTGACAGACTTAAAAATTACTCTCTATCCTATTCTTATCATGGAATCACCTTCCCACCTGCATAAGGAATACTCTGCCTCAAAATAGTGCTAACCCAAGGAGGCCTGGGAATGATGGCAGCTCCAGTGGTTGTGGAGGCTGAGTCTTGCTCCAAGGACAGCACTGAGTGACAGGGGGCCGGACATTTTCACCATGGGGACACACAAATGCACAGAGTTTTTAGCACTGAAGCAGTGGCTCTCAGAAGCAGCACTTTTGTGCTGCTGTGTTACATTTTTCAGTGCTCTCTGCTTACAGCCTAATGTGAGGGAACAGATTAAGTTGCTGCTGAAACTCAGCACATGCTTTGGCACAGCTTGAGTCTGTGCACACAAATCTGTAAGTCACATTAAATGTGACTTACACAGCTCCCTGGTTTGCATTCTGTTCCTCCTGGAAAGCGGAAACAGTGCTCAAGACACCACATCTTATGAACGTAAAAAGTAGCCAGGGCTACCTATAAATGTAAAAAGTAGCTGGAGTTTCTCCTATGCTCATGTGAGAGTCAGAAGCAGAAGCCTCAGTTATATAAACAAATGAAGTCCAACAAGCCTGCTGACTTTCTGCCTTACCTACTTTGTGCAACTCTATAAACAGCAAACTTTACTCCCAGACATTTTCCAGATCTCCATCGACCCTTTTTGGGCTGCCAGAGACTAACTTGTCTTCCTTGCCAGCTACATTTCCCCACCTCCCTTCCTTTTTCAGAGCAGTAACAGCTACAAGCTTCCAAAACCTCTCAGGAACAGACCTGTAGAATGTATAGTAACAAATGACAGCTTGCTTCTGGCCAAGCGAGTCCAGTGATGATGGCCAGCAAAATAGGTCACTTACTGCCCTCAGAAATTTCCCAGAGTTCTTGCTGGAGGCAGGGTATGCTCACATCAGCAAGAGCTGGGAGTGCAATGTAAAAATAACCCAACATTTGCTATCAGGAATGAGAGATGAGAAGGCATTTATGCCAGTTTAGTTAAAAAGTCCCCCACAGCCAGTAGCCTGACTAAGTTGGGGAGGGGAGTGGCACATGACAGCTTTGGGGATGCTTAACTGCTTCAGAGTGGAGGTGGTGTTGACTGGCTGGGTTAAGTATAGCTCTCCACATGTCCAGCAGGTGCAAAGCTGTTGTTAGCACTAGCAGATCCCCAGCTGTGTGGACAAGTGTTGTGGGTAATAAGCCATGTGGTGTAGATACATGGGGGAATGCTTGGAAATGGAAAGTGTCTGCCTGGCATGCCTGTCTATATGTATGCAGCCTTTGATCTTTATGGGCTGAAGCCTGCAAAGCCACAGGATCTGATACCTTCTTCTAAAATTCTTTTTCCACAGAAAAAGCAACTATTCGGCCTGCCAAGAGCATGGACTCCTTGTGTTCCCTGCCAGTGGAAGGTGAGACATCCATAGCCTGCCTATACTGTAAAGGGGAAGAATTGCAGCTCTGCATTTTCAGCAGTGTGGATCACAGAATCCCAGAATGGTTTGGGTTGAAAGGGAGTATAGAAATCTCCTAGTTCAAACACCCCTGCCACAGACAGGGACACCTTCCACTACACCAGTTGGTACTAACACTTGAATGTGCTTTGAACACTTCCAGGGATGGGGCATCCACAGCTTCCCTGGACAGCATGTTCCAGTGCCTCACCATGCTCAGTGGATGAGCAGTCTGTGTCTATCTTACCATGTTGTGTATCTTTGTACACTTATGCCACGGTTGCTGGTGTGCGTCCCCACCTCTGTTTGCGTGGTTTTTTGATTATTTTCTGTGTTGTTTATCTCAGTGCATCCACCTGAGAGTTACCACTGTGTTTAGCTGCACCTTTATTGGCAGTTGGACTGCTTTGATCTCTTTCTTGGTTATTCTTGGCACAAAAATCCCATTTGTAGATGAAAAAGGCCCACAAAAAGCTGACAAAGCCTGATGTGTGTATTGTGGGCAGTATGTGATATCTCTAGACTTGGCTGCATCTGATAGAGAAGGGTCTCTAATAAAATTCTGAGCTGATTTCCACTGAAGGGCATTCAGTCCCATGCTGCCTGCCCATTTTGAAGGAAGCCCTAGGGCTAGAGCATAAGAAGTCTTCAGTGCCTATTGTCTCCATCTATCTAGGGAAGTTGGGAGTGTTCACCAGGGCAGGACTCATCCCTGGAGGGACTGAGGAGGGCTCCTCACAGAGGAAGTTCGTTTGCTAGTGCTTTGCTTCCCACTGACTTGTTCCTGTGTTCCCATCTCTAGGGGAGGATGACAAAAGCAGGTTCAAACGGTCAGTGACTACTGGAGGATTCTTTGTTCCCACCAAGATACGGACAGGAGGCACAGGCAGCTCATATGACCTCAGCAAGGAGAATGAGTGGGAGCGGGAGGGCTCTGCCATGGGGGCCAAAGGAAGCTCAGAGCTGGGTGGGGAGAAAGGTCTTCCCCGGACACCGCAGATGAAGTCACCCCCTGAGCAGCTGAAGGTTTTCCGTGTAGCAGAGGACGCTGAAAATGAGCAGACTTCAGCCAAAGGAGTGCTCATGTTCTACACCTCTGAAACAGCCACCAAGTCAGGCTTCCCAAGCAGCCTCTTTCCCTTGGAGGCCTCTCCTCACCACCAGAGGAAAGCCCTGAACATCTCGGAGCCATTTGCTGTTTCTGTCCCGCTGAGGGTATCTGCAGTCATCAGCACCAACAGCACGCCCTGCCGCGTGCCCACCAAGGAGAAGCCTTCTCTTTCCAGTCTAGAGGAGCTGTCTTCTCTGGTGGAGAGCACGAGCCCTTCTGCTCTGGAGGCAGGGACCCACGCAAGGACAGAGCAGGCAGCAGAGCACAAGGAGAAACAGCCGGGGCCAACTCCGCCAGTGGCAGCATCCAGAGGTAAATTGTGTTAAGGATGAGGGTATGGATCCCCAGTTGGGCTGCTGGAAGTGCCTTGCAGCTTGGTGATGTGGAGACTTCTCCAGCCTGAGCATGTGGCTGGAAATGAAGCAACCTGTAGCAGGGTGGGTGTTGACTTGATAGCAGGTCAGGGTGGTGCTTTTTGCAGTAAGGAGCCTGGGGAGGTGGGTGACCTCTCAGAAACATCTGTCTGTGCCTGGAGGGAGCTCTCTAGCTTTCTTAGTTGGTGGTGGCTCATGGCAGTACTGCTTTGTCCCAGGGCACAAGTTGTCAGTCTTAAGTAGTTGCATTTGTTTGTGTTTCTGACCCAGGGTCTCATCCTGAGGAGCTAGTGGCAGCTGGGAAACCTGAGTCCTTAGAAACCTCACAGCCAGCAGCAGAAAATCAGGAGACATGTGGTCAAAGCAGCTGCACCAGCAGCACCAGCAGCCCCCAGCAGTCCTCAGAGCAGAGTCCCACCTTGGAACAAACACCAGCTTCAGAGTTCCATAAGGGACCACTCCCAGCAGGCAAAGCAGAGCAAGGGCAGCTCAAGATGAAGGATGTCTCCTCAGAAGGCAGCTGTGACCAACAGGAGATTGAGTTGGCTAAGGCAGAAGGATCACGCCTAAGAGAAGTGGTAAGGAAGAAGGCATGAGAAAGGTGGGGGACCATGTCATGGTAGTGACTGGGAGGTTGCTTAACATTTCATTGTGTGTCTGTGGTTGTGAAAACTCAGTCTATAACTTAGGCAAAGCAGCACCAATAATTGACCATCAACTGATTAATCTCACTTCTGTGAAATCATCATGGGGTGATTTACCTTTAAGGAACTACCTACTATCCCTTTTTGGTCATCTTTTCCTGTAACTGTATAATTTCAGTATGTACCATCTATCTGCTCTGAGGCTATCCAGATGTGAGATTGTCCGGATGTCTGAGAATTTTGACCCATGGTCTCTGAATTCCCCTTCTATTTTTGCTGTCCCATTTGTTCTGGACAGCCTGAACAGTCCTTTTTACTTCCATTTGCAACACACAATTTTATTTTTTTAATTCTTACTATTTTTTGTCTCCTCTGTATCTCTAGCAAAGCCTTTTCACCAAGTTTCTTACAATGATACTCATCTCTGGACAGCTATTTAAAGATCTGTTGGCATATCTCCTTGAATAGATTATTCATTCGAGTTTGTGTGCAGTTTGGGAATGCATATTCTCTGGCAAGGCCAAGTGAGCCTGAATGGGAATTGCTGAGAAATGGACTGGAACATTCCAACTACTCATTCAGCTCACTATTTCAGTATGTCTGTCCAGGCCTCCTTTTGGCTGCACCTCAGACCTTCTCCTCCATAAACCCTCTTGTTTAGAGATGTGTTGTCTTCCTTGAACTGATAGCAGTCTGTATGTCTGTGTTTCTGTACCTGTGAGTGTGCTCATCCAGGAGCCTGGCTGTTCTAGGAGGGCTGTTTGGAAGAGGGAGGGGTACTTGTTGGTAAACTGTGAGCTCCCAGGTGATGGCATTTCTTCGGTTTTTCAGACTGAGGAGGACCCGGCGAATGCCCTTCTAGAACCGCTGTGGCCAGAGATACAGCAGGAACTGAAAATTATTGAACCTGAAGAGGAACTCATGCTCTTGCCAGCAGCTGTCCCCAAGAGAAGCCAAATTTCTGAATCCTCTTCTTCAGTGCAAACAGATAATCTTTCCTCTGGCCCAGGGCAGAGTCCAACACTCGCTGAGCAGAAATCTGAAAGCAGAGCATCACAGATAACTCAGGTGCCTTTATTTAGTGCCAGTGGCATGGAGCAACAAGACAGCCTCCCCAGCTGCCAGTCTGATGTGGTTGCACAGCAGAGTGGTGCTTCAGCCCTACCCAAACCGGGCACTCTTCCAACGGGCTCAGCCACTCCAAAGAGCAACCAGTCCATGGTGGAGAGCAGGAGTGAATGTCTCACTCCTACCCTGGACTGGAAGCTTCATAGTCAATCAGAATTTAGTGAGATTGCCACTAGTGATAGATTATCTTGTTCCAAAGGAGCATGTTCAGAGTCAGGGAAAGAAAAAGATGGCACTTACTATCTCCAGAAGGAAAAAGATGGCCTTACCAGAGTCCAGACTCAGAGGGGAAAGCATGAGATAATGACTACTGATGAAAGGGACACATTCTCCTCCAAGGCACTGAATGGAGCTGGAATCCAGGAGGTGAAGGAAGGCAGTATTGTTAGCACAACCCAGGATGCTGCTGACCAGGATGATGAGGATGCCTGGGCAGATAATGTGCAAAGCTTAGAACTTGTGGAGCCTTGGGAGGATCACCAGTGGGTTACAAGCCCCCTCCATTCCCCCACCTTTAAGGACATTCAGGAGAAGATGGCCCAGGAGTTTCACCCACAGAGCCAGAGAGCAGAGACAGGCCTTTCTCTTAGACCACGGTTCAGTCGCAGCCTTTCCCTGGACAGTAAAGACACAGTGCTGAGTCTGTGGACTACCCCATTCTCCTTCATAGATGCCACTGACCAGCATCAGCCATGTGGTGACAATCTGCATTCAATGACTTGTGAGCTGTCCAAAACACAACCCAAGTCCCCCTCTAGTTTGGGCAAAACTATGCAAGATGAGAATGGCCCAAGTCCTCCAGAAGAACCTTCAAAACCTGAGTACCCTCTTATCAGGGAGAAAGCACCAGGTGAGAAAGCAGGACCCTCCAGAGTCCCTCTTCTAGAGACAGAAGGAAAGAAAGTTCTTGTGAGCAAAGAAAATCCTTGGAGCCCAAATCTTGAATTGTCTTTGCCATACCAAAATAGCCCAGGCAGTTCTTCACAGACTAAGAACACAAAGGAGGAGTTATCCATCTCTCAGGACACTGCCCTGGGAGGAGAGACTGTCACCAAAGCATCATGTTCTGCCACTGAGTCACAGCTGAGTAATAAAGGTGAAGAGACACCTCGCAAAGTAAAGACCAGGCCTTCATCCCTCAACTTGGATTCACTCCTCCCAGCCCCAGATTTCTTCACATTTGAGAGCCTGTCCATGCCATCTGCCCCTGGGAACCTCTTGTATGGGCAGAAGGAAGTAAAAAGCAGTGATTCTGTCCCATCCCTGCCGACACACTGCCCTGCTACCAGTAGGGGTGTTCCCTGGGGGTCTCCTTTCAAAGCCCCCATGGATCTAGACTTGGATTACCTGGCAGTGGCCCATGCAACCACTGGCCGTCGTAACTCTGCCCCCGTCAGCGTGTCAGCAGTCAGGACCTCCTTCATGATTAAGATGTGCCAAGCTAGAGCGGTGCCCGTGATACCACCCAAGATTCAGTACACCCAGGTCCCCCAGCCCCTGCAGGCTCAGAATGCTGCTCCAGCTGCTGAGAAGAAGGAAGCAGAAGCCAAGCAGGCCATCAGGCAAGCTCCACGGGTGGCTTGGAGCCACCTGGAGGCCCCTAAGAGCCCGGTGACAGAGAAGAAGGCCAAAGCAGAGAAAGAAAACAGTGACCCTGCTCAAAAGGACTCATCCTGTCCTTGGCACAGCAGCCTGGGCTCTCCACTGGAGCCATCTCAGTCCAGTCAACACCCTGCTCTGGATGCCCCTGTTCTGCGCCGAAAGCGCACCTCTGGTGGGGAGACAGCTGGAGATAACCCACAGTCTTCAAAGATAGAGAGGCCATCAGGGTTCTCCAAACCTTCCTACAGATCTAGGCCTGGGAGGCCCCAGAGTCTGATTCTCTTCAGTCCCCCTTTCCCCATCATGGACCACCCCACCTCCTCAGCAGACTCCAGGGTATTGTTGTCACCCATCAGGAGCCCCACCCAGACCACCTCTTTGAGCCCCATTTGCGGCGATCTGTCCGACCCTGTGCGGACAACGCCTGAGGGCGTGACGCTGCGGAACAAAATGACCATTCCCAAGAATGGCCAGAGACTGGAGACCTCTACCAGCTGCTTCTACCAGCCCCAGAGGCGCTCTGTGATTCTGGATGGACGAAGTGGGAGGCAGATCGAGTAACAGCTGCTCCTATTCCTTTTCTCTGATGGTTGGGATGGGAGTGTCCAAGACCAACTCTGTTGCCATTTTGCTGTTGTTAAAACTATTCTGTTCAAGATAGACCTGAATCCTTTATGGTTTCCTGCAAAGCTTTTGCTATGGAAGGTCATAGTATCTTTGTCTTGCTTTTCATTCCCCTTGTCACTCTTGTCACTCCTCCTTCACTGTCTGGTGTTTTTTTATGGTAAGCCAGTCCCAGGGAACCTGCAGTTCTCACACCTGTTTTCTAACAAGCCCTGTGAAAGTCTCATCCTCCCTATGGAAAAAAGGAAAAGTAAATCTCTGTATAAGTAGAAAATAGGGCTGAGAGGAAACATTGTTACAAAACACTGCAGCTCAGGGTGCAGGGGCACCAGATCTGCTGAGGAGGTAAGTCTAGATGTTTGGGACTACCACTGTTTCCCAGACACCAGTGAAAGACTTTCTGATTTACACAGTGTAAATAAACAGTGCAGGAAACTGGGGATAGCTGAAGAGCAAGGTGAAGCTGGCATGAGCAAATCGCACAGGATGTGGGGCGCCCTGGAAGTTCACAGTGATAAACACACAACCTGAAGATGCTGCCTCCAGCTCTCTCCTTGCATCAGAGATGTGCTCTTTCCAGCATGTGCAAAGCCTGGAATGGAAGCAGCAGGACAGGAAATGCCTAGTTGTTCTTTCAGTCTTCAAGCTTTGTGTGCTCAGTCACGCCTTCCTTGGGCACACAAGATCCGTGTGGCTGAGGAATGAGTGTGCAGCTGGCTGCCCAGCGGTAGAGACCTCTCAGGCTGAAAGCAGTGAAAGCCAAGGCAAGGTCGTAACCAAGACCAGTATCAACTATTTTCATCATTGCTTAAAGCCAGATGACACCTCTGCAGCTGTCTCCAGCTGAGCTCCGCGCTGCCAACAGCAGATAAAAGCAAGATGATCTTCTTATCTCCATGTCCTTGGCCTCTTGCCCATTGCCCTCTTGCACCCTGACATACCTTTGACCCTTGGTCTTTCATTGCCACTGTGTGGCGTGCCCCTAGGTGCTTCTTCTCCATTTAAATTTTGTCTCCTATGATTTTACACTGTTTCTTTGAAAGTATGGCTGGTTGCCACCTCCCTGGACCTCAGTGGTTTCAGACTGATTAAGAGTATGGTAAAGAGGATGATTTGTGGGACTGCAGAACAGATCATGAACAAGTCCTGAGAGGGGAATTTGAAGTGAATTAAAACTCTCTCCTGAAGGGAACATTAATGTTACAGGCAAATAGGTGTTCAGTATGCAACAGCTGCCATGGGAATAGAATGGAAGCTTCCATTATAAAGCTTCTAACTCTGCATTCACCACAGGCTCATCTATTGCCTGATCTATGACTGTGGTCGATGGCAAAGTTGGGTACAGCATGTGCTGTCTCTGCAATTTAAGTGTCACTGGTGACTGTGGTGGAGACAGGAACACAGGTGCTGCTGCCTGAGTGAACACAGCACTGACAGTGTCCCTGTAATGTGCTTGCAGGGGCCATCTTTCCTGGATATGTCTGAGTCTGTAGGCCCTCAGATGGGTGTGATGTGCTATACTTCAGGGAGTAAACTGTTAGGAGGTGCTATAGCCACCACAATGAGTGTCAGCCAGAATTTCCCAAAAGATGTGTGCTTAGGGCTTTGTTTTGTGAAGTACTGGCAATTTCCAGTGGCTAGTAAACTCAGCCCATGAGCTCATGTACTGACTGTGTCACTTTATTAGTGCCATTGTGGCTGGAGGCCCCTGAGCTCCCCATACAGTGCTTTCTCTGAACTCTTTGATTGCTAAAGGAGAGATATGCTGCAGTATTTTTGAGAAGTTGTGGGCCCAGAAATGAAAGGAATATATCATCAGCAGAATTTTCTCCTTCCATTTCCAAAGGGAATGTGAAAAAACAAGAGGGCATTCCCTTGTCACCAGCTGCAGTTGTTGATTCTCCCCACTGCATTCTTTATTTGTGTATAGTCCCACATAGGAACAGAGCACAGAACTAAATCTGTGCTGTCAGTTTTGTTGAGGGAGACTATTAAACCAGATGAGAGCCTGGAGTTCTTGTTTGGATCCATGTTCTTTCACAAGCAGCAGCCTATGCTTTACCTGGGCAAGTTGTGGACAGCAGGCCCAGAATATGCAGCTTCATGACAATTGTATTATTCTACTCCCAGACCATAATATGCCTGTGCAGTCTCTTACTAAAACTAGGGAATTTCCAGCCCTTCATGCTTCTCATAGTTAGCACAGATCCATGCTGCATTTACATGGCACTGCCTCATGAGAAAGCTTTTTAATCACCGTGGTTGGGTTAATGACAAAGGGAAGGTGTTGATACGAGGTATTGTGGTAAGGTTTTAGAGGAAGTAAAAGTCGTGGAAATGATGCCCAGGGCTTTTTGGCATCAACAAAATAGTTTACTTTGGACAAGGATTTATAGTCCCTCAGTTCCTAGAAGTTTTGACTGCCAAGGCACCTGGAAGGGAGCTAGAGAAGCTCACAGAGTAATACATCAGAAGGAAAAGAAAATGCGATGAAACCTTGGCATGCTACAACCATTTTTTCTCCCCTCCTTGTTCTCATATAAGCTGATCTTTGAACAAGAAATGAGGTCTGGCAATTTGTGTATAATACACTATCTCAACTCTTAACAGCATTCCAGTGAGTAATTTTGGCGTAAGTGGTGAAACTCCTGCAAGAGAAAATTATGAGAAATCTTTATTTGATATTAAAGATCAGCCTCAACTAAAATCTTTATCCAGACTATACTTTTTTAGAGTGTTTCAGAATTTGAACTCAGATATCTGTCCGGGATTTCTCTAGATACTTCTATTTTGTAGCTTGATCACATTTCCTACCTACAATTTAATCTCCAGCCTTCAGCTGAGAGCACTTATCCAGAGCACTTAAAATAAAGCCCCAGGTCCTGCAGAGATGAAAGCATGTTCTTAGTTGCAAGGTACCCTGTTGCACAGGTGTAATTGTTGCCAGCTCCAGACTCAGCCTTCTGCAGAGTCTGTAAAGCTTGATGATGGATCCATGCTGATTCTGGTACCTGCAGTCAGCTTGAAGGACCAGAGCTTGGGAGTTGGAGGGGGCCAGAAGACAGATGCCACCTCCCATTGAATGGTGCTGACTGGGTGACAGGAGCTTTTGAAGATCCAGCTTTACTAAGCTATCCCCAATGCCAGTTTCAGGGTCAGACCTGATCTCTTTAAGAAAGGACTTTCTTCTGTTTTTATTCCTTGGGTTTGGGTTTGTTTTTTGTTGTTTATGTTTGTTTGTTTGTTTGGGTGTTTAGTTTCTGTTTTTCCTTTGCTTATCTGTGAACCATTATGAAGAGGGATAGATTGGATTTATGGGAGGTGAGTCTGGCCCTGGAGAGCTAAGCTGGTTTTTCTTGGTATTATTGAAAGGACCTTCCTAAATAGATTGGTTCATCATCTGCAGCTCCACAAGGATCAATTCAGGGACCCTGCAGTACATTTCAATTCTCCTGAGACTGTGAAAATAAAGGCTGTTCCCTAGTTTGCAGATGGCCCCAGTATCAGACATTACAAAATATCACCAGCATGTGTTGCTGGTGGGCTTTTACAAGCGGAAGACAAGTGAGTGAATTTCACTGACATGTAGTCAGCGGGTTGGTGCAGCTTCTCTTAAATGTAGCTCAGAATGAAATGGCTGAGCTGGCAAAGGTGAGAATCCCTAATGGAAAGGAGAGACATGGATAATGTTGGCTTGTTTAGGAGCTGCCTCACTGGCAGGAGAGTAAACAGAAATGAAGATTATTCTTTACCTTATAAACCCCAGTCCTCTGGGCTGCCCATCTCATGCTATCACTGCAGAAAGACTAAAGTACTGATTTTTTCACCTTTAGCGCTTCAGAGGAACTTAAGTCTGTATTAGAGACATCCATGAAGCCTGAAACATTTTCCCTCATCCAGTGTCCAAATGGTGCAATCAAAATATTTTTTTCTTTCTTTATGGATTCTGAAACGCCTGTAATGGTGAATATTTTTAAATTTTATATATATATATATATTTATATATATATAAAAGATCTCTATGTAAATGTATTAAAAAAAGGAAATGTAATTAACATGAAGGAATTGCCTAAATAGTATTTTACATATCTGTGAAACTTGGGCTGATGCGTGGAACTGTTTTCTGCTGCCACGTTTGCAGCACTGAGAGTGTGAGATCAAATGGCTTTTTGTTCACAGGGTAGCTGATTAGTTCTGGTTAATCTGTGGTGGGCAGAATGTCTCCTTCCTGAGAAGGATCTTGTCCTGGGAAAGGAGGGACAAGATCAGGGGAGACCAGAGTTCAAGAGCTCATTAAGCTTTCTACCGCAAGCTTCTTCCCAGGCCTTGAAAATGAAAACAATCTACTGAAGCATATACTACCTTTCAGGCATGCCCAGGTTTTGCAGTTGTCCTTTTTGCTCCTCTCCATCTCTAGAAAAAAAAAGACTAAAAATCTCTAGGGGTTGGGGAGAAGCTGCAGCTGATCCCTATTTTGTTAAATCTTTGCTTGCTCCTAACTGATGTAAAGGCTTGGTGATAACTAACTCTGCTCCAAGCAAGGAATGGAAAACTTTGAGTTCAACTGGAGATGGAGGACTGGACTTTAACAGCCCCAGAAAGGAAGGATGGCAGAAGGCAAGAACTTTCTGAGGGCTCCATCCAGCAGTCCAAACCTTGGATCTTGTGCTTGCAGGCACTAGTCCCCTTTGAAATATTATTTCCTGCCAGGCCAAGAGAAGGGCTGGAAGCTGGACACTATGAAGAGGACTATCTCCATCCCACTGGCCCTGGTTTTGTGATTATTTTTCCCACTAGCTCTGATGAATTGCAATTTTGTTAAGCTTTTTTTCTCTGTGTGGACTTGCCTGCCTCTGTGCGTGATTGTTTAAAAAAAAAANGAGAAAATTATGAGAAATCTTTATTTGATATTAAAGATCAGCCTCAACTAAAATCTTTATCCAGACTATACTTTTTTAGAGTGTTTCAGAATTTGAACTCAGATATCTGTCCGGGATTTCTCTAGATACTTCTATTTTGTAGCTTGATCACATTTCCTACCTACAATTTAATCTCCAGCCTTCAGCTGAGAGCACTTATCCAGAGCACTTAAAATAAAGCCCCAGGTCCTGCAGAGATGAAAGCATGTTCTTAGTTGCAAGGTACCCTGTTGCACAGGTGTAATTGTTGCCAGCTCCAGACTCAGCCTTCTGCAGAGTCTGTAAAGCTTGATGATGGATCCATGCTGATTCTGGTACCTGCAGTCAGCTTGAAGGACCAGAGCTTGGGAGTTGGAGGGGGCCAGAAGACAGATGCCACCTCCCATTGAATGGTGCTGACTGGGTGACAGGAGCTTTTGAAGATCCAGCTTTACTAAGCTATCCCCAATGCCAGTTTCAGGGTCAGACCTGATCTCTTTAAGAAAGGACTTTCTTCTGTTTTTATTCCTTGGGTTTGGGTTTGTTTTTTGTTGTTTATGTTTGTTTGTTTGTTTGGGTGTTTAGTTTCTGTTTTTCCTTTGCTTATCTGTGAACCATTATGAAGAGGGATAGATTGGATTTATGGGAGGTGAGTCTGGCCCTGGAGAGCTAAGCTGGTTTTTCTTGGTATTATTGAAAGGACCTTCCTAAATAGATTGGTTCATCATCTGCAGCTCCACAAGGATCAATTCAGGGACCCTGCAGTACATTTCAATTCTCCTGAGACTGTGAAAATAAAGGCTGTTCCCTAGTTTGCAGATGGCCCCATTCAGACATTACAAAATATCACCAGCATGTGTTGCTGGTGGGCTTTTACAAGCGGAAGACAAGTGAGTGAATTTCACTGACATGTAGTCAGCGGGTTGGTGCAGCTTCTCTTCAATGTAGCTCAGAATGAAATGGCTGAGCTGGCAAAGGTGAGAATCCCTAATGGAAAGGAGAGACATGGATAATGTTGGCTTGTTTAGGAGCTGCCTCACTGGCAGGAGAGTAAACAGAAATGAAGATTATTCTTTACCTTATAAACCCCAGTCCTCTGGGCTGCCCATCTCATGCTATCACTGCAGAAAGACTAAAGTACTGATTTTTTCACCTTTAGCGCTTCAGAGGAACTTAAGTCTGTATTAGAGACATCCATGAAGCCTGAAACATTTTCCCTCATCCAGTGTCCAAATGGTGCAATCAAAATATTTTTTTTCTTTCTTTATGGATTCTGAAACGCCTGTAATGGTGAATATTTTTAAATTTTATATATATATATATATTTATATATATATAAAAGATCTCTATGTAAATGTATTAAAAAAAGGAAATGTAATTAACATGAAGGAATTGCCTAAATAGTATTTTACATATCTGTGAAACTTGGGCTGATGCGTGGAACTGTTTTCTGCTGCCACGTTTGCAGCACTGAGAGTGTGAGATCAAATGGCTTTTTGTTCACAGGGTAGCTGATTAGTTCTGGTTAATCTGTGGTGGGCAGAAGGCCTGAATGTCTCCTTCCTGAGAAGGATCTTGTCCTGGGAAAGGAGGGACAAGATCAGGGGAGACCAGAGTTCAAGAGCTCATTAAGCTTTCTACCGCAAGCTTCTTCCCAGGCCTTGAAAATGAAAACAATCTACTGAAGCATATACAACCTTTCAGGCATGCCCAGGTTTTGCAGTTGTCCTTTTTGCTCCTCTCCATCTCTAGAAAAAAAAAGACTAAAAATCTCTAGGGGTTGGGGAGAAGCTGCAGCTGATCCCTATTTTGTTAAATCTTTGCTTGCTCCTAACTGATGTAAAGGCTTGGTGATAACTAACTCTGCTCCAAGCAAGGAATGGAAAACTTTGAGTTCAACTGGAGATGGAGGACTGGACTTTAACAGCCCCAGAAAGGAAGGATGGCAGAAGGCAAGAACTTTCTGAGGGCTCCATCCAGCAGTCCAAACCTTGGATCTTGTGCTTGCAGGCACTAGTCCCCTTTGAAATATTATTTCCTGCCAGGCCAAGAGAAGGGCTGGAAACTGGACACTATGAAGAGGACTATCTCCATCCCACTGGCCCTGGTTTTGTGATTATTTTTCCCACTAGCTCTGATGAATTGCAATTTTGTTAAGCTTTTTTTCTCTGTGTGGACTTGCCTGTCTCTGTGCGTGATTGTTTAAAAAAAAAAGAAAAGAAAAACATCAACCACAAAAGAAAGATGTTTTGCCAGGTCTCAGCCATGAGATTAAACTGGAGTTTTTATAAAAACAGATCTGTGCCCTAGTGATGTTTTGGAGTATTTTATTTTTTTTCTGTATTTGGTTTATGAATACAGTGCAAATGCTTTTGTCATCCTCTAACATGGAGTTTGAGCCCCTCTTTTGTTTTGTGAGTGGCCAGGGCACTGCTATGTGTTTGTGTGGGCTTTGATAGTGGGGACTGAAGGTTAGGGCCTGACTACACTCTTTTCTGATTGGAGGTTATGGGAAGTGCAGTTGCTCTGAAGCTCTGAAAATGAAATGAGGGCATGGAGATTTCTGTAGAATTACTGTTACCTAAAATGTTTTAAAACTTTCAAGGGGAAAATAATCTTTTTTATTACCATTGCTACTTCTACCAGGCTGAAGTTTCAGTGATGTGAAACCATGTCCTCCCATTTAGCACATCTCCTATGGAATTCTGCCTTGCCTGTGATAATGCAGAGCAACTCAAGAGTATGAAAAAACTTTGTGATCCCAGTGCTTGTACAGCAGAAGCCAAACTGAAATGGGAGAAGTTACTATGAGGGCTTTGTTGCATCATGTATGCACTTCTTATATTTGTAAAGGACAAGTAAGAACTTTAATTATTAATTTAATTCCTTGGCTCTAATTGAGCCAATCTCTGAGCTGTAGCATGGAAGCGGATGTTGTTATTATGTGTCCCTTTTTCCATCCTGGCATCAAAGAGAGAAAAAACAAGGGAAAGGTTCTTTTGCTTGTAGCTTCAGTGGACGTATCTGTAGTGCAGCTTGCTCACTGTTCCCTCTAAAAGGCAGATGAGTCATGAGGTTAAATGAAATATTTTTTTTCCTACTCAGCAGCTTAACTTAGGGCTTGACTCCCTTTCCTACCTCCTTCATGACTTCAGTTTCCCTTTAGGAAAATGCCTGGGTTGTGCTTCCTGCTTACCATGGCAACTGGTGTAAAAATTGAGAGAGAAAACCATGTTTGTTGAACTCTGGAACTGTTGTTAGCCAGAGCCATTTATTAGTGCTGTATGAGAACCAGTATTTTCCTATTCTTTGTGCCACAGAGTCTCGCAATGACTTGGCCATAAGGCAAGGGGACAACCTCAGACTGCCCCACAGCATTCCCATGGTTATGAAAACTAGGCTAAAGGGGCACTGCAGATCTGGTCGTGCTCTAGTTGGCACTGCGCCTTAAATCAGGGTGCTTAAATATATGGAAGTTCTTGAACACTGCTTCAGCCAGCTTCTCTTGCCTGCCTGACTGTAGGTTGTATTGGAAGCCACAGCTACAACGTTTTGGATACTTTCATCTAAGCCAAAACCAGGATTAATCAAGTTCCCAACCTGGCTGTTAACCAGTAATGAACCTTACCCAGCCCCAAGGAGCATTTGACACTGGTGTCTTGTGCATCTTCACTGCAACACAGGAGTCCAGCTGCTCTGGGCAGCAGGACATCCCACTGGTATCCCACTGGATAGGGCTAAAGGTCAGCTGGCAGCAAAGGGAAGGCAGGCAGTGAAGGGAAGGGAGGCTGGCACAAGACACCACCGCTGACAAAAAGAATAGAATTGTAACAAGCCGAGAAAAAGAAAGGCAGTGAGATTTCTGAGTTCATTTTCCATCTGAGCAGGGTAAACTTTTCAAAGATCGTGCCTCACCACAAGGGTAAAGGATGAATAATTTCAGAGTTAAGGGTTAGAAATGAATGGGATCTGCTCAAGTCCTCATGTCCTCAGAGGTTAGACACAGTGTAAGTGTTAAACCTTAAATTTTGCCTCACTTCAGAATTAAACAGGGTAGGTATTTTCATACGTCTTATTAGCAAACTGCAGTGTGAGATGAGCTACATTTTGCAAACCTAGACAACTCCTAGGAATTACGTTTGCAATTTGGGTCCAGATCCATCTTAAAATGGGACCTGTTTTCTTCCATAGCACATCTGCTGCAGAGGGTACATTTCTCTGTCATTTAAATCCCTTATCTGAAAAGACCAGGAATTATTTGAATTCAGTGAGAGGAAATGACTTCAAAAAAAACTTCGTAGCTGCTTAAGAACCACAAGGCACACAAACATGGGAACAACCAGAACTGGAGAAAGGAGAATAACACACATGATGATTATTCAACAGAGGAAATTTCTAGATAAGTAAAACCCAAAAAGGAAAAACAATCCAACAGCCAAAAGCCATAAGATTGAGTTGAACCAGTCTGAAGAATATTAGATAACATTTTCTTTCCCTCTTCTTTCATAGGAGTCAGGAAGAATAAATAAGAAAGAACAGTGCTCACAAACTGCTTTACTCTTTTTTTGCACTGTGAGATAATTTACTTTAACCACCAAAGGTCAGACAGTATAAAAGGACTAGGCTGGTTATTTACAGGTATTTTTTGAAGTGACTTGGCTTTAGAGTCTCCAGCCTCTGTGCCAGCCACAGAACCCTGCTAAAGGTGAGCATTGCTTCGGGAAAAACAGAGAAGTCCTGCATTGGCTCACAGTTAGCAACAGCCCTGGGTAGCCAGAGCAGCTCACTGCTCATCACTGGTCTCTCTTGCAGGGTTTATCTCAACTGGTGATAGTGCAAGAACTGCACATGACCTTGCCTGTGATGTAATTTCACCTCACAAGTCAGAAACATCCTCACCTTTTTTCCTGCCGCGGACAAACCCTCAACATCATATTCCACTCCTCCCAAAGCAGGATCTCCTAAAGACAGATGCCTGAGATTACAGGGGGAGCTCTTGCAGGAGGTTCCCAGCATGCCACACATTGCAGGGGATTTCCCCAGTTGCCAAGGAGGTCAGGGCTGCCAAGGGTTGGCGGTAGAAGGATTCATTTATGAGCTAGTTTTAGGTTGTTGGTCCCGATAAACATTTGCTTGGCACGAGTCCCTGTTGTAAGGAATGTGAAAAATGAAGATGCCAGGGCATTGAGCAGGAAAGGGAATAAATCGCCTGAGTCAGAAGATACTGAACATCATCACTGTCAGCCTGGTTCCTCGTTGTCCCAATGAGGTGGGTAGCCAGATGCAAGTATGGCACATAATGGCCATTGTATGTCTTACATGAACCAGCAAGGTAAAGAAAAACAGGGCCTGGAAGGGTCTGTGCAAAGAGGTCCCCTGCAGAAGAAGTGAGGGGAAAGGGGGAAGGGGTAGGAAAACTTGTTGGAAAAATGAGGTTGAGGCACAAAATACACAAAGGCAGCCCCAGATTGCCCCATTGCCTGAAGGAGCAGACACCTTCAGTACTGCCAGCAACAAACATTCAGCAGCGTGGAAAACACCAGGTTACATTTCTGTGTGTGGGAGGGCAGCAGCTGAGGATGTGGGATTCTTTTTGGGCTGGAGGACATGCTGCTCCATTAGCTACAAACAGAAGATTCTTCTCAGCAAGACCCTTGATTTCTCAGAGCTGGGAGTATTGCAGTAAGTCAATAATGTAAAAATACATTTAGTAACTCCATGGGAGAATTGAAGTGTGCTTTAATTGCCAAGAGAGAACTGTGAATATTCACACCTACAGAGAATAAATACACAGAGCAAATCTGCAAACAAATCAAATGACTTTCACCTGCAGCATTTTTTTTCTTCATCCTGTCTTAGCAGGATGTCTTAGTCCAGCAGTTCTCATGCACACATGCATATTGCCCGTTCTGAGGACCACATGCATCCATGCCTTCAGGAAGCTATCCAAACAGCTGAGAACGACCAGGATATTTTTACAAGCCTCAGCTGACACATAAGCCTGTTCACCACCATTCCTGTCACAGACTCCATCCCCTCCTCACCCTTTCCCTGGCACCCCAGGTAATTTCAGAGACTGGAATCAACCTTAAGAAGCACAGCTTTTTCTGATTTTTCAGCAGGATTTTTCATGACTCAGATCAACATCATTCTGTCATTAATCCAATCCTCTCCTTCACTCTTAGTTCACGCAGATAAAGCTGGGTTTTTCTGGATGCACTGTGGCATGCTCGGCACTTCTGCACAGATCCACTATTGCCTGGATCACTTGGTCACAGCTTTTATTTTTTTAGTACACAAATCATAAAAAGCAATGGGAGGGAAAGGTTTAAGAAGCAGAAAGCAAATTTGACGAGCCCAAACTGAATTGGCTTGGGCTGCCATTTATGTAATAGATCAATGGTATCATTTGCAACTGGTTAGAGCAGTTAATACTGCAATAGTCTATTTAAAGTATTCTCAGTTTCTCTTCAAAATCCTGCAGCATTTTCCTCTATATTAAATGCAGTTCTGTAACCATACCACATTTAGATGGAGCAGAAAGGTCTGAAGCAAAAGACCTGAGGAGGAAAATAACATTTTATCTTACCTGATTCTGTGGTCCTAGAGTTTTCTACAGGCAGAATGTTCAGTGACATCCATATTCAGAAGGCCTTACTGGCCTCTAGAAAGTTCCACAGCCAGTTGTTTCACCCATTTGCAGGGCTGCTTGAGTTTCAGAAAAAACTCAAGCAAGAGGCCCTTATGCATGAGGGCAGCTATTTGCGATGGCTTCCACGACCAAGAGTTATTGGAAGTGTTTGGCCAAGCAAGGACAAAGTCTCTGTGCCTGCCATGTCCTTCCTGCCCCATTTCTCTCCTCTCTGCCATTGTAGTTGGCAAGAATTGGCAGTTTTTGCAAGTAGCAGAGAACCCAGTCTTTTCCATTGTCCCCTAACTTTGGCAGATGCTGATTCTCTTTAGATTTCTTTACATTTAGGTATTACTGTTGCTTTCAGCAGCATAAACATAAAAACACCCAACCTTACCACCAAGCCTCCCCCTCACCCCCTCAAAAGCCAAACTCTAACCACTGACATACATGGTCTGCATGGTCAATCCATGACTCACAAGTCTCACAACAAAAGTGCCGAAGACTAATTTCCTTATGGAATTTCTCAGAGTCCACAGTCTCCAAGACAGTCACCACAGCACTAAACCAGGGGAGTGATGGATCCGTGAGGACTGTCGGTTCTGAAGGCATAGTCATACAGAAAACTCCTGTGTTGTAGGGACCCATTTCTTCCTTGAGCTCTTCACCCTTGTATCTGCCTCCTCCTCTCTCCCAGTGCTCTGGCAAGGAACTATTTGGCTGCTGAGTTTCTGTAGCACGCAGCATCTTGGTGCTTTAGCATCTCTGTTACAGGATGTCATTGTCCTGCCCCACATGTCCCAGACACAGACCTTAATTATTTACTCTTCCCAAAGACACAATCTTGAACATGAGAAAAAATCCAGTTCCACTTATTTTTAATTAGTATTTTGGTAAATATACAAAAACAAAGAATCAAGGCAGATGGCAAGCATCAGGACCTGAACCAGTACATCTTTGGAAGAGGCTTCACCTTAAAACACTCTACAGAGGAGCACATTTCTCACAATACATTTAACTACTGAAGCGCTCACTAGGAAAGACACCAGCTCAGTCTGGGCCAAAGTAAACAGCCTTTATTGAACTGAGCTAGAACTGCAAGCACTGATGCAAGGACTGGGTTTGGTTCAGTTAGCTCCCTGCCTGCATTTTGTTCACAAGAGCTACTCACTGCCATTATTTGCCTTTTGTCCTTACTGATCCAGGGATGTGGAAGGGGAACAACACAAGGGGTGTGACCATTTACACAGGTAGCTGAAGCAAGAACAATAAACTAAGAGCATGGGGCAGCCACGTTTTTAAAGGCAACTACAACAAAGAACCCCTTGTATTCTGCATGAATTCTAGCCTGTAGATGTATGAAATCTTGTGCAAAGTATATAACAACTTTTTTGAAGGAATTGCTTGTTAGCCAGTTGAGCTTTTCTGGGACTGGCACTTCTGAAGGTAGGAGCACATGCAGTAGTTTTATCAGTGAAAGGAGGTAGGCTTGCATATAGGCAGCATATTGCTGAGGAGTGAGCTAGCCTTTTACTGGGCTTGACTAGCAACAGATTTTTTATCTGTGACATGTTTTTATTGCTGACACACTTAAATGCTTAGAGAATCTGCCTTAGTCTAAGGCCAGGGTGACAGAAACCAGCAAGAGAAGTTGAACAGAAGAATATAATAGAGAGGTCTGGAGCCTTCTCCCTTGCAGCATCTATCCTTATTAATCACAGGAGGTTACAGTTTTGCTCACATCACACTTGCTGGAGTATTATAATTTAAATTCAAACTAATTTACGAGAGACATTGTTCTGGAGCGAGTGTATATGGACATTTTCTTTTCTGCTATCATCGGAGAACAAATCAGATCACTTTTTTTCTCATCTTATGCTCCAGGATTTCTTCCACAGTGAAAGAAGGATTGTGCCTCAGCCAAGAGGCATTAAGGCTGCAAAACAAGGGGCAAAGCAGGGACAAGAAGATTCTTTCCTGCAGTCATCAGTTCTTTGCATCAAGTTTTTGGAGGGGCAAAAGTATATATGAGAGAGGTAGTGGGAAAACTTCAAATCCTCCATGGCCTGAGGAGAATGGAATGGGAGACAAACAAGTGCAGTTTCACACGGCTCTTCAGGACAGCACTGAGGACACCAAGCCTTCAGTATTCAATTCCACTCCAGTAGAACATGGTGCCAAGGAGGACACAGAACTGAAATGACAACACTATTAAGTTTCTCTGGCCCGCATTTCCTGCTTTCCACCTCTCCCCCAGCCCCATTTAGTCCTACTGGTAGGAGAGAGCAACAGCCTGTTCAGGCAAAAGAAGCTTTTTATCTGCACAGAAACTACACAGTAAAGAAAGAAGATATGTGCAGCTATAACTATTTGACTGTACCACTCATCTCACTGAGGATTATCTGTCATGAAGCTGCTGAACCCTGAGTACTGAACACACTCATACAAAATCTTTGAACTACAAACTGAATTATCTGTCATGATGATCCAACACCCTTCACAAAGAAGCATCTGCAAGCTGTGTTTGCTGTGTTGTATTGCTGAGATGGCAGCAGGTCATGGCAGGCCATGGCAGGCTGGAAGGCCATCTAGTTCCTCACCTCTGAAAGCCAGAATAGAGGGAACTTGTAATTGTAGCCCTTAGTGGAGCAGGCTACAGGCGGATTTGTGATTAATGAATGAATGATGATAATCTATGGACATTTTAAATGCGTCAGTCCTGTCATCAACCTCCACCCAACTGGGTGTGGAATAGCAAGAGAAGAGAAGAGGAAATAAAGCAAATATTAAGTACTTACAGTCCAGCAGAGGATGGCAAAGCCAAACCAGGCAACACCCCAGGCATGTGTGCTCACTGGCCCAGAAATAGCATCGTAACAACCCTAAAAGACAACCGGGAATGACTCAATGCCAGCACTGAGCCAGCACTGCAAGGTGACAAACATATCCACCCCTGAGAGAGACTGAGGTGGCATGGTGGCATGCTCCTCTCTTACTGCAATTTGGGTAGCTCAGAAGGTCCCAAAAAACCAAGGCAGAGATACACTGCTTATTGACCACTGGCAGATAACCTACTTATTTCTGGCTCCAAATACAAAGCAAACCCATCTCAAACACTTCAAGGACAACTTGCTGTGCCATCCACTTGCCAAGTACATTTAGATAACCAAACACAACTGACACAAAATTGACCTCCAGAATCAAGAAACTGCAGGCAAATTTGGAAGCTTGAATGCATTCTAGAAATGCAAGCTAGTGCAGAAGCTGATACTCATGACCCAGCAACCAAGTGTATAGGACATGCTGGTCTACTGAAAAGCTCTTCCTTGAGGAGAGCTGCTGATTTGCTCACTCATGTTGTATATACTCATCTTTGGGCTAAGTTTGATTTAGCTAGTGTCCACCTACATGTTAGAGATGTCACTTCTTACCAGTGGCTTGGGAGATTTCTCTCTCCATCAGGAGAGCCTTTATCCTACAAAAAATTGCTGTCCTGTGTTCAGCAACATGGCCAGGACTCTACAGGCATTCCTTCTCCTCCATAAAGCTTTTGAGAAAGAAGAAAGGCTATTCATGGTTTCTTTCCCTTTCAGCAGGACACTTTTGACTGACATATGCTAACTGGAAAAAGCAGAGGTGATCTCACATTGCTGTTATAGTAGCCAGGCACTCCAAGTTTGCAGCCATCGAGGTTGACAGGAAGCCGCTGTGCATCCAGGGCACAGCACATCCGTGGCCAAGGGTAGTCGGCATCGCTGTGCGTGCGACGGAAGGCAGACGTGTACTCCTGCCAGTCGGAGGGGCCCAGCACTCCACAGCAATGGTTCTGCAGGGACAGAGAAGAAAAAGGGTCTCTGTGGGACCAGGTCACAGCCCTGTACATGTCAGGACACTGGTTAGGCATTAATCAGAGATTCATGGCAGAGATTTTTGAAGTGCCTGCGCTTGGCATTCTGCCGTCTGATAAATGAGCTGAAGGAGGAGTGTGTCAGAACTTTCTTCAAGGTTCAAGGCAGATGCCATCCTCTTTATTATCCAGCAGCCCCAAGGAGGACTTGTAATTCCGGGCTTGCAGAGCATTTAGTAATTAGTGACTTTTCAGTGTTACTACCTGAATCATGAGTTCATCCCATGTCTTTGTGACCTCATTGTCACTGTTATTGGCTGGCTCTGACTTCTGATATCTCTCCAGCATTTGCTTCAGGAAGAGCTCTGGAGTGAACTACAGAAAAAAAATACAACAGAGATAAATGCAAAAACTATATAATGAAGTGGTCACGTAAAGCCAATACAGGGTTATTTGGGGACAGTTTGTTTTCTTGATTCAGTGTCCTGCTGGAGTACAGGAATGTTGCTTCTCCTCTGGTTTTACACACAAGAATAAAGAACAGGATGTGAGGAGCAGGAGCAACAAAGATGAAAATCTCAAGCAGGCACTACTGGATGTAGATCACAAGAGCTGTGCAGAAGCTATGGATTGCATTTGGTATGTTGGAACTAAAGCACCACAAATAATTTCCCTTCCCACAGTATCTCAAATAATCCGTGTAATCTTTCCCTCACCAGTAACACTGCCTGGGGCAATGCTGAAGATTTGTCTTCTCTGTGTATGATAGATTATTCAGTCTGTAGCTGAAAGACTAAACACTTTATTGATGATTCAACTAACCCACACTATTATTCCCTTAACTACAAGGTTGTAAACATTTTAAAATGTTAAAAGTAACAAAATTATGTTAGAAAGAACAGGGGTTTTTTATTAGAATAATGACATTGGAGTTTTTTACTGTGAGGTTGTCTTCTGCTCAGCAGCAGTCCTGTGAATTTACACTGTATTATCACATTTACTACACTGAACAGCATGACTGTGTGCCCTAGAACTTGTGTTTCTATCACAGTTAAAAGAATACGTGAGGAAAGAAACACTCACAGAGTCTTGGTGAGTCGCTGCTGTGATGCAAGAAGCCATTTCAAATGCAAAAGTGATCAGCATCAGAATGATGTACTGAGGGAGAAAGACAGCAGAATTAGTACGTGGAGAAACAGTTCAGCATTTTTTTCAAGGTTTAGCTAGAAACCCTGCTTGATGCAAAGGTGGCCAGGCTATTGCATTTCCTCTTACCCAGCCTGACTGTTCTTGTAGCCCCTCCCTGTGCATGTTTCAATTTGCAATCTGCTTTCTTGAAGGTGAATGACTGGAATTGTTCTCCATCTCACAGACAAGACTTCAGCTCCTCATGGCATTAAGACTACCACTACCCTGCCTACATGGAAAATATTTCGTCCTTTTCTTTGTTGCTTCTCATTGGCAACCTATGTTAGTGTCGTGTGTGCTCCTTTCACTACCGTTTACCAGCTATAAGCTTTTCAGCAGGAAACTGCTCACTCCTAGCACTAAAAACAGAAGGAGCAACTTAGGACATCATTCAGATCCCCCTGAATTTTCATCATCAGATTTCCTGAACACTCCTACATTGTGAGTAAAGATCCTTCATGAAAACAGATTCCAAGGGTCACCTCTCATAGTCTCTTTCACTCTTTCTTTTCCCTTTCCAGCATAATCCCTTTGACATTTTTTATATTCCCTTTGGAGTTTTCATGAGTCTGTTTCTCCTTCCACATTTCATAATGTTTTCTCTCATTTGAGGCATTTTTTTTCCTACTCACCCCAGTAAGTAGGAAAATTCTCATGTATCCTCAACCAGAGCCTTGGGTTTCAGCCAAGACATCAAAATTGGGAGTTAAGGAAATTCTGTTTCCTCAGTTGTTTGCTGACGTATTCCCTGGCCAAGAGTTTACATCTCTGAGTGTCTTTTGTCTAAAATGGACACCCTGCAACCCCACAGTAATCCACAAGAGATCCCATTTCAGAGTTTTCATCCCTACTCTTCATTAATGCAGCACCAATTAAGTTTTTCCACTGCCAAACTAAAGGACTAAGTAAGACATTGTACAGAGATTTGTCCACATCTTAAATTGTCCTTGGCTTATCCAAAGCTCTGTCCCCACCCCTGTAATTTCTGCCTGTCTGATGATGTCTTATGTTCTTGATTGCACTCACATTTGGTATCCTGACACTTACTAATGCCTTGTACAGAAGTAATTACTTATCAGCTCCTACACTGAATAGTGTATGACAGCTGAAAAGCAGTAAGGGGTGGGGAAAAACAAGGATCTAAACCACATCCCAGCTATAAGTGATTGCACAAGAGCTCCTGCACGGCTTCAGGGCAAGGTCAGGGTCAAGCTAGTAAAATCTTCACTATGGCTATCTCCATTTATTCCCTCAGCCTGGTTCAGGAACTTTCCATGCATGGGTCATGACAGGAGTCACCTTCTGGGACAATGCATCCATGATCAAGAAGAACCTTTGGCTCCTTATCAGTATAAAAGCTGCCTTTGCTCATTGGTTGATTCCAAGGTGACCAGGGACACCAAGGCAGCGTTTGTTCAGTTTGGCAGCAGTAGGAAGGCAAATTTTGCTACACTTACCACCAGCAGCAAGGTCCTGCTGGCCTTAATGACTCCAATGATACCAAGGATAGACAGGGCAAAGAGTGCAAGGCCGACAAAGATGCCGATCCAGGCAGCAGCATAGATGTCACCGTTTTCTGTGGTTTTCAGCAGAGGGTAGAGGCCGTGTGGGTCAGACACAAAGTAGATACACTCTGCTGTCAGGGCAATGCCGCACATCTAGGAAGCAAAACAAACCCATTAGATCAAGGTTCGCCAAAGAAATAGCAAAGGCAGAAACAGGTGTAGACTGCTTTCCTTTCTTTCAACTTCCTGCCAAGTGGGAGCTACTCAACTCCTCCTCTGCCCAGCTCTACAATCTCTTGTATTGGGACTTCACAGAAGAATTGCAGGCAAATCTTACCCAGCCTTGATCTGAGAGGTCAGGACTTGAGGATGTTAAGAAAGAATGAACAGAACCATTCCATCACTATGGAGGGAGGTGGCTGGAAAAATGTTGGTCTGCTCCTGCTGACAGATCTAAGACTTTTCCCGTAGCACTCATCTCAGGCTGGTGGATCTGCCCCTGCTGTCCTTTTCCCACCCAACTGATCATCTAGGACAGCTCTCCTTACCCTCTTCTTCCACACTGTTTATGCGTGGGCTTCACATGTGAAGCAGAAGAACTGCTGTTTTAAGAAGTGTCATGTTGGAAGGAAGCCTCCACCCATACTTGTTCCACTTCACTTACCCCAATGACCACATTCCCAAAGACTAACAGACCCTGCAAGATGTGTACACAATCATCACTTTTTGCCATCTTTAATTCTTCATGCAATCTAGAAAAAAACAAGTACGGTTTTCCATTAAATCACCAGTACAACATGCTTCACTCAGAAACACAAATTATCCATAAAGAGAAGGACAGACAGAACTTGACAGCCTGTCCGTACAGGCTTGTACATATCTCTTGCTTTATAGTAGTATTGGAGGAGACCTCCCCAAGTGTCAATCTGGTAACTCAAACTCTCCTTCATACTTGAGCTACAGAAGACTGGGACCACTTTGGGGGCAGCTGGTGTCTTCAGCTCCCTTTTGCCTAGGATTTTCAACATCACAGCAGCATTCACAACAACCTTAGCTCATGGTGTGTCATTTCTACCAGGCCAGAAACACCAGCTGCATCTGGACAGAGAGGGGACAATTTCAGCAGGGACTCAGACAAGTTCAGGGACTCACCTCACCCCTATTCCAAAGGAGCCAGTGTTATGCCAGGGCATGCTGCCCTGGGACATTTCGACCAGCACCACCATGGGACTGAACTGGTAACCATGGTGCCCTGGCTGTATCCCACACCCACCTACAGCACAGGGCTTTGCTGAGTGTAGCTCCATCTCCCACCAGTGCTGGGAATGGGAGCTGAGTCCCCCAAGTCAGGTGTGAGGGAGGAAGGGAAGGAGGGAGGGGGCAGCTCCAGTTGCAGCTGGCTCATGCAAGCCAGGCCAAGTAGCATTCCTACTGAATTCCTAAGAGTGCTATATGCTGCAGTCTAGAGTAAGGTGCCCTGCATCAAATTCATCACCTTCCAGAGAGAGCAGCATAAAGGCATCAATCAGAGGTGTGAGACTTCTTGGAGAAAGAAGCTTGGACACTAGAGCCCACCAAGTTTTTCTTTCAAAGGGATGGAGCATGTGTGCACGGAGAGGGTAAGGGGAAAAAACCCAACCCTGAGACAACTGCATTTACTAGGTGATTAAGAAAATATAAACCAGTAAAGAAAGGCTGCAGTGAGCCCAGATTGAGCAGACAACAGGAAAAACTTCTCGAACGTCCTTCTTCTGCCAGAGGACTTGCACTTGTGCCTCTCTTTTTCTGGGACCACTGACTTGACAATTCTTCAAAGAAGATGTTAGGAAATATGAGCAGACAAAGCTATCAATGAAGGGGAGCTTTCTGAAGAACAGAGCATTGTGAGACCTCTCTAACAATGCCACCTCCTGCCTCCTCAGCAGCTGCCATTTTTGGGGCATGCAGGACTTCCAACAGTGACAGATGAAAATCAGGCACTTCCTACCATTCTTTCTGCAGTGGTTTGAGGGTTAGGCATGCAGACATCTCCAGTGCTCTCACCATTATATCGTCAGAGTGCCTAAGTATTTTTGTATGATAGCATGTGTAGGAATTTTTTAATAATATGTGGCCATTCTTTTTAAGCTGAGAAGACATTTTCAGTCCCAGCCAGTGTTTGGAGGCCAGACCCAGTATATATGAAACTGTATGGCTCTCTTTGAAAATGGCAGGCTCATGAGGTCAACCTGGATCTCTGTCCCTGACAGACTTCCTGACCAGCCAGGGTGTCCAGGGGCTGTCTCGCAGGTCAAATCTGAGTCTGAGCAAAGTTCAGCCATGTGTTCCATAACACACCACTGCAGAATCTGCCAAACCCAAGATGAATCCTGGTCCTCCACTGAAAGCTTGAGGGACTACTGCCTGGCTCATTTACATGCTGCAAACATTCAGAGACATTAAAAAAACCTTTAGTTATTGCTGTCTAAGGGACCCTGCAAGCCAGGCAGCAGTCCAAAAAGCAAGGAACTCTTTCCTGCTTGAACACAGGCACTTGAACTCTGACTGCTACATGTAAAAGTGGGTCTGCTCCAGTTGCAGTGCATAAAGCAAGAGTGTGTTACCCTATTCAGCGTAACAACAGCACTCACACCTTGTATGTGGGCTGTCCATCCAGCCTCTCCACAAGCTGGCTTTCTTCTCCTCCTTGGCAGGCAGAGCCTGGCTTGCTCCTGTCTCCCCTTGGGCAGGTATTATTGCAGTCACATTAGCTGGAGAAAACAAACCCCTTCTCTTGGGGTGAGCCCACTTCCAGTGGTCTACTATGGTTGTGAGGAAAGCTGGACAAAATCACCACCACAGGTATCAGCTGGAAAATAACAAGTTTCCAGACAACCTAAGGTTCTCCAGTACCTTAATTAAGTTCAATGTGATTGCAGTGCAGGGGAAAGCAGAGAGACCAGGAAGAGGAAAAGGGAAGAAAAAAAGGATTTAATATAGACCTAAAAAAACCCACTGTTGCCATATTTCTATGAATTATCTCTCTGCCTCCAAGTGATTGGTGCCAAAAGAATTCACTTCTTGGTGTCCACTTTATTAACCTGTGCCACATGGGTCAACCCCTTGTCTGACCTCTTCTCCCTTGCAGATGGTCCAGTATCACAATCAGCAATGGGAAGCCAGGCAGGTGCTCCAAGGCCATGACAACAGCTGGGCAGCTGGGAGAGGCAATCCTCCATGTCTCAGAGGAGAAGCTGTGGGAGATCAGGAGCTTTCCACCTGCTCCTCATGCTTCGGAGGTGAGCTGCGTTTAGCAAGAGCGGACTTGGCACAGTGCACGACTACAGAGGCATGAGGCAAACTTGGCTGGCATGCCCAAGGCAGGCTGTGTACAGAAGCGACTCACAGGCACCTCAGGTGTGACAGAGGTGGGCAGCCCTTCTCCCATCCTCTAGAGCCACAGCTGCCAGCAGCCTCTTCCCCCTGACACAAATGCATTTGGAGTTAGAGTGTCCTTCTTCTTGGGCTTGTTGAAATTAGTTTTATGACACAAATGCAGTTTCCTAGGGCTTCAGGGAAACCCCTGAGGAAACTGGAGCTTCAGCTACAACCATTATCCAAAAGTTCCACATAAGAAGGTAGCCAGGTCCTGGAGTTTCAATCTTGACCTGGTGTTCCTGGGCACATCTTAGAAACCTTGCAATTTAGGTGTGACCTATCTAGGTCTGAGGTATTCAGTTATCACTACCACAGACTTTGCTCCATGCTCTAAGCAGCTTTGGAGTGACTGTTGCTCTCACTAGACCAAAAATCCCTGTGTCCCTCCTGAGGCACATACTTCTTACTCTTCCTGACATTCTGGTCACAACCAGTACAACTGGTTGTAACTTCTCCCCTCTCCTCTCCCCTCTCACCCCCAAAAACCCCTTACACTCATGGGGGTCCAGCTGAGCCTGCCAGAGGCTAGCAGAACTGGTAGCCTTGCTTCCCCTGGTACCCCACAAGCTGCAGACAATCTATTTCCACGACCTTGAAGCTTTCTTGACCTCTCCTCGCTTACTTTACTCTCAGGACGTCTGATACCCTCAGTACAACTGTGGGAGATGAAAAGGAAGCGCCTTGCTGCAGAGGCTGGCTTCTGCACTTGTGTTTCAGGCAATAATCTCATGCAGGCTTTGGAAGGATGCTCTTCTGGCAATAATTCCTGGATTCAAAAGGGATTTGGGGTCTGTTGTGCACCCCTCGCATATACATTGCACTGATCAATCTTTTGAAACCTCCACACCCTGTTTCTATAGGCTGGGACAGGATTTCAGTGGCCTTACAGATGAATTCATCCTTCTTATCCTAGCTCTACTCCATCTCTAGCCAAAAAAGCCAATGGATACGAATTCATTTGGCATTGCCCAACACAGAACAGGTGGCATTTTGACTGCCTTGCGTTTTGTGCTAGTTGTCAAGCACTGTGACAAAACATCTCTGTGAGCATCACTTGCTTCTACGCCCTGCTCCTGGAGGTTTCTCAGCATGGTGGTGGGGCTTGCAGGAGCTCCACATCACCCTCTGCTACCTCCCTTTCCCTCAGCATCCCTGCTCAGGGCATTGTGTTCTCATGCCCTGGTGCAGGGAGGCAGAGAAAAAGGATGAATTTGTTTTATGACTCATGGGCTCTGCCCGCCTTGGCTGAAGGGCTCTGCACCACTCGAGCGCAGCTGAGCAAACACAGCAGGAGAATCCTGGTCCCTGCCCGTGCAGCCCTGTGGGGCAGAAGCCTGGGCACCACCCCTCCTGTCCAAGCCCAACTGGAGAGCATGTCTCTACAGGCAGGAGCAAGATGCCCAGGCTAGCCCTGGAGTGCTGATGGAGGGAAGTCATCCAGGTGGAACCGCTGCTGGAGGTGCTGTGCCAAGGCCAGAGCTGGTGCCATGGGATGCCTCTGTGAGCCACAGACCTGCCCACACCCAGACCTCCTGTGGACACCGATGCATCAAGCAATAAACTTACTTTTGGGGTTTTAAAATACTGGCTGTAATGGAAAATTTAGCCCCTAAGGGGCTTAAAAAGAAGGTATCTTCCAAGTGTTTGGAACACCTTGAGAATTACACAGTTTTTAACAGGATGTAATTTAATATATTAATGATGAATCGCTTGAACTACACGGTAAGAAGCTGAATGTTTTACAAATGTCAGTCAATCATTTGTTTACTTATTTTAAAGCAAACATCTCCAGTGGACACAAACTCCTCCTGTCCTGCTGGACTTTCTGCAATGCTCCACCTCCTCTGAAATGCAGCCGCCTCTGACAGAAAACTGCTTGCTTGCTAGGAGTCAACCACACTCAGAAATGGAAGAGGTAGACAGTTATTTTGAGCTACCAGGGGAGAAAAATTAAGCAAAAACATAGCTCAGCATCAAGCAGGGGTCATAGACTAATTAAGTTTCCTTTCAAAGAGATTGCTATGAAATGAAGCTTGTGTGAACAGTGGTGTGGCTGGTAAATCATCATCAAGCATAATTATCTCAGAAGTAGAACTGGGAGGTAGGTTTTTCCTCTCTCCTTTTTGAGTTCAGCACAGCCAAAACAAGAGGCGTTTTTTTAACTATCCTATTTTCAAAAGTGAGGGGGAACTACAAGATTCATCTTCCTCTACCACAATTTTCCCTTTTTTTTTTACATCAGATTTACAACAGATTTAATTTTTCTATTCACTCCTCCCTAGTCTTTAGGAGAAAAAATATGAAACAAATTAAAAGAGCCATAGAGAAGACACCGCCTGAGGTAAGAACAATGAAATACTTAATAATTTCCTGCAGTTAACCTCATCCAGGTACCAGACTCCCACATACCAAACACAGTCCAGGGACTAAAATAAAAAACATTAAATACAAGAGCTGTCTTTTCTCCTAATAGGCACTTTCAGCTCACACGCCTCTTTAAGAGGAAGATCTTGACCAAAGGAAGGTACTCACCACTCTCTTCTCGTGATGCTTTCCGGCAGAAATCGCAACCCACCTGCAAAGCTGAAAAAGCGCTTTTCTCCCACCTCTGCTGCTCCTTAAAGAGCCCAGGTTGCTTGAGGAACGTGCTGTGTGATTGGTGGGGTGTCCATCACATGAGAAAAACTTTTGTTTCTAGCCAAACCTGTTCCCCAGTCCTCCTGGGATGGGAGGGTCTCTGATTCTTAGATCATATCGGAATGCCGTTGTGCTGAAAACACAAAGCTTTAAAGAATTTCTATTATAATACTCTTAAAAGGGTGGATGAGTGAGTCACTCATACAAGGTACTTGAACTTTAAAGAGGATGGGCAAATTGGAAGGACGTAAATATACAAGGATTGGTGGATCACTGTTTGAACTGAAGTACAAGAAGAATGTACTTATTAGAAAAAGAAAGTAAATGAATTTTAATGTTTTAATTTAATTATGTAGCATGGGAAAGATCCAGTGGTTTCGGTTGGATCCATTTTTGTTTTATTCAGCTTGGGATTTCTTTTGGAAACAGAAGTGTATGCATTGGCTACCCTGCAGGACACTGTGAATAACACAAAGTCAGGAGAATATTCCATTTCCTTGGGCACTCTGGATTTTTCACATAGCCAGTCCTATTAAGATGGAGCAAAGTCAAGAACAGATATATGTATAAATTAATTGGCCCGTGATGAGCTGAGAACAGCTAAGGCTGAGGAACACAACAGAAAAGGAATGTCTTCTACCTTCCTCTCCCTCCTTCATTCCAGCACAAGTTTGCCAAAAGTCATGATTCACATTACTGGTGCCTTGAACATGTGTCTGGCAAAAGCAGAGATGGTTGTACTTATTGTTCTTCATCTGCTGATGCAAAAACCAGCCAAATAAATAACGGAATCGGGAAGGGTAATGGCAGCTCCATGATGCTGGACCCTCTCACAAGTCAAAAACAAACATGAAAATAACATGTATATTTTCCTACTGGTGGCTATCCTGGCAAATATTGTATGTGAAATTAGTGAGCAATAGTTCTAAAGTCTTATGGATCCCTTGGTACTTGTAGACAACTGAAGAGAGATCCCACTCTACCATCTGTGTGAGATTTAACCCTGAAGAAAGGACAGCACTTTTGGCATTTCTAGTTCCATGAGGTATCAGAGCCATAAGCAAAAGAAGTCCCACCTACTGCAGCCAGCCTGATCCAGTAGAAAGGGACAAGAAAGTAGTCCCTTGGGACTCAAGAATACAGATGAACATTTGTCTAGACTTAAATGGCTCACATCTCTTTGCCCATTAATTGTGCTCCCTATAACCTGTGAAGTCTATTTTGGTGCAGTTGCCACCCCATATTTTGGCAATGCTGGTGGGACCAGGTTTTTCACACCAGGTGGTGTCCTGGGCTCTAGGAAGGCAGGCTCCCATCATTGTTTTTGGGCATTGAGAGGAGCTGGAAGGGGAAAAAGCAGTTCATCCATCTCCTGAGCATCACAGCTGGGCTGATCTTGGGGCAGTGATTAGACAAAAGCCTGTTGTGGTAAAACACCCCATCACATCTCAGCTGGGAAGAGAAAAGAAGCTCTAACTGTGGAAATACTGTCTTGGGAAAACAAGACAAGGAAAGAAAGGAGAGGGAAGGGGAAGCTGGCAGTGAAGTTCATGGTCTTGCCAATCTCCAGCACTGAAAGTGGCTGCTGGGAAAGAACCTGGTTCTTTCTGACCAAGAGCTGAGCTCCTGCAGCTCTGCAGCCCTGTCCAGGATGCTGCAAAAAGCTGTTAGAGTGAATCCTAGTTTGGGCTGGAAGAGTGGGTTAGGCTGGACTGGGTGGTGGTCACCCTTCAGCTGCCATGATCATTTGGCTCTCACAGTTTGTTAATCTGGTTTAGAATCTAGGTAATAATATGTTTCATGATCTCTCGAGAGAAATTTGATATAGGAAGGGAGAGGCTTGGAATGGGGGTTTTGTTTGTTTCTTTGCACTTCTTTTGGTGTGTGCCAGCAAGCTCGCACTGTGAGTTTACATGAATGCCTTTGCAAAGCAGAGGGTCAGACAAAGACCTTGTCAGGGGAGGGAGCACAGTGGGGCTGACAAGCCAGTGCTGGGAAGCTCCTGTTCCCACAGGGGTACCTCTCAGTGGAGTGCTTGCAGCTGTTTTAGCCTCCCCTGTACTGGCCTATTTCAGATGCACCAACACTTTTATACAGCCAGACCCACGATTTTGTGCGAGCTCTTGCACTTGTGCAAGCTCCAAACTCCTGAGTGTGCACAGCCCCCAGAGCCATAGGTGTGTATGTGCACAGGTACAAACCCATACACGTGTGTGCTTCGTGTATCCAGCCACAGGCCCACGTACATGCACGCCTCTGCTGCGAGTAAGTTAAAGGCAAAGTGGGACTTTGTAGTGAAGACAAGCTGCCATTTGGGTTTTCATCTGCAGGGGCAGTCAGATGCTGAGGCCACAGCCTGGCCTGTTTTCAGATGGAGGTGGAAAACGAAATTTCTCAGGACATCTATCACTTGGTTATTACAACATGCTAGGGGGTGACAGGGCGAAGTTAGAACATGCTTGTCACAAAGTATGCTGAGTTTATTCAAAATTGGCATGGAAGACATGCTGGAAGATGCCCAAAATTGCTGAAAAAGGCTGACTAGTTGTTGTGTTAGTTCCAGGGTGTTGGTTCTACTCTTTACCTCTAAGAATACTTTCCCCCCTTTCTGAATCCTTTGAATTTCTTCTCTTCATAGCATGGAAATAATGATTTAATGCTGAGATACTATGAGAGGGAGGAATTAGATAATGCAGAGAGGAAAAGGAGCCTGTGGTCAAAGTAGCAGATTCCAAGGAGTCATCTCTGTGACCCCCTCATGTCAGTATCACAACAGCACAACTGCTATGCAATAGCAGGAGGCTCCCAACTGCATTTGCAGTGTTGCATGGTAAGATCAAAGCTCACAGCTGAGGGATCGGGCTTGGGAAATCCCTTGTCCCTACCAGTGTGGCTTCAGTGTTGGCCAAGCCTGTGCTTCTATACACCGGTTCAGCTTGAAATGCTTTGTCTGTTTGTCCCAGAGAGGGGATTTTACAATGATTGTCCCTCCAGGGTACGGCGGCAAGCTCACGGCAGCACTCCTGGGAGTAAAGCCAAGCATCCCTGTTGCAGCATGCTGCAGAGGGGCTGCCCATGAGTGGAGGGACTGCCACATTTCCTGGTAGAGTCCTGACCTCACCAGATAGGTCAGCAACTTGAGAGCACAGCTCCCAGTGGACCCAGCCCCAATTTCTGCCACCCAGCTTTGCTCCTGCATTCCCAGGAGGGCTGCGAACAGCTGCTTCCCAGTCCGCAGTTTGACCTTCCTTCCCTTGACCAGATTTGGGTTTGAAGCTCGTGTCTGACACCCAGGCTCTCCACGTGCCATGGCTGGGAGCCAGCTCCTGCCTGGAGTAGAAGGGAATTCCTAATGGCTGCCTCCTCTCCCATCTCAGTGCATCTGTGCAGGGGGTGAGGATGCAGGCGGTGGGGGACAGATGTCCACTGTGCCTCCTGGGTTTGCAGCTGGCCTGACCTCCTGCCAGCCTCATCTTCTGCCTCCCCAATTGAGTTGTGTCTTTTGCTACAGCTGCCTCCCCCTTTTGGCAACATTTTTGTCCTTTTTTGCCACTTCTATACCTCACAACCTCAAGAGAGAGGAATAACTGTGTGGTGCAGAGAATAAATAAGTGAACACCACCTAGTGAGATCAGGGGAGAGCAACTCTGTCTCTGAAATTGTTTACCAAACAGTGCTGAGTGTGGGAAGACAAATGGCATACCATGAGCAACAATCATGGTCTAATTATAGTGGGTTAGGATAAACCATTGGGCCACTGGGCTGGCCACCCCAGCTAAACCTGCGAATATATAGGCTGAAAAGCAGAACTATATATATATTTAGTATGATGTGGAATGCAGTCAATAACTTTCATCTGAAACCTCAGCTACCTTGGCAAAGAGGGAACACAGACACAAGTACCTTTGTGATGCTGGTAATCCTGGGGTTTTGCATTTAGCAATGAATATGGCATTGCACTCTTCATTGCTAAGAAGAGTGCTTATAGGGCACACTCTCCAGGACTGCGTTTTTTTTAATATTTTGGGTAAGGAGAGGGATACACCTTATCTTTTCAATTTTGTACGGTACCTTTATTCATGAGCTTATGACCGTGTCTTTATTTTGGTGTCATTAAAACTTGCAATTTTGGGTGGTTGCATAAAGCCCAAACTACTGGAATCATGAGATTGCACAAAAATCTGTACTTTCAGCCTTTCAGAATAGAATGTTTCTCCTGAGCTGTGGGCAAGCAGAAAGGACAAACAGCTTGGAGAAAGATGCTCTGTCTGGTAAAGAACTGAGGTCAGGCAGGGAACTGCTTCCCATGGGAGTTTTGGGCTAGTGCTCATAGTGTTTTTGCACATGTGGGTAAAGGCAGGAACAAATTAAATCTCGGTTCTCCACTGCTAACAATTAGACCAGATGCTTTTGCTCCCTTCCTCAGTGGTCTCAACCAACTTCAAGCCTAGAGAAGTAGTGGATTCTTGTAAAGATTAATATCTATTGGCTGCTACTACTTTAATAAAGGAGACCCTCAGGGTGCCTTCTTGTACTCAGTGAGACAGATTTGGGCTCTAAATCTTACACTAAGGATGTCTCTTACTCTGCTGGCTATGAAGAAAATTTGCAGGAGAGCCTCAACACATGCCCAAGGCCAATATCTGCAAAGGAAAATCCAGACCAAAGTATTTGCATCTTAGAGCTGCTGATCTCACCCAGGTCTTCCAGCAATCCACAGGTCACATTTTTGTACACACAAGAACCAGATGATAAAATAAGCACGGAGGAGCATGGGAAAGCACAGAGGTCAAGCTCTGCCCTGACCTCCCTCTCACCAGCAGGAGTTTCTCCTGGCAGGGAAGGGGAACCAAGCCCAAGAGTGATGATCCACAGCCTNAGGTCAAGCTCTGCCCTGACCTCCCTCTCACCAGCAGGAGTTTCTCCTGGCAGGGAAGGGGAACCAAGCCCAAGAGAACACCCTTGATGGTATAAAGGGGCCAGTAAATGGGATATGGTGTTCTCTTGCATCTCATCTTCAGATGAGGCCAGGCTAGCTCACTCTGAAGAGAAGCCTAGCCAAAGGCAGCCAGAGAATCACAGAATCATAGAATGGTTTGGGTTGGAAGGGACTGTAATGATCATCTAGTTCTGACCCTCTTGCTCTATGCAGGGATGTCACTCACTAGACTAAGTTGCTTATAGCCCCATCCAGCCTGGCCTTGAAACTTGCAGGGATGGAGCATCCCCAAGTTCTCTGGGCAACCTGTTCCAGTGATTCACTACCCTCTGAGTAAAGAATTTTTTCTGATACATAATCTAAACCTGCCCTCTTTCAGTTTAAAGCTGTTGCCTTCTGTCCTACCACTACCCACTCATATAAAAAGTCAATCTCCCTCCTTTTTAGAAGTTCCTTTTAGGTACTGGAAAGCTACAATGAGGCTTCCCCTAAGCCTTCTCTTCTCTGAGCTGAACAACCTCATCTCTCACAGCCTGTCTTCATAGGAGAGGAGCTCACAGGGAAGGCTCACAGGAGGATAGAAATCTCATTGTGCCTTGGCAAATGATTGCCTGGGATTTGCGGAGACTTTCGGCAGGAGAAAAGACTTTAGTGAAGATAGAAATTTTCTGCTTGTCTTTTAGATAGCTTCTTTAAAAGGCTGTCCAGGGAAGATCTGCTAGACAGTGAGTCTGTATTGCTCTTGGTTCTGAAAGCTGGCCTCTGTAAGACTGCATTTGTCAGTGTCAATACAGCCATTAGGATGTGGTCCCAGCTCCCAAACGGCCTTGGCACTATGACGGTCCTTTACTACTGTTGGTTCAGTCGAGTTTCCCCTAACAGACTGGGAACAAGCTGTTCTGCCTGGATCTGGTGACTGCATTGTTCTTGTTGATGGTTAAAAACCACTCTTCCAAAATCCACTCTGTCAACCATGAGCCGCAACATGTTTCAAAGAAGAGGTCTTATTTGGGAACCTTTACTGCTTGTTTGCAAGGGGACAACGAAATACGTTCACATTGATTTCAGCTTATTATTGAAGGGTGTCTGGGGATACCTTGTTCCTCCTAAACCCTTTGCTTGCATCCTCTGCATTAGCTGCATCTGATGCAGGAGGCCACAAAGGGCTGGCAATGGAGCACTGCCATATACATACGGTTGCCTGTCAGTACCCAGTTTCCAACACACTTGCTGCATGCATATATCTCATTTATCTCAGCATTTCCACCACCCACCTTGCCAGAGGGCTGGAGTACCCAGCAGAAAGAGGGAGGACAGTCAATTAAAGCTGCATCACAGGAGTCTCGGCAGCGGGAGGAACGGGGAATAGCAGAGGGGTGTTGGCTGGTGCAACACCGCGATGGAAATAAATAGCACCCGCCTCGGGCGAGTTTCCAGTGCTCCCGGGATACAGCCTCTGCCTTGGCAAGGGTGTGGCTGATGTCTCACACCGACTCATTGCTTTAACAGAACTGTCCAAAATTCTTGCACTGAAACTCTTTTAAGGTTTCAGTACCTAAGCGGAAACTTGCCTGAGAAATCTGCGAGACTCAGACCCTGCCATGCTCCTGGGGTCTGACCCAGTCAAGCACGTACCGAGTTGTACCTGGGTTTCAGTTTCAGGTGGACGACGGATAAGCTCCTGCTTTAGGCCATCCAGCCCTTCTACACAGATCTTTTCGCCTCGGCTTGTAGCTACTCCATGGCTGGATGTAAACTCAAGCCTCTGAATAGCCTTTAGCAAAGGCTCAGCCGGTCTGTGCTGCCCTCTCATGGGCACACATAGGAAAGGTTACGTTTTAATTTTTTGTATTTTTTAAGTTCAAGATGTTTTTTAACGTGCTATTTCCAACGCCGTTTTTCCACAGATGATTTCTGAAAAGCCAGGAAGGCTTAGAACAACTACTAAGAGGTCTATGGAAACTAACTAGGAAAAGTTACTCTATCTGTAGTTGTGCTGGACCCTGCTCAGCTTCTACCTTTCTAAAGGGCTTTCCTCTTCATTTACAAAGATTTAAGCATCTAACGGGGCAAAATGTAGGGTGCTGTTGCTCAGTTCTCCCAAATGAGCTCCTATCTGCCAAGGAAAACATATATTGAAATCATGGCATCACACCATGTCCTGGAGTCTCTCAGGATAGCTCTGTTTTACTACCAAGGATTCAGACAACAAGGCCAAAAGCTGGCTTCTCCAATGGTCAGTGCTTGCTTTCAATACTCTGGGGTTTCTGCAATGCTGTCCTTTGCTGAATCTCCTTGCAAGGATGCAGGATACTTCTCTAGACCCAAGGGTATGCCTAAACAATAGTGGGATGGAGCTCAATCTGCTCTTCAGAGGGACTATGGTGTTCATGATGTTTATGTAAATTTGAGTCACTGTTAAAAACCTTTGAGTCTCTGACCATTTGCCTGCATGCAATACAGCCTTCCCTCTAATGTTTACTGACCTGTCCAACTCCAAAAGTTCCTCAAGGTGGGAACTGTTTTTATTCAAAGGCTGGTATGACATATGTTTTTTTCCATTAACAAACAACTCCAGTATTACACATGCCTTTATTCACCTGTTTCCTGTTTCATGCTAGAAGTTAAGCCGAGGGACAGGAAGGAGGAAGGACAGAGGTCACCTCTTTTCCTTACAAACTCCCTAACCCTAATGCGGATCCTGCCTCCCAGTTAATAATAATTTTTAAGGTTGGGCCACATGATTCTAAATAAGGCATTGGCCTTAAAGGTTTGTAAGTTTATAGCGAAGTTTCCAAGTGTAAACTGGTAGTGAAGTGGCAAGTGTAAACTGAGAGTTGCACTCCCTTAGCTAAAATGCTTCACTTTTTATTTTGAGAAGTGCACTAGATAGTCGTGCACCTTCATTAAGTCTGGCTCTGTGCAGCCCTATGTTCCTCCACTGCTCATCCCTTTAATGAAAATGAAAAAGGTGCTTGTTTTGGTCTCAAGTTAACAATGTCAAAGAGAAAATGAGTTAATCTCATTGTTTGTTTCTTTCCTGGTATTTTTTCACTGCAGTTTATAAAATGATACCAGCAGTTTCTCCTCTTTTCTGCCCTGGAAGACAGTTTACTCCAGACTCCTGGATGAATAAAGCATGGAGATGTCCTTCCTAGTGCTTGAGAACAGTAAGGTCTGTGACAAATGAAGGTGTGCTATTCCCATCTGTAAGAGGAGTTGCATGGGGAATTGGGATGATAGACTTGAGAGAGAAGAGCCACTCCATTCATTCATATCAGGAATTTCTAAAACAGAACAACTACTGGGGTGTCCACAGTCAGTTCCCAGTGCTGAATTATATATATACAAAAATCTCTTGCATCTCCTTTGCCTAAATTCATCTGTTCTGCAGTGACATTCCAGCCCACCACCTTTTTCCAGATGATGAATGACTATTCATTCAATCCATGTCTCTTCAACAACTCAAAATTCTTCTTTTTATTATTGTATGTCAGACTGTAGCCATGAGCTTTTGGTGATGCTGCTACATCAGTGTTGTCCATAAGGACATTCCCCCAAAAAGGAATGCCGTCATGGATAATAATGCCTGACCTTAAGGAAATGTTTCTTCATTTTCTCCTGTATTTCATCTGGATGAAAGAATAGTCATGAGAAGATTTCCCTGGAATACATCCTGGAGGCATGTCAGCCAGGATTTGATCAATTTCCCTCAGTATATTCCCTTTCCAAGCACTTCCACATTTTCCAGCCTTCAGTGAGAGCTCTCTTTAGCTTTGTTGGACTTTACCCAGAGGTTATTTTATTCCATTTCAGACATGGAAGCAGTTGCTGCTGCCTACTATGAGTTCCACATGATTGTGAAACTTTGAAATCAATGGCATTTAACTAGCTTAGAGTTGGTGTTAGCAGTGATTCATTTCCAGTGAGTCACAATGAAATGTCTGATGCTGTAAGTAGCTGCCCATTGAAGGGAGATCTTGCCTGTGCCCTCCACCTAAGAACCACAGCAGAGGCTGTGTGAACTTTTCAAAGGATTTTAAATCAGCTGTCACCTTTTTTTTCCCATTGGTTAGAAGCAGTACACATACAACTTCAGTATTTCTTGGGGCAGCTGAATCTTTTCAAGTTCCACACAGAGATGGCAGAAAAAGAAACTGATATTTAGGCCCTGTTTTACAGGGACTACACTTTCCCCCTGATTGGCTCCTCTGTGTCCTGCCTCTGGAGGAGTACAAGATTCACAACAGAAACAGTCTGGGAACCATAAGATCATGCCATTTGGCAGATGAACAGGGTGTTGCACCTCTGTGCCTGTCCATGGATGAACAAAAAAATTTCTTCCTTGAAAACAATGTGTTTTCTCAGTACCCAGCTCATATTGCAGAGGAACTGTCCTTGGGAACTACAAACTACCTCCAGCTTCCACACCTTCCACTTTATGACTTATCCATTAGAATTACGCAGAAATACACAGGTGTGGTAAAAAAGCCCCAAACCACCCTTTCTAAAAGAATGCACTTCAGTGCACAGCCATTTCCCCTGTGGAGAGGAGAAAGAGCAAACAACAGATGTTAGTCATGTTGCTTAGCACTCTGGAGGGCATTCAAATGTACTATGACTAGTGTGCTATAAGGACTTATATGGAATAGTTTCGGTTACACACCAGGAACTGCTAATTCCTTCTGAGCACTCAAGGCAAGAAATTTAATGACAGTTTAATGTCATGTTGATAAATATCCACTTACAGAGAAGAAATAAGGATCCAATGGTTTTGGAAAGAAATTGTGGAAAAAGAGACAGTCATTCTAGAATTAAGACTACAGTAAAAGTTTCCATTTTCAATCTGTTTTCTTATTTTCTTCAGCACAGAAAAGCCTTCTTACACACAAACAACAGTGCCTTAATGTGAAGTAGATTTTTTTCTAGACCTAGAGTGTATTTTTTCAGAATAATTCTTAATCAGATAAAAAAATACAGCTGGGCGTCACTTCCTTAAACAGTGTAATCTGCAAACATTCTGGAGGATGCTTTTTTTGTTTTCATAAAATTAAGTTTGATCATCTGAGAGCCTTGAGGTGCAGGAAGTGACATTTCTCCTCAGCTCATGATCTTCCCCAGTCTCATGCCATCTACACATGCCAACTCCAGGCCCACAGAGCTTGTCTTGAGTACAGCCTCATTCATTTCTAGAAAACTGCTCCTCAAAGGAGAGAGACTTCTCCTTAGTAGAAAGAAAGCAGAAAGCATTGTTTCTCCTTTCTGAGAAACAGACAAAATAGATGCTCCCTCTTATGTGTACTGGGGAAGACTTGCTACCACACAGCAATTCTGTTAGCATGAGTTGAGGTGGCCAGGCCACTAAAGGAAAATTGTGGCCCTGAGATTACTGAGGAATACTGGGTATGGTCTCTTGCAAAACTACTGTCACCTGTAAGAAGACTGCTTTCCAGCTCATTTCAACATACCTGAGAGGAATTAAGGATCTTCCCTTGCATAACTCCTTTAATGCTGACATGAAGTTGAAGGCATATAGCCTGAGAACATATTACAGGTAACAAGCTTTTTGTAAGTAAAAGAGAACAACAAAACGCAATACCCAAATGACAGAGGCAGGAAACATACAGTGAAGGCTGTACCCCAAGGCACCCTAATCCTGTTCTACAACAAAATTCAAAGACATGTCAGCTTCTCTATCTCCTGAGACAATGTGCTGACAAATGACCAAATTGATGAGAAGGCTTCAAACACCATCTTCCATACATTTCCTGTTCCCCAGAGATACATTAGGACAGGGCACGTATACATTGTTTTTCAATGATAAATTTCTGGTCAAGAATTTGTAAGCAGATCAATCTCAGATTCTCAGTGTCAGATTTTCCCAGTTGCTGGAGGTAAGTAGGGATTTCAAAAGTATCTCACTGCTGCAGTGGAACCTAGATGTCTAAGTCTACATCAAAACCCTTATAAAATCAATGAAGATTTAATTTGAATCTTGAGCCATCTTTAGGCCCACAATAACCTTGAAAAACTGCCTGCCCTATGAATGACAGGGGTGCTTTCCTGCCTTCAATCTTGAAACACTTGAGTTAACTGATCCTTTTTGAGAAACTCAGATAGAAAGGAAACTCATTTCACACATGGAATTTGTATGCCAAATATTTGCCCTCTGTTATTCCCAGACTTTTGGCACCCAAGCTGTGCTGTGTAAAATCACACAACCCAATCATCATACATTATTTTTTAAAAAATAGATAGATGGACGTTTTTATGGTGCTCTCTTCATAACCATAGAGGCAGTCATTTGGGAATACACCACCATTCATCAGGAAATTAGAGCACTTGCCTAAAAAAGAGAAAATCTGGTAGTGACATAAAACCCCTCTCTGGCATCTACTGCACATAGACAATCTATTAAGCTGAAATAACAGTATGGTCTGCTGCACATTTTCAATAATTGTCAGGCGAGAGACGAGAAGAAAGAAAATTTTTTATAGGGTAGAAACAGACACTTGGATAGTAAGAAAACAAGGACTGTGTTTCAAAAATCAAACACAGCTCAAATGATGTGTTTGCGAAATGTACCTTGACTCTTAATTCTCTGGGCTAGCAGTGCTTGGTTTTGGTTTGTTTGGTTTTATTCACCTCCCACATTCCTGAGTGACAATGTCTTCTGAAAGCATAAAGGGTGCGTGCAATTGTTGCCTTACTATACTGTACTTACAATGATACAGGCAGGACAACCCCAAAAAGCAGAGTGATCAGCATCCAGCAGCAATGATTAAGGGTGAGACAGCTGTATCCAGTGTGTGGAGGAGACAGAGAGACAGCTTCTTGCATTAGAGGAGCTCTGGGGGCAGTGGGAAAAGCCAGACACAAACTATTGAAGTATTAGATAGGCATTGGTGCTGCTGCATAACTGGACAAAGTAAGCCACCAATGCAGCATGAAATAAGAAGGCTTTGGGTTGTCCCAGGCTGCTTTTGAATTCTACTTCCTTGCATTGTCTGAGCTGTGAGGTTTCTCTGTACAAAAAGGCAGAGTCTGGAGTAGCCTAAACATGAGATTTATGTATTTATGTGCATAGAAGTTCAGCAGACCTACCTCTTCAAGATGTGCCATACATGCATGCAGATCCATGCACACTTAGATCTCAGTCTGTAATTCCAAACCAAAACTTGGTTGCAGGATTTAAACCCAAGGGGAAGCACAAGCATACAAAACAGAGAAATGAGGCAAGAGACAGACAATCAGAACTTTTCCAAGTTATTGCCAATGACTACATGGTGCTGTGAAGGCATGGTGTGGCAATGCCACAACAGCAAGGTCAGTGGGGGCCAAAAGGAGTGCACAAGCCCTCTTCTAGAAACACCTCCACATCTTTGTTCTCTTCCTATTTTCTCTCCGGTTCTGCTTGCCTGGCATTTATCATAGACTGCACCTAGGCAAAAGGAAAAGGAAAAGAGTCATTTGGGAGTTTATTTGCTTTCACATTGATGCCCAGAACTGACCTTGCCATTACTCTGGAGGTTGGTTTTGTGCTTAGTACACCATGAATCCAGCAGCAAACCTCAAAGATGGTCCAGCCTCTTCTGACTGACTAGAGGGCAATGAAGGGACACTCACTCTTTTCGTCTGTCTGCTAGCATTCTTCTAACCTCCTCCTTCTCCCAAGAAGCACTTCTAAGTGTCTCCCTGTGACACTTCTAAGTCACTCCCAAACTATTGTCTCACTTCACTGACTTTTAATTACCTATGTTTTAATACCCTGAAGAATTAGCAGAGACAGCTCTCTTGAATAGGGGGGTGTGGGCAGAAAAATTGCTCCATCCTAGTTTGGGATGGAGGCAGCTAGAGAACGGTCAGAGACAGAGTTCTCTGTCATTAAGGTTCACTCACCTCTCAGGTAATTCCAGGGCACATTCACCCCATTCTTCCCCCATCCTCCCATACCTTTCCTCCCTCTCAGAGCACACATGGTCTCTTGCACCCCAGGCACTCTGCTGTTGCCTGTGGTTTTCCTCCTCCCAAGAGGAGACACACAGTCAGAGAAACAGTTCTGGGCTGCCTATCATTCTGGTGTGCTCAGCAAAGCTTCCTCCATCCCCACAGAGCCCCAGCAAGGCACCCTACCTCCTGCAATATGAACTGCAAGGGGTCACCAGGCTTATGGATCAGCAGTTTTTCTGTGATATCCTGAGACAGACAGAAGGAAATAATTATTGATTATTGGATAGATGAATTCCTGCACTTCCTGTTCCAATGCCATCTGCATTTTAAAAAGCAAGAATCTCTTCAGACAAAAATGATAATCAAGGGTCCTTTTCTACTGCTTTTTCTTAAGTCTAAACTTAAGAAAGTACAGGACAAGGAGGGGTCTGGGGGAGGGATAATTTGGTTCAAGCTAAGTTTAGGCCATGTTTCTCACATAAGCCTCTGGAAGGAGATGAGAAATATGTATTTCACCTGAAATATCTGTAGAATATTATGTTCCTCCACATAATTCATGGCGATTTGATAGGGGTCTCCAAAAGCCTCTGGATTCTCCAATGATTCAAATGTAATCTCTGCTGCTGACAACAAAGTCTCAACGGTGTTACTGCCATCCTGTGTGGATTCAGAGGTGTGCATCTTGACTTTGAAACCTGGAAGTTCACCCACAGGTGATCTGATCTCAGGTGAGCTTTCCCTGGATGCAGATTATACAATGAGCAGGAAGTGGTGCTCAGAACGTTGTGGTTTCTTGACAGCCAGCTGGTCTGCAGACACCGACAATTTCACTACAGATGTCTGGGCTGCAGATACTGGTGTTTCCACGCCAGGTAAGGCATCCAGTGATGGTGGGGATTCAGCTATAGGTGTGTGGTCCTCAGGTGGTTCAGGAGCTAGTGGTATGCAGATTCCTCCACCTCAGATTCTGAATGATCATTGAACCCTTGCTACAATATTTAGCAGATAAAGAACAAGATATTTTAAACATCTATGTCCACAGACTGGACACAGCACATTATCCCATCCTCTGAAAATATGCTGCAGGCATACTAAAAGTTTTCACTAACTGGGGTTTATTTCTGTGACTGGCCCCACCTGCACCTTCTGCATGATCTCCTAGAGCTCCGGCCCAGGCCTTCAGAACTGGTCTGAATATGCAGCAGCTGTATCTGTACCTCATCCTCACCTACTGACTACTTTTCCTAGGGTGACCCTGAGTGTAAATTCTAGGTAGCTTTGTCTCTATGGAAGTTCCTTGGATGGATCCCAGACTCGACTCATGACCTTTCCTTGCCTGCGACTGTTGGTGAGCCCTCTTATGTGCACACTGCCTGCACTGTGATTGTGTGCACTCTTAGTGCACACTGCCTCAGCTCCTGCCTCATTCCCGTCTTGGTGCAGCTCCAGGTTTGCTCCCTGACAGCAGCAGCCGAAATTTGTGCAGGCTTTACCACCTACCCCTGAGCAGTTGGCTGTGGGCTGTGCTGTATCCATGCCCCACACTCCCATCCCTGTACCTGTGACTAAGTGCAGGCAGTCTTGCCCTGTTTCTTCCTCTCATCCCGAGTCCCGGTTGCTGCAACCCTGCCTAAAGCAGGATGCTGGGAGAGGACGGAGGGGGAGCAGGACCTGCGCTCACCCCCTGGAACTGGGAAGGAGGGTATTATTCCTGGGGACAACGGGATGTTGACAAAGGGGTTGGGAGAAGGGAGGCCCGGGCCGAGTGGTGCAGCCAGGGAAGCGGGGGGAGCGGTTCTCAGCGGGGGCTCTCCCTCACCTGCCCCCTGCTCTGCCGGGAAGGGCAGGGGGCGCTCCGCCCCCCGCCGGCGCCGGCCCTTTCTGCTGCTCGCCGCTCGCCGTAGCCGGGGGTGGGGAGTGGGCGCGCGAAGCCGCGGCGGTTGCCGGGGTAACCGCCGTCACGTGCCCCGGCGCGCGGGGCCGCTGGCGTCACGCGGGCGCTGAGGGCCGCGCGGCCATCTTGGGTGAGGGCGGAGTTGCAGGGCGGGGATGGGGCGAATCCCGGAGTTAATCCGTGCTAAAAGAGGTCCGAGGCCAACGAGTCCAACCAGTGACCGAGCGCCACCACGGCAGCTGGTCTGTGGCAGTAAGTGCCACGTCCAGTCTTTGCTTGAACGTTGACTCCACCGCCTCCCTGGGCTGCTCATTTCAATGTCTAATCAGGTTTTCTGTGAAGAAATTCTTCCTGATGTCCAAGCTAAACCTCCCCTGGTGAAGCTTAAGACTGTGCTCTCTGGTCCTGTCGCTTGTTGCCTGGCAGAAGAGACCAACCACCACACGGCTACAATCTGTTTACAGGTGGTTGTAGAGAGTGATAAGGCTCCTGAGCCTCCTTTCGTCCAGGCTAAGGATCCCCCAGATCTCTCAGCTGCTCATTGTAAGACTTGTGCTCCAAACCCTTCACCAGCGCTATTGCCCATCTCTGTACTCTGTCCAGCACCTCAGTGGCTCATAGTGAAGGAGCCCAGAAGTGGTCTCTGTTCAGAAGAGACAGAATTTGAGGTGTAGTCTTCCCATTACTGAGTACAGGGGGATAATCACTGCCCTGGTCCTGCTGCTCACACAATTCCTGATACAGGCCAGGCTGTCACTGGTGGTGGTGCCTGGCACTGACCCTGGTCCTGGCTCTGGCTTTGGTCTTGGTTCTAGTTCTGGTCTTGGTCCTGGAAAAGGACATGTCAAGTAGCTTGTACAGGGAAGCAGGGAAGTAAGAGATAGGGTAGTAGAGTGCCGAGAGAAATATTTTCATGTACGTTGATGTGACAGATACTTTCTCCTGTCCTCACTTTTACACATATCCAGACAGTTGGTATTCTGCGTGATGAACTTCATCAGAAAAAGCAAGTAAACAGACTGACAGTTTTCCCCAAAGAGGAGATGAAAGGATAAAGATAAAAGCTGTTCTGGGTTACCACAGTAACTAGCTTCTGACATATTCTGGTTCATGCTCTAGTCTGACAAGAGCTGGGTTTGAAACAACTGGATGAAACTTCCACTGGAGCTTATAGGGATGAGAGGAGGGGAGATACAGGACTTCAAAAGCTGTTCTAAACTTACAGATGCCACTTCCATTCAAAGCAGTTCACTTTGTGTGTGTTTTTCAGATTATGCCATTGGCCTTTTAAGAGAAACAGCTGTGTCACTGCTCCAGTACCAGGTTCATGACGGTGCTGTCCATAAACTCAGCCATGCTGACCGCTTGGATCATCTTGCACTGGAGCAGTGCTGTTTGCAGTCATGGGAGAGGTCATTCCCTCTCTGATCCTTTCTTGCATCTCCCATTTCTCTGTGTGCCAGTGATGGTTCAGACAGCGTGGGACTGCCGGCTTTTTGTAACTGCTGATACAGTTTTATCTGGAGGAGGCATCTTGATACCAGTTGTGTGTTAGGGTGGTTGTGTGCTGAGCCATCCCAGTGCTGTGTTCTCCACAACATGACTCCCTGCAGGACTTCTCCCATGGGTTTCTCCTCTCTATCCTCTACTGGACGGGACTAAGCAGTTCTCAGCTGCCTGCTGGCTTCAAATAATATCATGCTGTGGGTAAATCCCAAGCCCCGTGTGTTCCTTTCATCTGTGCCTCATTGGTAAACAGCAGATCTCTCCATTTCCAACCCCACTGCCTACTGCAGGGATCTGGCTGCTGGGTCTGAAAAGCTAGGATTTTGCACAGGGAAGTAAGATGAATGACTATTAAATAAACATCACTGCTCTGTTTATTCTCTCAAAAGAACAGATTAAAAAAAGCAGAAGATGCATTTTAAATGCATTAAACATTCTGAGAAAAGTATTGCCTTAAATACAATGCTCATGTAAGATAAATCACATGGATTTTTTCTACATGGGCACATGGAAAGCAAAAACGTATTATTATATCATTATTTATATGGCACCATATGCTAAGTCTGGAACTTAAAGACTTTGAAATAAATAAGAAAACACCAGCTGCAGATTAGCAATACACTCCTTTATTGGGAGTCACTGTGTAACTGTGGCTATCATTCCTGCTGTTAAGTTAAAACTTAAATAAATTGTCAGAGAAATAAGATAGCCATTAGAGATTCAGTGTCTGTCTCCTGGGGACGCTTTTTCTAACAGCTGTAACGAAGACCTGCTGCTGGTTTTGTCCTATCTCTGTAGTAACTCACTGCATTTGTCCCTGCAGTATCACACAGTTTTCAGTAGAGATGGTTGAGCTGCTCACTATAAATAATGTTGGTTAACAATGCGGCCCCTTTGGGGTTAATAAATTACGCTCAAACCACTCTTGAGCCTCTTTGATTGGTTTCTTGCAAGTCTGCAGTGGAGAGTTGGAAGAAATCACTTTCCACAGTCTGTTTACTTTGAATATTTCTTCGTATTTTATTGAGATGTAAATATATCATAGCCAAATTCTGAAAATGCCTATCTCGAATTCCTGTTGCCTAATCCACTTCTTGAATTTCCTAATGAAATGCATGGGATGAAACATATCAGCAAATTTAAATGCCATTGCTTAAAGAGGTAGAAGGCCTTAGTCAACACCAGGCTGGGGGATTTGTCCCCCTCTTTTGTGTGGGATTTGCTGTCCGAAGCCGAGGTTTCCCCCAGGCTGAGGTTGCTGGCTGGAGCAGAGAGCTCACCTGCCACATGATCCATGAGCTGCAGCAGCCCATTCGATACCTATGGCTGAGGCCTTGCAGTTCTCTGCATGCTGCAGCCCCAAAACTCTCCGACCTGTTTTGCACAGTTGCAGCCAAACATAGTTAAAGCCTTCCTGAACTATGGTGAGGAAAGAGCAGCTTTAGGTCATGGACCAATGATCAAAAAACCCTCAGGCTTGTGAGGCAGAGGCTTGGGGTCCTTGGAGAGACGTCTCTGCTCGTCTGTGTCCTGACTGGTGACTCTGTGGGGTCATGACGCTGCCCTGCACATTGATTCCTTACCTCAGTGGTGGGTTAATTGTTCTGCCCTCGATCCAGAGGGTTTTTGAGAAAAAAAAACAGGCTGGGAGGAGAGCAGGTGTTAGTACAAGAGAATGGAGAAAGCCAGGTCCTGCATGAGGCTGGGGTGCAATGAGAAGAGAGGTGACTGGGGCTGCTGATTTGCATCCAGACTGTTCCTGTACGAGCAAACTTTGATGTCGGTGTGCTTCTGGCAGCGATGTTGAAGAGGAGACTGTACCCAGGTGTCTGCGCTTGTACAGGTGGCTGTGAGTGTGCTGGCAAATGCTCTTCCCACAGCACGTCCTGCAGCTCGGGCTTTGCCCGCATTTCCCAGCAGAGAGCAGCAGAGCCTCGTAGCTGCTCGCAGGGCCTCGGAGTGCGGCAGCCGCCGAGACCTTCAGGCAGCGCTTGCCTCCGCAAAGCACAGCAGTAGACCTTCGCTAAGCTCGCAGGCATGTCAGGCTTGTCAAGAGCATTGGTGTGGGCAAACAGAAAACACATGCTCTCAATATCGAAGATTCGGGGTTTTCCTGAAAACCAAGGTGTTTGCAGAAACCAGTGAGACCTTTCTTGAAGGGGTGTTCTCTGACTTGTCTTCCTCCTCAAAGTTTGGTGAAAGGGAGTGTCTCAGGTATGGCTCCAGAAAGTGGGTGCAACAGCATAAGCAAACCTCTTTCATAGGTGACCTCCACAGACTAGGTAACCCCTCGAGGTCTCCTTCAGTCCAGTCTTCGACAATGCAGGAAAGAGACATGTGCTTCTGTGTTTGGAAATATTTGCTTTGGGAACCTCTTTAGCCTACCTTAGATATAACCCTTTGTGTTAAAAATAAAATTTCAGCTGACTTTTATTCCCTCATTTGTAATGTTACCAGGAATGTTACTCGAGATAAATATGAATGAAAAAAGTTGGGTAAAGTTTCTTTGCCAATGTGTCAAAGCTAATTAATCTGTATCTAGTTTAGATAACATTCTCAAGGAAAACAAGACTTTGTTCCCTGTTTGGAAATTTGCCTGCTGTTCCCATGGCATTTATATAAGTTAAATTTGGGATTGTATCAGAAGCTCCTCAGCATTATTAACTGGAACAGGGTTTATTTTTTTCCTTAATGATCCCATTCTAGTTCCTGAAACTATTATGGTTTTATATTTTCTCTTGGAAAATAATCACAGACCTTCTGTGAGGCCCGGTCTGTAAGGCAGAAGGCTTAAGTTTGGTCTCACCATCACATGGCATGAGAGGAAGGAGATGCTGTGTTCTGGCTGAATTCCAGAGTGAACCTTCATCCAATCCTGTCTCCATCAGCTGTGAAACCCCTAAAGGAAGGAAGGAAGCATCCAGACGTGAAGTTCAGCTGTGAGAGTGGTGCCTATTTAGGATGCTGGGCATAAGGACAGCAGCTGGGTACTGGGAAGGCTCCGATTTGCTTTTTGCTCCATCCCGCGAGCGCTGCCTCATTGCTGTGCTCCCCTCTGCTGGTAACCCAGCCCTGGCATTGGAACAGGGAGGAAGGCATGGTATGGAACAGAATTTTTGGAGGCAAATGTATCACGCAGTGATAGCAAGACCCTGTATTACCCTGTCAGTAGGTCCCTCTTGAAGAGGCTGTAATCCACAGATGGTTGTGAGGGGCTTTTTACATTCTTCAAAGCCCTGTGGCCAGAGTACCCTCTTCATCCTCTCTTCTGCACACCCCCTTATTTGGCCTGTATGCCAAGCTAATTTCAAATAGGATGCAGACCTAAGCCCTGGGGTCGCTCAGCTGGCCTCTACAGCCTCCCACCACTCACCCTAGGTAGGATCTGTCCTTTATTGATGCAAACGATACTTTGTCTCTGAATCATAGCTGTACATGGGAAAGGTGCAATTAGCTGCTGCAAGAGCCAGGCCCATCTGCCTTCCCTTGTTTAACAGGGGCTTTAATTAAAGACCCCCTGATGCTAGAAAGGCACATTAATTATTCATCTGAAAACATTTACATAGAGTCCCCCGTTTCCCTTCTTCAATAAATTATCAGCTTCACATCTCCATAATTCATCGAAATGACTAAAAATACATTGTCTCAGCCTCCATCACCTCCCTTTTTCACTGTCTATTCCAACTGTGATGAGTTCAGTGTCTTAATGTGAAGGTCTCCCATTGCTCTTAAGTAAAAAGGCAGGATGGAGTAAGAGAGGGAGAAGGGAAAGATTTTTCCCTTGATAGTAGTCATGCAGATGGCAGTAATTTTTGGTTTTTACTTTCCCACAAAACTGGCATGATCCGGAGGTTTGAAGAAGCTTAGTGACTATTTCTAATAAGAAAAAATCCACTGAGTGGAGGAGAAAAGATGTTTCCAGGGCAGAAGGGGTCTAGGTTTAGATGATTTCTATGCTCAGATTTCAGCCTGTGTGTTCCTTAGCCCAGGAGTTAATCACCCTAGATCATTTCTGTGCCTCACCTGTAGACCAGGCCAGCAGTTCCCTTTCTGCCTGGTAGAGGGATGCTGCTTTACTAATTATAAGCTGTTCCAATGTAGGTGTGTGAAAGAGGAAAAAAGCAGATAAGCTTAGGCAGAGGGAGAAGTTTTGCAGCAGTTCACAACAAAGATGTCACTGCAGGCGCAACCGAAGGAAAAATTCACTGCAAATGGTTTTCTCCAACACATTTCACTTTGTGACAAAGTGAGCCATCACATGAGAGAGGAAAGAACCAGTCCTCTGAGGACTTGTTTAGATGGGGAGTTAAGACAAATTAGTGTGAGGTGTGAGGTAATGTGCAGAAGTTGAAGTGCGCTTAACCTCTGTGTGGGGGCTCTGATACAGAAGGAAAACGGCCACAGTTCACTGTGGTGGCAATTAAACAAAAGCAAAGTAAAGGTCACTTTATCTCCAAATATCCATTCACGGCTTGACATGCTTTCACATGCGCTCATTTCACATCTTTGGTAATTTACCTTAACTTTCATGAATGTTCTAATCTGCAGGGACTGGAGAAGTGCATGCTCTACCTGGCTCTGAATAACTACTGTTCCTGGAAAACCTGCAGCAGTCTTGGTGCCTACAGAAATCAGACCAGATGTGGTCTCCTGGGGGCAGGGGGAGCCAGATGCTGCAAACAGGTGATCCTCTGGGATGATGGGTGGAAGGGGGCAGGATGGATACTGGCAACGTTCTTGGAATGTGGTTGAGGAGGGCATTAGAGAACAAACCAGGAAAGGAGTGCTGACTTCAGAGGAGTTGGCCCACTTACCTTTAAAGGTGCAGTGTTTTCAGAGGGAAATAAAAAGGTTTATTTTTGGCCCTGAGCACACACAGGGGCTAAATCTGAGACCAAAAATGGGGTGGAACTGATTAGAAAGAAAGTGATACACTTATCTGAAGCCTTACTCTATTGACTTCGTGAGGTTTTTTCTTTCTCTTGCCTTTGTTACTGTTTTAGATAGGCTGTCTTGGCTCGGCAGTGAATACTGTGGTGACACAACCTTGTCCGACCATGAGGATATGTCTAAACCTTGGGCACCACAATCTTAGAGCTGAGAGACTAGAAGCCCTTTCTGCATTTAATACATTGATTAAATTTACTAAGATATAAATATCATCTATTACTTGCAATTAAATTATAGTTTGCATTATGCTATTAAGGGATCTGAATTAACATTCTTCTAGACATAAGAGAAGCATGTTTTTGCAGGCAGTAGTTAAAAGCTCCCATCCTTTTCTTCCATCTAAACAAATTTGATTAAATTTTTCTGTATTGAAGATTTTTAGCATTCATATTGTCTGTGGAGACCCCTTAAAAATTGTCCAGGCCATGACTTTCATCCAAATATATGTGAATATCAGCCTTGAGATACCTCGCTCACAATCCAGCCTTTGCTGTTAAATTTGCATTGGCCTTAACATGCTTTGAAGTAATAATCAGTGCTGTGTCTCCAGGGGGATAGGACAATATGTAATTGGCTTAAACAGAAGGAAGATCTCGTTAGACATTAAGAAGCCTTTACTAATGGTACAGTAATTAAGCACAGGAATAAATGGCTCGAGGCCTTCTGCCTGTAGAGAGGTGTGGATGAACACACTGAATCTTGTCTTCTCCTATAAAGAAAACACAGATCATTCTTTGCAGTTTCTTTCAACTTTGTTTTCTATGATTCTGCATATGTCCACAAAGTTTTCTTACCAAAAGTGGCAATTACAGCATATTCTTTGCCACCACATTGTCATTGAAAACAGTGCCCCATCAGTGCCCCTGCAGAAGAACAAGCTGAAAAAACAGAATGCCAATGATAGCATCCTTTCTTTCCAAGCTGGCAGGAGCAAGCCATTCTGAAAAGTGATGTACATCTCCCATAACCCATGCTCCAGCTTCCTTGGTTGAGCCAAATTGTCTTCCCTGCTTGTCAAATGGGAGAAGTGTTAACACTGTAATTAGAAACATTAAAGCAATCAAAATGAGCATATAGGCATAATTAAGGCACTACTGGTTTATATCCCCTGCAGGCATTCTTTTAGAATAAATGACTTTTTGGTTTAATTTAAGCTTCTTCCAAAAACATCACTAAAACAAAGGGGCAAAGGAATTTCTATACATATATTCACAGGAATTTCTATACATATATTCACCAGTAAAATGACTTAGTTTTCAATCTCATAACCTAGTTTATACTGGTAAAATTTCCCTGCACTGACAAAATCTAGAGGGTATTGATGAATAAAGAGCTTAGCTTCAAAAGAGTAAGTTGAGTCTGGACAAGAAGAATCAAAGAGAAGAGCGACTTCACTGGCTCTAGATCAAGCCCTTCATAAAAGAGGCATTAGCTGTGCTTTGCTAGTGTTGGACATGATGTTATGAAAATGCCATTTTTTCCTGTGAAGGAAAGGTACACAGAATAATTAACAGGGCTGGAAGAGTTTTATCCAGCCTGGGTGGGTGAAAAAAGGAGAGATGAAGATCATGAACAACGAGTGAGTATGGAGGAGCTGCAACTCTTCTGCCCCTCTGTAATTCTAGAGTGGTGTTGCACTATGAAAGAACCCCACTCACAGTGCTCACAGGTTAAGCCTTGGAGAAGTAGGTGTTCAGCTCTGACTTGCTGAGGCTGAGCTGTCTGCAGAAAGCATCCATAGCCTGTCTAATATATGGTTTGGGTACTGACAAAGAAGCACAATTGCTACCCATTAGAAAGGTTTTGCCTCTTGGTTCCTCATTCTACCTTAGGAATACTTTTTCTTGTGAGATTGGTAGTTGTAATGACCAATTCAGCCCAAGAAAAGGGGCTCAGGGTTACCCTGGCCCTGGTTAAGGCAGAGCTGCTTGCACACAGTAGCTTAGTATAGAATGGGAATATGCACATCCAAATGTGTGAACATTTTCTGTCCTGGCTGCCTCCAGCTCACAGGAAGGTCGAGCAACTGGAGAACTGGCATGTGGACTTCATTTGTGGTTGATGTTAACCTTCCCACTGGTGGGAGGTTAAAGTGTCTACAGAGTACTCCCAATGGTCTGGGAAGAATATTCAAATTTGACTGTCTCTGCAGGGATTTGATCCTACAATACGGTCTCAGAAATGTCTTCCTTGTGTCCAGTCTTCCTTGTTTTAATGAAGGAAAGACCTTGTTTCGGGTCTTTGATTTATCCTCTAATGAGATCCTATGCAAATCTTGTCTAGTATAGGCGAGAAATGTAACAGAGCCAGCTAATAGTGGTGCAGATGGAAGGACATGGCCACTTTCTCTGAGGACCTGCCTTCCTGACAGGGTTAACAAGGCCTGTGTTAGCATTGTGGGGTCACTATCCCACTCTTGGCTATTCTAGACTCAGCTGTTTGCCCATGATGGCTCCATAGCTGGCATCTCCCACCACTGGTTCCTGGACTTGTCTGCTGTGAGCTGAAGGCTAAACTCATCACGTGTTCCTTCACGCAGGTATCATGGCAAGCAACAGGTACTGCAGGGTACTGCTGCAGTCCTGCCCTCACAGGTACCAAGTGCCACCCATCAGGATCTGAATGTTCCTATGCTGGACAGCTGAGAAGAGATGGCAGTGTAAGCCACAAAGGTAAATAACAGACTCTGAGTTTTGTCATAGTTCTTTATGCTAAAAATGAGCCATGATAAGAGTCAATTGGTGTACTCTTCCTGAAACTGACTAAGCAAGAGGTTCAGGGATGCAAGGGGAATTTTTTTGGTGAATATTTCAGCATGCACATGAAGACTAGAACTGTGGAAATGACATTTCTCTTTGCTCACTCTAGCTCTGGCTAAGATCTCTGCAGTGACAGACTGGCTGGAGTGAGTAGCTCCCTTATCCCAAAGCCTTGATGTGTTAGTGAGGCTGCTGCTTCCCCTGCTTGCTTGGCTTAGGTTGCCTAGTTTAGGATTGCTGAAGTTCCCGGATAGGAGAAGAAGCATAGGAGAACCTTTATGCTGGAGAATCTCCCACAGCACCTCTGCAGAGAGGCACAAATGCCACTCCTCTACGTCCCTTTTTTTTTCCCTGTCCCCAATGAATGTTGCCACAGCTGACATGCCATCTGTTCAGAGCAGACTGACAGACCTTTCCCTTGCCCCATGCCCTCTGCAGAGGAAAGGGGCTGGCAACTGGCTGTGACAGATGTGCAGAAGGACAAGGTGAACATCACAGCCAGCACCAAGAAAGTCCATCTGAAACTTTGCTCCATATGGAGAAGTACAGTTCCAGCTGTTTAACCTTTGGAGTAAGCTGGCTCTGAAGCTGCTGCTACCCTGGTTATAATGCTAGGCAAGCACAGCCCCATCAGAGCTGGTGAATAGGGGGAAAGCAGCAGGGGTAGCAGCATCACGCTGGTACAAGGAATCTCGTGATGCTATTGCTCCCCATGATTATGCTGTTAACAGCTAAGCAGGGTGGAGTTTAATGAGCAAAGGTAGATGAGAAAAGGAAAACAACGGAGACAAATGATGTTTAAATGTGATGGCTCATTAAACAAAAGCTCTCTGCTATGTTTCTTTCCTTGGTAGCAACAAAAGGGACAATGGCCATAAGTAAAAGGCAACCCACTGACAACAGTAAGGATTTATAGAAAGTAACACACTTAATTTAGCTGCTCCAGCATGAATGAGTAGAGATATTTTGCATCAGCTAACTCAAGTGAAGAGTTTTGCAATGTCTTTGTATGAGACAAGTTTGAATATCAAGGACAAATCCTGCTTTTCTTTGTAGCTGAATTCCTGTTGTCTTCAGCAGATGTTTTGCAATGTGGAAGTCAGTGCAGGGTGGTCTGGAGGCTTCATACTAATGTGTCACTCAAGCCATCTTGTCTGGCCTGGCTTAACAATGCCTGCCTGTGGGGCCTTGATCCTGACCAGATACTGTAGGTGTTACTGAACTGTAGGCTTTCATAGATATTGAGAAGTTATGCTAATCAATTTTTCTTCAAAGGACAGCAACAGCTTCACTAGTGTCCTTCCTGACAGATGTAAAACCACTTCCCAAAGCATCTGTGTCATAGAGGCTCCACTCCCTCCCAAGTGAGCAACTACTCCAGTGCTTCATTGTCATTATCTACCTTGTTGGCATATTGCATTCTCCAGTCAGGATATGGAGGACAGACAATTTCCTTCTTCTTTGCCAAAGCCTTGCTATTGATTGTGTAGTAGATTGCCTTTCAACTTTCCAACAGCATGTGAGAAAAGATCTGCGTCTGTCATCTGTCTTACAAGGCAAATGGCTACTCTACATTTGTATACATTATGGAACTGTGGGTATGATTTTCTGCCTGAAGAAAAAGATGCAGTCTATCTTATTGAAGTTCCTTTTGTGTTATTTATGAGACTGGTGAAGGTAATAGTCTTCAGGCATGAAATACCTGATCCCACAGGAGCTCCCACCATTAAGCTTTTGAGCTGAGAAGTTGGCCCTGCAATCCAACGAGAGTGGAGTTGGGTCCCTGGACTTCTTTGCCAGTTTAAAATGTGTCAGTAATGAGAAAAACTGAGTGCACAATCACTTCTGATTTTAGGATATTTTGGATAGCAAGAGAATGATATCTTTACTGCTCTTTTCTTGTTTTCTGCATGGGCAACTCAGCCTAATCAGAGATTTCATTGTCCAGTACTGGAAAATTTAGTCATTTGGATGCTGTAGAAAGTATGCTGCTAGGTCTCTGCATAACAAAAACCAACAGCTTTGGAGCAGATGCAGAGAGATGAGATTTAAACCCCCTATTCACTGGCCTTTTTGAAGGTCACGTGCCAAGGAACTAACACAGATTCAAGTATTCCTGTTGAAATGGTGGTGCACAACAACAGTGGTTTTGTTGGTTGTGTTCTGCACATCACTGCGTTAACATTGTAAACCGCAGTAGAAGAGATAAATTTGTTCTGTCTGATGTAACAGAAGGTCTTCTGTCTCCCAAAAGTCATTTGATCCACTAGGGGTTGAACTGATTTGAAAGCAGCTTTCATCAACACCCTCTCTGTTCTAAGGAAGGAGCTTGCACCACTGGAACTACCTATTAACATATCTTGTGGGAAGGCAGTCAGCAAAATGCAGTGTCCATACAGAAAATGCTTATTGGTTAAGAGATGGCAACACTGTGGACAGGAGAAATGCTGCTGAGACAATTTATCTACAGTGAGGAGTTTAAACATTCAGTTGTCACTTCCATATCACTGCATCTCGTACTTAGTAGATGTCAAAATGTTGCAGTTGAGCAACATCTCATTTTGTGCATAGAAATCAAGGTCTGATTGATTGCCCTCAGACTGGTTTTTGTTCAAAATTGCTGAAGCCCCATTACCTGGATGACATAAGTCAGAGAAATTAAAGTCTCACTGATTATGATGTTACAAAGCAATCTGAGTCTGCAAAAGAATAACCTACATGTTTGATATCAGGTCATGTTGTATTTGCAATTGACACTTTGAAGGCAGATACGTAATCTAGAGCAAGCTACAAGAAAGGCAGAATGCAACAATAAGGCAAAGCCAGCTGGATATACAGAGACTAAAGCATGTTTCACTTTAAAATCTGGCATTGAGTGAATTTCCAAAACTTCTTACTGGCAGCAAGATTTACCTCCAACTGCATTGCTTAAATGCGGGTAAGTGGAAAGCTCTGACACTGCAGAGATGAGCAGAGATCCAGTCAATGCAGGTGGTGCACTGGGGAGTTGTGCTGCTCTTGTTAGACACAGTAGACACAGCTGATGGATTGAATGGCTCTCCAGAGTCTGCAGCCTGCATTGACTCCTTTTCCGTTGACTGTAAGCAGACATTTGGCGCCAAGTTCCCATGCAATGACCCACAGTCCAGACAAGCCACATCTCACACTGGCTGCAAGTACACACAGTTCTCACTCCTGAGCTGCAAACCTCACACTGGTGTGCACCATGTCATTCAATAACAAAAGCAAGCAGCTGGAAAAGGTGGTTGCCAGAGAATAATCTCCAGTTCCCTGGGAATAATATCAGTTTAGTGTTTAAGATCAGTCCTTCCACTTTATTTCACACCCTAAGTATGTAGAAAGTATTTGGAAACTGAGTGTTGAGTGGGAATGTCTTCTGAAGGGTATTTTCACAAATTCAATCCCAGAACTAAAGAATGTATAAATGTATATATAAATGCCTTGCTCTGAAACCTTTTGCCCACCCTGTCTATCTTATAAATTACTTCCTGTCCTGACTTTGTTCTGATGGATTACCTAGAGTTTTCTTGGTTCTTTCCAGGTGTCCTCTCTCCACTTTCATATCTACTGATGACCACATTTTCTTCCTGTGTCTATTGAAGGCAGTGACCACTATATCTGCTCCAAAACAGCTCCCTGTGGACAGATCCAGGGAACTTCTCATGACAAAGAACAATTTTATGTTCCTACACATTATGTAGGCATGTAAACCCACCAAAGATGATCAGAAGAAATGGGACCTGACTGTCTTCATAAATTTCCTTAAGTGCCTGGTAAGTAGCAGAACATGCTCTTGCAAATGACCTCTAAGATTGCAGTATAAAATTAACCTAAAGCATCTAAAAACCAACTGGAGGGGAAGGATGTATTTTATGTCAATTCAGTCCAAAAATCCTCAGAATTAGTTGCCTGAAGTGTTTGGGAAAGCTGACAAAGTATAATAGCACAGAGACTATTTTCTTGCTTCTCAGCAAAGACAACATTAATCGTCTGGGATTAATATAGCCTTCCACATGCCAACTGGGTGCAAAATTATGGCTGGTATTAGAAAACCACTTACCATGTGGACAGGCTTAAAGTGCAATAAGCTGTGGGGTGTGGATGCAGATGGAATATGCCTAAGGACAAACAGTGACCTTGAGAATTGTATGCCATGTCTCTGGAGATATAGTGCCTCTTCATTATGAACTCTGACAGACATGGAGCTCTTCATCAGTGGTGGGGCAAGGAAGGACTTAGATTTGGAGTCAGGCTTGAATTTTGCAGTCCAGGTATACCTAGAGATGTCTGAGTGTGGGAGATTTACTGGAATGGTTTGTATACACCTTTATAATATCTGTATTCATAATGTATGGGCCAATATACATCAAGAGTGTGTCAGAGAGAGAATCCACAGCATTGGATGTTTGCAAGAGCAGCATGTATAGAAAAATGCCATCCTTTTTGTACCCAGCCTAGCTTGATTGGTCTATCTTCTGCCAAATAGTTATCCTTATTTTGATAGAAATAAGGAGCAGAAATATGGCTGAGTTTCTCATCTGAGACTTTATCTTAGCACTTGAAGAATGCGAGTATATCAAATAAGGTCAAATCCTTTAACACCCTGCATTGTAACATCTGTATAACACAGCTTAGAGATTGTTGTTCTGGTATTACTACCTAGTAAAGTGGGCTCAGTGGTGTAGTGTTTATATAACACTCTTTTTAATGTGCACAAATTCTGTCTCAATCCTGTTTTTCTCCCAGTAGATTTTCTTGAAAGTTATTAATAAACAATTTTAACTAATAAATTTCAGGTTGTGCAATGCATTCTTCATTGTTCTCTCTGTAGCTGGCCTTCTTGGTTGTGCAGCAATCTCTCTTGGTGGTTTCTGATGAGAAGATTAGTTTTAAAAGCATAATAATAAATATAGTGTTCTTGAAGCCTTTTTGACAAATGTAAATCTTTGCTAAAATTAGAAGACATTCAGTGCAGTATTTCCAGTTATCCAGAAGTTGACATACAACATCATCACGCAGAGTGAGTTGAGCAGAAGGCTGATTCATGGATCAGGATTTGTGATAATCAACCAACACTAGCATTTAGGTAATTATGTCTGTACAGGATGTTATGACATCTCTACCTTATGTGTAGTGCCAGATACCGAGACAGCTTCTTTTTATAACTGAAATATATCTTTCCCGCCTGAAAACATTATGATAATTGTGGGACTGTCTCTTATTACCGAGCCACCTACCACTTGATGACAATGACAGAGCTCAGCTTGTGTGAATTAATGCTGAAAGCACAGAGGAGACTAACTATGGTTCTCATCTGACTACTGGAAACATGAAAGGTGTGGCAGCAGGGCTGGAACTGAAAGAAACAACTATAAAGAAGAGGAAGTGAGAATATTCCAGCATTTCCAAGTGTCATCTTCTCTTGTTAGTGGCCAAGATGACAGCCACCAAGACCCATTAAGCTGAGGGGCTGATCCATGTCTCGCCTTCCAGCTGGAAAAGGGGCCCCAGGGAAATGGCTGCATATTCTGCCACTGCTTTGCTATTGCACCTGTCTGGAGGTAGGAGCATCCTTTACTACTGCACACTCTGGTGCAAACCCCTCTCCTGGCCACAGCCAGGAAGGGAGAGCTGATGTCACGAAAAGCAGCTGCTGTGCACTTAATGTCTTGTATTGTTTTTACCAGATGTGTTGGATTTTGTTATACTGAGGATCCATCTTCCTTCCCATTCTGCAACTGGGAAGCATAGCTGTGCTCCTCACTGCTAGGCCACCATTTGGGCTGTGAATGGAAGGCCAGCCCTGTCTCTAGACCACAGACACACACTTATCTGACCCTCTCACTGGAGATCTTTCAACAAACTCTTCCCCATGTTCAGATTTGGGGAGAAATAGCCTTAATTGTGTGCCAGACCTCTGATGCACACCTTGGAAAATCAGATGGAGTCTATCTGGATGACTAAATAACAAGGCCCAAGGTGCTTTCTCTGAGCTGGTGTGTTGTAGCTGGGCTGGTGTTCATCTGAACCCTGGTGGTTCAAAGCTGCTCACTGTGCTTCTTTTACTGGGTGATACCTCACCTTTCCTGCTTCCTTCTCCCTTTTCCCTTCCATCCCCATGGCAGGAAAGACTCCTTGGCTTTTAGGTGGGGGGAGGTCACAGCAGATGTGTGTTCTCCTTTGAGACTTGCCCACTGCTTGGCTTAATTAATCATGACACATTGCAGTTGCTCTTACAGAAGAAATGTCAAGAAAAATTAGACCAGCCAGTAGCATGAAAACTGGGGAAGCGTATTGCCTCACTTTCCTGGATAAATTTGATTTGCTTTCCTGGCATAGGCTGTGGGGGACTGGATGGTGAGCTGTGAGCAGAAGCGGCTGACCTGTGTCACCTGCTCTTGCCACAGTCACCTTGAACTGAGATCTGGCAAAAGGACAGCAAGGACCTGTTCTCCAAACAAGCCAAGCAGGAGATCTAACCAGCAGCAAATGGCATGGCTGGACTTTCGTGAGAACTAAGACAGACCTGGGATTTGGCTTGGCTTAGGGTCCTGGTTATCTGAAGCATAAGGCTGTGAGGAGCTCTAGAGCTTTGTTGAGCTCCTCAGGGAGATGACAAGTGCTACTGAGTTGCTTTATTTGTCTTCTTTTATTCTATCTATAAGCACCTTTAGCAGCTGTTTCTCACAATTTCTTTCACCTTTATATCTATTTACTTGAATGTTTTCATATACCAATCAAAATTTGTGGGATTTATCAGCAGCTTTCATACTTTTTTTTTCTTAAAGCAAGCAACCTTCATATTTTGATGTTTCATTAGACCGCCACATCTGAGCTCTTTCCTTTCTGCAGTGATTGATTCAATGAAATGAGAAGCCAGTGTAATAATACACAGTGCAGCTGCACAATGTGGATGCATTGTGAGTGTGTATTTTCCTCATATGAACATCCTCTCCTCTGTGCTCTCCTGTGGCACATCAGCTTGGAAGTCTGCAGATGCCACAAACTTGGAATAGAATTGCACTTGCAGAGAACTGGCTTTAACACTTAAATGTGGCCCAAATTTCAGGAGCATTTTTTGAGCTGTCTTGGGGATACATGCAAGTAAAATTTCACCTCTGCTTGATGACTGGCAAAAAAATCTCTTTGTTCTACCAGACAGGCACTTACTTGCCAAGGGCATGTCACTCATATTTAAATATTAAGAACAAGACCTTGCCATGGCATGGTATCTTTAACTTGAGAAGCTCAGAAGTAAGTTTGGCTTCTGGTAGGATAAGAGGGATATTTTTCCCCTTTTTTGAACACACAGATTGCACATCCTGTTGCAGTGTTGAAGATCGCACTCCTGATTTCTGTGCTGGGCTTAGTGCAGGAGTACTCCTCTAGGACTCTTCCAGCAGAGAAGAGACCAGGGACTCAGAGAGGAGAACAGAGAGGAGGAAAAAGGATGGTTTTGTGAGGGCCATGCCACTCCTTAAGGAAAAAAGGCCTGCTTGCAGCAGACGTTTTGGTAGCTGTGATGGCCCTGTCAGGTTCTTTGCACTGCACCAGTGAGTTCCAAGCTCAGGGATTGGTCTAGGCACAGGGTTACCTAGTCCAGGAGGTTATAGGAAGCAGCAAGGCACTCATGGTCTCTTGCCCACTGTACATATTTGTGCAGAAGAAAGCTGGGCTATTGTTCAGCAGTGAAAGCCCCTCTGACCTGCAGCATCATGGTTGCTGTGTGTCCACCAAAGCTCAGCTGACCCCTGAGAAAACAGTGCCTTGGTATTGTGCATTATGTCCCTCATGTCCATCCCACTCCATACTCCACAAAAGGTCACAGCATTGTTTATTCTCTCTCATTCTCTCATGGCCAGGGAAAAGAGGGATGTTCTGTTGCACTGTGGAAGACTTGCTTTTTGGAAACAAGCTCTTCTCTCTCACTTTGGGCTTGGTCTGAAGCTTACTGCACATATCCAAGGTGTAAGAGGGCAAAGGGAATGGGATTTGGGGGCTATGAGAAGCATAACTCACATTTCAATCCTTGACCCCATGTCCATTTGCTTTCCCTTCACTATACTACCTTCAAGAGGTCCTAATCTAAAGTCCTAGAGATTGGTGGACTTTCACCAGGCTGCCCAAAATGCTTGCTGTTTGTGGTAACAGCAGGTCTTCCTGTCCTCTGGGTGGTGAGTTTCCAGTGAATTTATAGGAGTCTAGAACCCAGAAGGCATCACTGCTCCATGGGTCCTTGCATCCATTTCCTTTTTGGGAGAGCTTGAGGAGCTGTGAGCATGAGAAAGCAGCCTCATAGCCCTCTGTGGAGAGGGGTGTGTGTTTGCATGGTGCTGATCATGCTGCATGGAGGTGGGAATGCACTTTTGCCTCGATCTCTGCCACATACCATGCCACTGCCTGTGCTGGGGCTGTCTCATCCTGAGAGAGGTGCACACACAAAGGCTGCTCTGGCATTTTTTTCCACAAACAAGAACTGCCCACAACTTAGGAAGGGACAGCCAGTCCAAGTAATTTTAACACAAGCACACAAGGGTGCCATGGTGCTGAAAGGGTGGCTGTCCCAATTCACCAGCACTGCTGCCCTGTTGGAAGTTGCCAGCCTTGCACAATCTTCTGGGGAAGCTGTTCAAGTTTCTTTCCTTTGTCCAAGTTGTGCACAATCCTCAAGCTTAGCTCACATCAGCTATTCTGATGGCTTCAAGTAATGTGTTGAATCCATAGCTTGGATTTGGGAGGTTCCTGGGGACTTGTCTCCCAGTAGTGCTGTGCAAGCTCCATCCCTGCAGAGGCAGTGAGGGCACTGAGGTACATCTGCTCTTCCACTGGCATGGCTGAACCTGAGGGAAGGCACCTCTTCATTGCCTGAGGTCTTTCTCACTCACAGCCTTACCCTGGTTTAGTTAAGGCATCACAATCCTCTCCCTGAGCTCTTCCATGTTAGTCTAAAAGTGTTTTACATCTGCTTTTTAATTCATAATTTCCTTACAGGCTTAACTTGGATCATCATAAGCTTTTTTCAATCCTGTAGAGTACAAGCGAAGTTGGGAGGGGCTTCAACTAAATGCATATTACACCAGCACAATTTTATGGGTAGGCAAGCTCTGATCAACGTGACTGAGGACGTGAATATTCACAGCCATTAAAGTCAAAATAAATACAGAATGGGTGACCTAATAGATTCAGTCAGTGCAGTAGCAGGAACTGCTGTCAGTGTCCATGAACAAAGACAAAGTTAATTCAAAGAGATAAAAAAGTATATTCACTCTGCGTTATTCACCCAACCATAGCTTCTCAGGGAAACCAAGCTGTTAATGTCTGGAATGGGAGAAAGCAAAGCAAAAAGTGCAAGAGAAATGGCAACAAAGTATTTTTTCATGTTTTAGCTGCTGGGATGAAACTATTAAACACATTTGCTCAGGATGGAAGAGTGTGAGATACGAAGCCCTCAGGCAGGAGCTCAGGCAGGAGCAGCAGACAAGGATATCCCTGAGGCTTTTCACGTTGGCTTTGAATGGTGCTCCAAGTATGATTTTCACTGCACCCATGTGAAGGAAGGAGATTGCCACCCCTCCATGCCCACCCCTTTCCTGTGGGACTGAGGTAGTAGGAATGGAAGGAATGGCACCTGGCTGTGTCCAGTGCAATAGTAGGAATGGAAGGACTGGCACCTGGTTGTGTCTGGAGGGAAGACTTACTGATGGTTCTGCTGTCCTCATATTCATGTTCTTGAATAAACCACTAGAAGTTAACTATCATTAGTGTCTCAACAAATTACAAAAAGGTTTGGGGACCTACTCCTTGGGGCATTTTCGTAAACCTGGACCTTATTAGACATCTTTTTAAAAGTCAGCAAAGTCTTTGCACATTTACTTCAATGTTATTAATTTACAAGGGCTACTCAATTAAGAGAGTCCACTAACTTGTAAAACTTTACTTATTTACACTGCTTCTTGGAGAAGGATTTTCTTGGAGCGTGATGATGATAAGCTTAGGCATTACAAATCCTCTTGCTGCTTTTGTCAACAGGCAGCCTGAGAGCATTAATCAGAGAAATGCATGCTTCCCAGCAGTGGCTTTGCTCCAGCTCTCTGCCACTTCCCTGCTGTGGAGTATGGCCCTGTGGGGCACCAGCTTCCCTCCGAGTCTGGCAGAGCTCTACACACCGCCATTAGCTTTTACCAGGGCTGGGGACCCCATTTGAAAGGCATCAGGAAATCGGGATGCTTCTCATGACTGCTTTTTAGGCAGCAAGCAAGAGGAGGCTGTGTTTGCCTCAAAAGCAAAACACTCTCCCCAAAGCATGCGCTTTGGCTCATGGCAATTTTCTCGCACTGTGCGTGTCTCCAGTACATGGAGTTTCATCGGGGCAAGATGTGGGGTTCATTTGGGCTTCAAAGCATGCTCCAAGTCACTTTTCAGACAAGTGAAATATTGCAGTTAAACTTACTGCTGCAGAGAAGGGAAATGTGTGTGCAGTCCTCCTGGACTGGGAGTATTGTGACCTCCAAGTCCTCCAGATCACCTTTAGGGATGTTCCAAATGCTCCTTGTTAGTCTCAGAGCCTCCAAGTAATTTCAGGCCAAGTCAGTCATGCAGCTGTGTGTTGCTCACATGGCAAATGTGGTAGGTAAATGCTGCTGCTGCTTGTATACATTAATGGTATGAGGAACTTGGCATGATTTCTGCCCTACCCCAGACCAGGGTGTTATTTTTCCCTCTGTCACTGCTGCAGGTGAGATTTAAAAAGTATTATTTTCTCATTCCCGATAGTTACTGAGATTTTGCTCTGAGCACTTGGTGAATCCCCATCTCCCTGATGTGCAGACACTGTGGATGCATGAAGTGTGAGGTTTGAACCCACCTGGCAGACTGGAACAAGTTTTCTATTATGGACTCATGGAGATGGTGCTGGTGGGGAGAAATCAGTTGTCTAACTGCTATGGGCAAGAAAGCCACTGCCACAGGCAGTGAGAAAGAAGGGCAGCATCCATCTGCCTGAAAAGACAGATATTAGACACATGGAGAGTTTGACACAGGTTGTATAGCAGTGAATTATTGCACATTTTGGCCCTTTGTCCAGTGTCTGCCTCTCTGGCTACTCAGACTTCCTTCTGTGTTATTCAGAGCATTTGTATTGACATTTATCTTCTTTGAAAGCTGCAGGGAGAGGATTATCCTCTGCTTTCCTACATGGAAAATACCAATAATGAAATTGAATGCAGTGGTTTCTACCTTCACTAGGAGCTGCATGGCTTCACAAGCATGTCACATGCATGTTGGTAGCCTTTGCTGCCCTGAAAGGGTTTGCTTCTTGAAGCAAATTGATTTCCCCTCTGAGTCAACATGAAAGCAAAGTTTTTCAGCTCTGACTATTCTACAGGTGCTTGTGCAAAATCTAATGAATGTGTTAATGTGCTATGCAAGGATGTTGCTAGGAAACTTGTGAGAGCTAAATGAGGAAATGCTGTTAATAGAGGCAAGTGGCAGGGCCTCAAAGTTTTTCTTTGCAGTCCTGCTGATGGTTATTATATAAACAGGGCCAACTATGACACTGTGTTGGGTCATCCTCTGGTGGTCTGCTTAAAAAGCAGTAAAAGTAAATTAAAAAAAGGCTTGACTCTTATGGGTTTTGATGTTCTTCCATCCCAGATAAGCTTTACTACACTATCTGCTTCTGTAAAGTGTGGATAAGTGCCTTCTCTCTTGATGTACTGATGAGGACTTCACTCTGCCTTCTTTCACTGTGCCTATTTGGCACTCATTGCTGACCAGTCTGAACCAGCCTGTGCGGACCTGTCTAAGCCCCAAGTTGAGACAGTGCTTTCCCAGTCAGCCTGAAAGATTTTGTGAGCTCTAGAGCACAGAGGGAGGTGATTTTTGCCTCTACCTTTGTCTCTAGTGGGCCTCTTGGAGTTTAATTCAGTTTAAAGATGATATTGAATGAGAGATTTTCTTCCCCTCTTTGTGGTGTTAAAATGTCTGTAGAGCCCAATGGATGCAAACTTAGCAGTGACTGATAATATCTTATGTTCAGAAGAGACCAAGAAACTTTTAGCTCAGGTTGCCTGTGGGCACACTTAAATGATCTTCCCAAGTTAACTCCTCTTGCCTTTTCCTCCTAATGGAACATTGCTTCTGTAACAGGTATTGCTCTCCATGCCATTACTAACCCTAAGAAGCAGCCCATTTTGCTTCTTCCAAAGGTTAGGGAGTGCTGAGCTTGCTCTGTTTTGGAGAAACATTATTTTCCAACTGCTGCTGAGGAAGTTAGGGTTGGCAATCCTTGGCTTTCTCCCAGCTGAAGCTATGACATTCTTCTGCTTTAGCTTCTCTTCCAGCTTTTTCAGCATATAATACTTTTCTTCATATTATCTCTTATTGTATTAATTTTTTTTTTTTTTAGAAACGGCTAGGGAAAAAAACCAAACCAACTAAAGAAAGTAACAAAACTCCAGCAGCAAAGGTTTTTTTTGGATGCAACTGCTTGCTCTCTCATCTAAGAGTGATCTGCAGGTGCCAGCTGTCAGCTGGAAAGTCTTTGCTGTGGTGTGATGTGTGGATGGGAAAAAGTTGCATGCCAGGTAAGCTTTGTAAAGGAACGAGTTGACAAGGGAGTTGTTCCTAATGTATCCTGAAGTACAAGTTGTTTATGTGGCTCATCCTGAAGAAGCCCTGATAACATTTTAGCCTACTGCATGCCAACTGCTGAGAAAGAAAACAACCCTGAAATAATGTAGTGAATTTATAATATTGTTTGGAAGAATTCTTCCTCCTTGGCTCCCTAGTGTTCAGATCCAGAGATTCTTTTATTTTTTAATCTTGAAGGCTTTATAAAAGATTATCTGATATATTTTTTTCATCTCTTAGCTGATCTAATAAAAATTAATTCCTTTTCCTAGAAACGTTGTCTCGGCTACAGCCCAAAGAGTTCACAACTACAACAATAGTACTGTGAACAAAGTTGCCTCCATTTCAATGAATCCAACTGTTTGAGTCTGAACTGTAGAATTCAAAGGGAATTAGATGTGCAACCATTTAAAAATTACTCAAATACATTTCTATGCAGAGAAAGTCATAGCATTAAAATCTCGAGTCTTTTCAGGACATATGTCCTCTTTGTGCAGCTGGGAATTGCCCTTCCCTAATAGCATGAGATTCCTATTTCTATCCTTTCACAACCACCAGGCATTAAAGATGTGAGGGTTTTTGTTACACAGAGTTTTTATGCCTAGAAAAGCATCACTTGCCCAAGGCTGAATCTGAATCTTGTCTGTCCTGAGTGGGGATAGTTTGGAGAGAAATGCCTTTGAAACCGATAAGTTTTTTTGTAACACTAGAATACATCTTGGTGAAGATAAATTAATGGGTAGACTACAGCTGAGCTGGTGAAAGGCACATGATTAATTCAGTTTTGACAGGACTGTATAATTTATAGCCTGGATCACACCTTCAATTAAGCATATCACATTCTTTAGTTCTACAACTGTAGAGCCTAGGAATACCAAAGTCAGCCATAGTGTGCTTGATGCTGCACACAAACAGAAGTATGGAAATAAAGGTATAATGTGAAACAGAAAGAGAACACCTGAATAATGTTGAGACTTTTTTGGGAGGCAGTCCTGCTCATCAGTAAAATATTGAACTATTAAACCTTTCATGCTTAATGACTACCTATTTCCATAAATGTCCCAGTTTCTGTCTTTGCAGCCATTCCTTCATGGAGGCCAAGTTTGATTCCAAGGAGAAATAAGCTGAGAAGGCAAGATAAGCATTGCAAAGGTGGATGTCTAGTGATGCTGTAGATGATGTGAAGTTTGGATGCCAGGATCACCAGAGTTTTGCTCATGAAGGATGTGTGGGCTCCTGTCTTCTGGTGAGCTGAAAAATGTAGGATAGAACTATAGGAGAAAAAGGGAATTTGCCTGTAAAGGAAGGGGTCTCTCCCAGGAAGGAACAGGGTAATGTGCCTCATTGTAGACATGACCCAAGTGATGAGGAAAGTTAGGTAGGCTGGAGCTTCTGGTTCCTGTAAGAGCAGTAGCTGCCCTTGCTGTGGGCCCATGTCTCAATATCAAACAGCCTAAGGAAAACAGGCTCAAAATGGACTCTTTACACAGGGGGAGGACCCCTGCCAATGACTATGATGTGGATGTCGGTCAAAACCCCTCTTGCTGTCCCATCTGCAGGGCTTGCAAGGCTGTTGTAGGAGCTCTGCTGTGCACCTCTGTCACACTGTGGGGCTGCTGCTCACTGCAGAGCTTGTGCTCCCCTTTTTAGTGATTTCAGAAGTATCACTGCATAAATCAATATGCAGGAAACTAACTTAGCATCTCTGCCAGGTGTCTGTTTTTCTGTAGCCTTCCCCAGTATTTCAGACTGGATTGGTAATGAGCAGAGAGCTATATTTGTGTGGAAGTGAGATGCCAGCTCCTTAAGGATATATTGGGCTGCAGGCCAAGGAATATTTTGGCCCTTGATTGCATGTTACTTGCTGCATTTACTTAATCAAATGGGGAAGCTTTTAAACTTTTAATCCAACAACATGAATACATTATTGTACAGTCCTCTGATTTCCTTACTAGCAACACGTCAGTAATGAAAATGAGGCTAAGGAGGAAAGAATCAACAATATGATTTGTCTGAGTCACTCTGAGACCCAGGTATGGATAAGGACTATGCTCTTGTCTCTTTCATAACATCAAGATCCACTTTGTGAGATGCCTTAGAAAAATCTGGTTTGTAGCTGTTTGATTTCCTGAAGAAAGATAGCTACTTTTTTTCTCTTTTGGAAGAGGGATTCATCCTTGGAGATGACACCTCCTGGAAATCATTATAGAAAATAGTATCCGTGGTAACTGGAGCTGATATTTCTATACTCAGATGAAATCTGTGCCGTCTTAAACTGGGAGTTGATTGGATGGGGGAGGATAACTTCAGAAAAAAAGCTGCTTTGAACCACTAGAGAGAGGATCAGGAGGCCATGTGGGGTGCTCAAATGTAACTTTACACACTAGTATATACAACCTTCTACACAATTTTAAGCCCAGTCCCAAATTCTGTAGGACCTGCATTGTCTTTCAACTGCTGGTATGTCCAGAGAAATCTTCTGGACCTTTCCTGTACTACAGGCATTTAAAGTTGTTAAACTATATTTGTGCAGATACTGCTGTGAGACCACTTGCTTTGGTTAGCATGCCCAATCTGATTAAATTGGATTGAGCTGAAGTACTGGTACAGGGATATAGAGGCCTTGATCCATTACCACAAGAAAACAAGAAGCTCAGGAAGCTGGGTCAGCTTGGAGGTGAGAGGGGATAGGGGAACAGACACCTGTCTTCCAGTATATATGTGAAAGCCCTGAAGAAAATGGAGGTAGACCCTTTTTACTGAGGGTAATTAGTGGAGAAGCTCAGAGAAGTTTCAGAGTTTGTGTCCGGGTAGATTTGGAAGAAATGACTGATCAGAGCGCGAAGCAACCTAGTCTGAATTAAATGTTGACTCTACTGAAACTGTTAATTTTCTAATTATTCTTTTGAAGTGAGGGGTATTTTGTTTTTTTTTGGTTACTTTTGCTAAACTTAGTTGCTTCATAGACAACACTTGTCCATTAAAGCTTTAAGGAAAAAAACCTCTCAAACTTTTTCTATATTTGAGAAGCTCAGATATAGAAACTGAACTCAAATCTCTTGACAAAAAGATGCAACATGGGAAAAAACCCCAGTTTTGGTAGAATTTTGGTTGAAAAACCTGATTCAGGTCTATGCTTGCTTTCAGATGTGTCTAGGCGAAGTGAACAACACTGGGGGCAGTAACTAGGACTCCTCAGAATTATTTCATATTCATGTTCTAGTTGCACCCAAGGGCCCACTGGTAATGAAGCCCCACATAGGTTGATCCACATGTCTTTGAAGAACAGGCAAATGAAGAAAAAAGTGAATTTTTTATTAAGGGCTTAATTTAGCTAAATAGAGTTGAATCTGTGCTACTACACTGAAAACTCCAATGGTTTCCTAAAAGTCTGATCCTCTGTAGTCCTTTAGCTGGGATTGAGTGATATATGTTTCCCCAGTGGAGCATGCTCTCTCTGGCTGACCCACCCGCAACTGGTACTACTTTGTATCGTTTTCAAAAAGACAAACTCAGATAAGGTCATGTGCTCCCTGCTCCTCTTATTGATACAGCAGAGGGAAATGCAGGCATGGTGTGATAGCAGAGGCCTTGAAAGAAGGGACATAGGATGCAGCGCAGCGGAGAGGCATAGGGTTGATGACAAAAGAGGTGCAGGATATCAGTGTAGACATCAGCTTTACAAACAGCTCACTAGTGATCAGATGACATGGGGACATGAAAGCTGGACAAAACAAGTATTAAAAAAGAAAAAAAAGAAGAAAAAAATTTAATATATGTAAAAAATTCCCCATGCATTGTAAATCTGGATGCGGTGCAGACTTGCAGGCCAAGGAAAGAGGAGTGAAATATAAAATGTTGCTGGAAAATGTATAAACCCTGCTCGATACAGATCTGAAATGGAGGAGGAAGAATATATCAGCATTATATTCTTCCCTGCAAAGAGAAAGATGAGATGTTTGCCAGGAAGCATAGAAACTGATTTCAACTGTACTATTACTCAGATTTTTTCCAGACAATAGTCTTTATTTTTTGCCTTTAATAATTAGGTTTAGGTAAACAATATTTCTTAATTAGACTGTTATGATTTCAATTGCACTAAAAATAAATCCCTAGGTTTGCATATAATACTTGTTTCTTTATTGTCTGTAAGCAAGGGTTTGAGTGCAACTGTGGCACTCAGCAGAATCACAGAATCATTTAGGTCGACCTCCAAGATCATTGACCTTTTGCTGAACAACCTTGTCAACTAAACCGTGGTGCAAAGTGACACATCCAATTGTTTCTAAAACACCTCTGAAGTGGTGACTCCACCACTTCCCTGGGCAGTGCATTCCAATGCTTGACAACTCTTTCCCCGATGCTTCTGCCTGTGAAAGATGTCCAACCTGAACCTCCCCTGGCATAGATTAAGGCTGTGTCCTCTCCTGTCACTGGTTGTCTGAGATAAGAGGCTGACCCCCACCTGGCTACAGCCTCCTTTCAGGGAGTTGTAGAGAGTGATAAGGTCACCCCTCAGCTTTCTTTTCTCCAGTCTTAACAACCCCAGCTCCCTCAGCTGCTCCTCATAGCACTCACTCTCTACACAGTTCCCCAACTCCGTCATCCTTCTCTGGACATGCTCCAGCACCTCAATGTCCTTCTTGCAGTGAGGGGCCCAGAACTGGACACGGGACTCAAGGTGTGGCCTCACCAGTGCCAAGTGCAGTGGGACAATCACAGCCATGGTCCTGCTGGCCACACTATTTCTGACACAGGCCAGGATGCCATTGGCCGTCTTGGCCACTTGGGCACATGCTGGCTTGTGTGCAGCCACTGTTGACCAGCAGGTCAACATCTCCCAGGTCCTTTTCCACTGGGCAGCTTTCCAGCCAGTCTTCTCCCAGCCTGTAGCGCTGCATGGGGCTGTTGAGGACAATGTGCAGGGCCTGGCACTTAGCCTTGTCAGCAGGTGAGTGATAGCCATGAAAAAATAAAAAAAAAAGAAACAATGAAAGAAGTAATAACTTCCTTAGGCCTCCAGCATGAGACTTTCTCCTGCCCTTCCAACTTGCGGTATTCTGTAAGACCAAGCTCCTCTTGTGATGTTTTCTGGAGGAGCCGGCAAGTGAGACATACCACAGAGTGCTGCCAACCACGAGTTAATTTGCACTAGGGGAAGTTTTCCTCTAAGGCAGGAATCAAGCAGACTTTTAAGTTACTGCCTCTTCTAGTCCAGTCCTGAACTCAGTGATCCACCTTTATTTCCTTTTTCTTAATGTGAGAGGGACACTGTTATGATTCCTGAAGACTTGGTTTCTGCATGCAGCAACTATGCTCAGTCTTAACTGTACTGCAGCAACAGCTACAAAACCCAGAAATAGTTTTGTCAGTGTGACCTGTTCTGTCCCAGGCTATTTTGCTAAAATAAGCTAAAAGAAAGGCAACTGGTTTAGTGTGTTTTGTACTGCTGAGCAAGGCACCTTGCTGAGACCTCTGCTCTCATTTCTCATACTGTAACCATCTTCGTTGAAAGCATTCATTGCCATTCACCTTTAGGAGTTTAATTTGCATAATCATTTTTTCTTGCAGGGCTTCAGAATTGCCTGATCTGGACTCTCCACTTCAAAATATCTTAACTGTCCTTTTCAATATGCACACAATGCTGTGAGCTAGAACAAAACAATCTTGTTGTGTTACCATAGAGACATCCAGGGTCTAAGAAGGGTTCCTGCTTGAAATCAGGCTGTTAAAGGGACAAGGGCTGTTAAAATTTGATGAAGGGCTTAATCCTTGACCAGGCACTGGTATAAATCAGTGCCACCAGGGTGAAGCAAACTGGCAGTCTCAATGCAGTGCTTTACAGACAACACTCTTCAGTCCAACTGGCCCAAAAGGGGCTGTTGTCTTGGTAGACTCAGAGAAAAAAAATAAATAAAAGAGGTGGAGGGAGTGGGGGAAAGGTCCAGGAAATTAACTTGGAAATTTTTAATCACTTTATGCCTTTCCTTCATTTTCCTCCCTCCTCTTTTGATTTGAGTTCTAATTAAAAGACTTTCCTTTGCACTTAGACAACTCAACTTTGCTTTTTAAGCATACATTTTTTAAGCACTACTAAATGAAGGCAGGAATGAGGGAAGGTGCAGGGCTGACAACTCTGCTCTGGAGACTGAAGTCCTGCATTCACAATTAAAGGCAAGTGGTTGGACTATAGCTGCATTCCTGTGTTGTCCTGGAGAAAACAAGATTTGGACTGAGGGGACACTACCTTCTATGACCCTGTAGAGTTTTTAGTGTTGGTGCTGTAACAGCTGGTTATAATGACCATTTTGTGCAGTGGACAGAGGAGAAAATACCTTGCTATGTACATAAAGGGAAGCAGAAATTGGTTGGGAGTAGATTCAGCAAAAAAATCTCATGGCATTTGTGTTTACTTGGGACCACAGTGTCTGGGCTGCATATGTGAGCATCAAAAAGGTGCTTAAGAGTCCTACTTGCCAACTTATTTAAAAACTCTAGTGCAAAATGGAGAGAGGGGCCGTACTCTGATGCATGTTAGTTAATTGGCATTGACCTTGGAGTTAAAATCCCTAAATGTGCATTAGAAAGAGTATTGGTGAGGACATCTTGAAAATTCCCCTTTTGTCATTGTCTGGCAGTGGTGGGAGGTGCAGATATGCCTTATGTTATATACATGGAGCTATTTTTTAACTTTCCAACAGTAGCTGTTGATTAGTCCTGTAGCACATCCTGGCTCTCAAGGCTGGTGAGGGCAGAATTTAATCCTTCCTGCTGCCCTTAAGTCAGCTCTGATGACTTCTTCCTCTGGCTTAAATCCTGGCTCTGATGAACTCACCTGATGACTGTTTCATTATGTAGAGAACGTGATAGGGTATCTAGGAGAAGGCAGTTCTGCTCTCTGTCTTTTTGCTGTGAAACAAATTACTTTCCGGCCTGGGAAAATGTGAATTATGTACACCCTGCCTTGCATAGGCATTCATGTCATATTTTGCCAATGCAGGATCTTCAGCAGAGCTAAATTTATGCGCATCCAGGATACTATTAACTCTTCAGGTGCCCTGTATTCTCATAAATACTGTGTGGCCCATGGCTAGCACTAGGCAACAGCAAGAAATGCTGTCAATAATAGCTTGGGAACTTGCATTCCTGTCAGCAGTGATTTAGAGAATGGTTTGGACTTCTTGCAGGACAGATGAAAGGAAGATCAGCTGGCATGGGCTCTGGGCAGCTTCCCAATAGCCTAGCAAATGCTGCAACAAGGAGAGGTTTGAGTCTGAAGTGGAGCATGAGAAATTATAAATGTTAGCCAGCAGATCATGTCAAACTGTAAGCTTAGTTTTCTTCTGATATTACTTCATTTGTATTTTGCTTCTAAACAGAAGACTACATTTTCTGCCACATGGCTGCTGAGATTTTGTAGGAGTCACCCTTGGGATGTGGTTGGCTCCCTGTGTTGAAGGATTAAGTCAGAAGATGCTGAACATATGTTCCATAAAAAAACACCGAGAGGGGGGTTGAGGTGTATCACAGCTACTTCAGGGTGGTGGTAATAAGTACCATCATGCTTTATAGGGCAGAAACCTTGCCCAAACTGACCTTTAGGCTAGTAACGTGTATCCCTCTAACCATTGCATAGATCACCTGTCCCATCCATGGGTACTTTGCACTGTGGATACCAAAGATCTGAACTGTCTCCTCCACCAGTCCGACAGAGATGCTCTGCTCAGCTGCAGAGTAACATAGACACCATTGTGGTCCCTGAGCCAAGCAACCATCTGGAACTGGAAACAGCCATGAAGGTGTTAGGGAGATACCCACATTGCTCTATGAGCTTGGAAAGTTGGTGTTGCTGATGTGTGTTGTCCTGTCCTGTTCTCTCCAGACTGTCCTGTATATCCCCAGGATTTTCCCACTATTACCTGGGATATCTCTGGCCTTTGTAGGGAACTTACTGGATTAAAAGCTATTTTTGCAGGTTGTTGATATCGGCACCATTAATGATATCAAAATTAAGAGAAGTGGCCGTATGTCCACTGGCACAAGGATTTGAACGTCTTGTTTTCCTGGATTCCTTCTCCATTTTCAGTCTCTTTGGAAAAACAAGTTAGTGGGTGAAGAAACATGATGTGTGGTTACTCGTTGCCAATGAGCATAAAAGAGTTAAGAAATGCAGAAAATGGTAATGTCTTTTTATTAGACCAGCAGATGTAATAAGGAAAAAAACAGATTCGTTTTCAAGCATGGAAGCTCTTCTTCAGGTCAATGTGCCCAAAATCGTGCTGGTATTTTCAGCCACATCAGCTGGTCTAGTAAAAGTTATTGCTTCTCCATAGAAGTTATTGCACCTCACATATCTTTAGACCATTACAGCCACAGCAACACTGCTACTAAACAAGATTCTCAAAGACCCATTTTGTATCACGACTGCAGGAATACATCCGCATGTGTCCTAACTTTAGTATATTTCTTCTCAATTTTGTCATCTATTTATTTTCTGTCACAGCTGTGTGTAATAAATTCTTTCAGCAGTTCTGGGAAAAAAAAAGAGGAAGAGTGATTGATTTTCATTTTCTGGGCTTTATGGGATATGCTGCTTAAAAGAGATGTCATTACCACCATTTGGTGGTATTTAGTAGAAGATTTAATTCACCTACTGTAACGATTTGGGGAAATCTGTCGATGTACAATTTAGAAAGTTGTTATGTAAATGGCAGCATTATGGAATGCTTTTATGTGGATGCAGCATCCCCTGTTTCCTAAGAGGGGTGGCAGCATATGTCTGACAGGGTACAATGGACAGTTGTTAACCACAGCAAGAACAGCTTGTCCAAAGAAAAGATTTAGTCAGAGCCTTGGGGACCAATTTGTTTCAAACATATCTGCATGGTCAGGATTTGGGGGAGTGAAAGATTAAGGATTTCAAAATGTTGAATAACACTGTATAAATAAAAAAAAAAAAGAAAAAGAAAAAAAAAGTTTGATTTTGTAGACACCAGAACACTTGGGGGACTTTGGGCAGGAGAAGAGAGGAGAGGCTTTTGTAGCTGAGGAAATTTGCTTTTACTGTGGGAACAACCCAGGAGATGTAAAATTATGCTGAGAGTTGATTAGACTGTGGATTATCTCAAAGTGGATTGGGATACTCCAGGTTAGTCAGAAATTGCATGCATGGGGTGCATAGAAATTTATCTATTCCCCACGGTACTGTGGAAAGGAGCACCTTGCACTATACTAAGCAGAATCAGCATGTCACAGGTACTACAGGCCCAGGGCGAAGAAAGCAGCCTGACCAGTGTGCCCATGAGGGCAGAAAGGTCTAGGGGAAGCAATGTTTCTGTCCAGCTCCTGGAGTCTGGCTATATGGCTCCCTGCCCATGAAGGGCACAGCACAGAGAGATGGCTCTTGACGTGTGTGTCAAAGTGGCCTTGGAGGAAGAAACAACGCAGTGGCCTGCTTCAGTGCTGAGAAGTTTGAAAGTACGCCTAATCCACCCGGGTTTCCATGGACACATCCGCTCCTGCCATCTGCCATTGAAGGAGTGTAGAAATTTGCTTGTTGTCCTCAGATATTCCTGAGATCTCACTGTGTGGTTGACATGCAAGCATAGGCCATTGCTGTGGCAGGGATCAGGTTATCCTGACTAACATGTGGACAGGGATCACCCGAAGGCACGCTGGAAATGCATAGGATTCACTGCACCTGGTGCTGGCCTGCACCTGTTGCTGGACACTGAGGGCACGTGAGAGTAAACCAGTAAATACCCACCTCTCCCAGTGCTGATACTCCTGCTTGGTCCACTATGCAGGCTTTCAAAACCACAAACCTTTACACTCGAGACAGAATTCCCACATAACCAGCACTATGGCCAATATATAAAAAAATCTGTGATAGGTAAATTGACAGGGTTATCACTGCTTCTTCTTCTGTTTAGTGACCTCTGTTTTGTATGCACAGGTGTTCAGCAAAATAAATCTAGGATTTTGTTTGAATTGGTTTTATTGAAAAGGTTAAAGTACATAGTTAATTGGGTATATCTTTGAAGGGCTGTCATATTTCTTCTCAGATAGGATTAAAACAGTTCAGTCTGCAAACTCTGTTTCATCTGTCAAAGGAGATAACTGATTCCATAGACTGAAGTTATTAATGATCAACTGAGTGAATTTTATCCATCTTTTTATATCTTGGAAGGACACCTCACTGAAGCTGATTTTGATCAATTTGTAAGCAATGTCACCTTCAATAAATTCCCATCTGACAATAGATAATCTAGTAAGAAGCTGGGAGACAGCAATGGTGATGTAAGATCTAGCATCTATTGCAGCCCTTGAACCCAACTGCATCCCCACTGGATTTTTAGAGTCATGTAAAGGCAAAAGGGAAAAAAACCAATGTAGCATCATTTCAAATTTGACTCACAAAGATGTTTTTCATTGAGACATGAGAGTTAAATTACTTATCATAATTATTTTAAAAGAAAAAGGAGAAAAAGGTGGGAGTGGCTTTTTTTTTCCTCTCCTTGCCCAGCCTAGCATGCACAATCTTGGAATTATCTTGGCCAGCCTGCCTAAGGATCCTGTGTGTGTTCTTCTGAGCAATGTACCACAAGTGAGTCCTGCAGTGGTTATCTGCCAGCATCTGATGCCTGAGATCTGGCAAAGCATAGCTCCTCTATCCATGTTGTGTTATTCCATCAATGCTGAGGAAGAGGTATAGACACTCACTGATGGGGAAATAGACTGCTAGAGCAGCAAATATCTGTGCTCAAAACTCTAATATCAAACAGGCTGAAGTGTGCTGCATTCACTGGATAAATGGTTGGCATAAGCCTAATATTTTGGGGAGGGCTCAAGGACAGCTAAAGTGGAAATTCAGAGTTCCAGGAACAGTATCTCCTCGTCCATGTCCTTTCTGTACAATCTGAAAGCTATTTTTGGAAGTGGTGATAAGGTGAAGAGGGAGCCAGAGTGAGAGGTCTGACTGGTGCATCTGAAGATTATTATTCCCTGTGGCTGCTCCATCCTTCTGGAGTGTGGCCACAAATTGTTCTTGCAATTGCTGCAAGAAGCAGCTAAAGTCACTTGCTGTGTCACTGTGTTTTGTAGGTATGGTATAGTATCTGCTGTGGTGACCAGACCTGAAAGCTGATTAAAATACTCCCTGCAGCATGCATCAGGAGGGAGTCATTTGGGTCCATTTTGAGCAGAAATGCTTTCTCTGACCACCAGGCTCTCGATTCACATTATGATCACTGCTCCTTTTAGGAAGCACATTAATTCATTTACTGTACAGGGTGAACTGATCTTTGCTGTTTACCTGCCAGCTGATGCACAGCAGGATGCAAGGAACAGTCCAAAGTGAGCTGGGATGGCATTTGCTAAATGCAGTGTGTCCTTATACTAAAAAACACACTTCTTTCCATTAGGTCAAGATAGCTTCCAAGTCTTGGCAGACCAGGAAGGCAGTGCGGCAGTCCTAGGGGGGATATGCAGTTTTTCTTGTTTTCACTTGATTTGTCTTTGCATCTTTTCATTCTTGGAAGTGATCTGCAGGAGTAAGGTCAGTGGCAGGCCACTGTGCCAAACATGCTCTGTGCTCTCTGCCCTTGAATTTGGTGAAAGAGGTTATGTTTGGCAAGAAACATTCATGGGCCTTCATTGTAGGTGAATGTTTGGACATATACATTTGCATTCCTCAAGATGATCACTGTGTGCATACACAAGGGGTTTCTTGGAACTGCTTCTGATCATAAAATCATCATGTTCCTTTGTCCTTTTGTTTGATAAAAAATACAGCAAGTCAGGTGGAGGAAAGAGAAGCAGTCTGAGAGAGTCTGAGAAGACTTCAGTTCCCAAATTGCCACAGAATGAGGGGAACATCTGGGCTACGACTCTCCCTTCAATGCTTTTCTGAAGTGTTATGCTTCAGCTGCTCAAGCCTTTGCCAAGAGCTGGCTCCTTTCCTTAAGAGCAAAACCCTCTTTTAGCCAGCCTGCCCATGGCAGGGCTGGAGTGGAGGGTGCCTTGCAAGAGTGCTAGAACTGTCAGAACACCAGTATCATCAGGTTTCATGTTGGAGAACATGCAGCAGGCACCAGACCAACCTGGAAACAGACAGGAGGGTACATCCCCTGAGTCACCATGTGGTGCCTTCTTGCCTCTCTGAGCCATCACTTGCTGAATGAAATCACAGCCCATGTGGCAGTCAGCAATTTTGCTGTCTGATAAGGGTAGGTCAACCATTGCTCCTTGTAAACAGATTTAGTAGTTTTATTTCAGAACCAAGATAACTAGTAAACCTAGACTGGTGTGACATTTTGACCTAGTCCTCTGACAGACGTTTGCCAAAGCTTGATGCTGGGCGAGGCAGAGCTTAACCTAGGCTGGTGAGATGGTGGTTAGCTTGCCACATACTGTTATCATGGGCACCAGCTTGTTTTTTTTTTTTATAGTGCTGAAAGCAATTTCTGTTTTTCTACCCCTGAGACCTTTCTTTGCCATCTTCACTTCCGGGTGCAGCTCTCCCCCACCCCTCTTCACAGGGATAGTGCAGCCATGTAAAGAGTCAGAGCACCTTTTGAGGCAACTGAGGAAGCAACTGGACAGTGCTGAGCAATTGGGTAGTCAGGGTGGGGGGATGCTCCCAGGGACTGCAACTGGGAAGGAGGAAGGGAGAAGCATTACAATGTGGATTCACTGCCTGCAGGATGCATAGCTGTGTTTTGGTGGGCAGGAAACTTTGTGTGGGGGAATGAAGCAACTGGACATTTGACAGAATTGTTAGAGGGTTTTCCTTGTCAAACTGCTTATTTTCACAAAGCAAAACTACTGGGATCGGGCTTGGACAGGGAGCTGGCTGTGCGTGAGAAGTCAGTCTGTGCAAGCTTTCTGCTTTGATCCTTTCTCCAGATGATCACCCCAAATTCACAAAGGGCCCCTTTTCTCCTTTCCTACCCTCTGCATACACACTTGATGTGTGCTGATTTTCAACAGATTAATTTTTCTGTGCAGCCTTAAGAGCTGCACTGACTTAAGCTTGTGACACAACTTGTTGGCGATTCCTGTGTTGCACAGTATTGCAGTTCCCCAACTCCAAGAACTGCCTGACATCCTTTAGAGATACCTTGGTCGGTTTGATAAGAGTGAGGAATGCTCGTGTTTCCCAGGCTCCTGAATGATGGAGTTTAGGGTGGTTCATACCTTTGCAGTGTTTATACCCTGCGCTGCAGCAGTGACCAGTCACCTGCAGACCATCCCAAATATTTTGCCGTGTGCTGCCGCTGTCTTCTTCAATGCAGCTGTAGGCTGGAAAGAAGAAGCCCCCACGCTGCCGCGATGATCCGGAGGAGCGGCGGGGGTGCAATCTCCAGCCCTACGCTGGACCTCACCTCCTCACCCTGGCCCGCGTAGCATCCCTACGGATGCAGCGGTGCCGGGTTGGCGGGGAAGGGGAGGAGAGGGGAACCCCCAATTTCTGCTGAGAGAGGAGGAGGGTGGTGGGACGTGCCGCTGCGCGCCGGGACGGTGCCGCGCGGGGGGTGACAGCCGCAGCCCGGCGGGTTGCGGGGGCGGCTCGGGGCCGCCAGGCTGCGCTCTCGGTCCGGCCNGCGCTCCTGGCCCTGAGAGGTGAGTGCTGCACGGGCGGAGCGGGGCGCGGCAGCCGTGCACGGGGAATCGCCCTGCGGCCGCGGGGTCGCCGCCGCCGGTGCCACGGCGGTGCCCCGCGCGTGGGGAAGTTTTGATTGCAGTCCCGCCGGTGATGCTCGAGAATGCGGCGGCGGGCGAGTGCTTTTGCAGACAGGCGTGGGGAAGGAGCGCTGCTCTGCTCGGCTCCTTCTGCTGCCTCCGCTGCACCATTCTTCCGACTGTTCTTATATATAGGTATATGTTTTATTTATTTTTTTACGGTGCTGTAAAACTTGCTTTAAACTGGGCTTCACGTTAGGCTCAGTTGTCTGGGCCTAACCCTTTGGTAAGCTCACCTGTGTGGAAAACTCTAGTGCATCCCTCAGGCCCTGAGGCAACAGGGAACTTTCCGCAGCGATGGTGACAGGCTGCTCGGAGCCCCCTGTGTCCCCCCAGTCCTCCCCACTGCCTCCTTCCAGGCACACGGCGCACCGCTTCAGCTCTAAGATACGTGCCTGCCCCCGGGGACGTGGAGACTCCACCGTCTCCCGCCCCCTATAGCCCTTCCGAAATAAGGTGTGTTCCCTGGTCTCTGTGCGGAGAGGAAACAAATTACATATGACAGATGCTACTCACATCGCTTAGTGCGCTGCCGGGGAGCACCGGGAGGTGCTGCATTAAGGGCAGCTGAAGAAACTACCAAGTGCAAGATGTTCAGTCTCATCTGTTGATCAGGTGGCAATGCCTCCTTTCAAGTAATGCTAAACTTTAGAGCAGCCTACTCGGTTATGGTTTACAGAGGTCCGCATGGCAATTTTCTTAAGGTCTGCCCTTTAGTGCAGATACTCGCTAAGCAGTTTTGCAGAGCTCTGATCAGCAGTGAGCAGCCCACAGCTTTGAGATGGTTGGGCCGCCTTCACTGCTGGGAAACTGGGAAACCTGCTGCAAGAGGTCCCTGAGACAGCGGGAGGACAGTAAGAAATGATGGAATCTCCCATGAGAAGACCAGAGATGTCTCAACAAAGCCTAGATGAAACCTCCTCACAGTCAGCATCTGGGTGGAATCTGCTGCTTGGGTTGCTGTGCCTAGCTGTCACTGCCCTGCGAGGCGCAGCAGGCTTTCCCCTCTACCCAGGACCTGTTTAGAAACAAGTCTTGTGATGGATAAATGAATTTTTCACAAATGCCTTAGCCTCAAATGCACCCTGCGTTCCTGTCCTCAGAAAATGTTTGGGAGTCTGAATCTCATGCATTAACTGGTAATTGCATCTGCTGACTTCTGAGATGAATTATGGAGAAAAGGTGAAGTTTACTAGCATTAAGTTGAAAGAAATAATCTCAGTTTTCATACTTCACACTATTGATTTGCTTTTTGTCCTTTTCCCAAATTGGAAAGCAAATTCAATTATTTTCAAGTTCTCAATGCTACATTTTTTTCGTCTGCAGACATTGCAAAGGTGTAAATATCTATAGAGTTGCTGGGCTTGCTCCAGTTAGAGGCATATAAGTGGTGAAGTGCTTTTGTTGATGTGATATCACTGCAAAAACATACAACAATAATCAGATATAAGCTTAAAATTAAAGGGGTATTTAATGATCTTTTTAAGCAGAAAGATTGACTAAATTTGTACTTTTCTTTTTTTTGGTTGAGGGCATGTGGGGACAATGACACTGGAGACAACTAGGTGTGGACACCTTTCCATGAAATATTTATCTGCAATAGTGTAATGGTTTTTCTTGCACTTTCCTTTAAGACTTCATGAATATCTGAATGAAATCCCTGTGTCTCAAGCTTGGCTTGTTAAATTTTGTCTTAGGAAAAGTCTTTAGAATATGGTGGTAGATGAAAATAGCTGTGGTACAGTTATTTCTTTGATACACAGCATGGCCATATTTTCAGTGGTTCTTTAGTTTGAAAAGAAAACACTGTAAGGGATAAGGAACAGACATACGCCCAGGAAAGCTGAAATTAAATTGGGAGGGTTTTTTCTAAACAAAATTTGCAGAAGATTAGTAAGTGTGTTTCTGCTCTGGGCTGCCAAGTATGGTCAGGAAGAGTGATTTTAAATTTTTTTTCCCTTTCTGAGATTTTAGACTGGTTTAGAAGATAGAAGAATAATGAGGAGTCATATGCAAAGTGATACCTAAATTAAAAGTATGATTTAAAAGTAAAAGAGTCTGAAACTGTAAGAGTGTATAATCAGGCAAAATACTTAATGCCAAAAAATGAAAGTTGTTGGGGGGAAAAAATACCTTGGAGGTAATTTCATCATTCTCACACTTTATACCTACAATAAAATAAAATTAGAATTCATAGTGATATTTAAGTCAATTATTATGGTGCCATTTTCTTATGTTGTTGTGCAATTTGTAGAATAACAATGATTCTTTGTAACTGGTTCTGGCTGCCCATTTTTTGAGCCTATGATATCCATGTTTAATGATCTTGGGCCAAGGGCAGCATCTCTGTTTTCCCTCTAATATATTATAAGTGTAATAAATTTTTTGTGCAAATAATATTTTCCCAAAAAAGATTTACTTAAAGATAGGAGGGAATTCTCTTTAGAGCTTTGAAACCAAACCTGAGATTGCTAATCAATCCTCCTATGACTCCAGAAATAGCATTCTGCAAATTGTCAAATGTGGTAGAAATCACACATCGGGTACGGTCGGAGTGCAGAGCTGACATTTTTTTCAACTGCATAGTGTTGGATCCTGTGACACAGAATTGCAACAGGTGAGATTTAATTGTGTTACAGTCCACTGCAGATGGATCTTGCAAGACCAGGGGGAGAGGGTGCCTGGTTGTAGTGGATTAATGCAACAGCAGGTCTACAACTCCTCACATGACTTTTTGGAGTTGCCTCCTGTCAGTCTGAGGTTCTCACAGCTGAAACTCTTTTGGCCTTGCAGCACCCTTGTGCTACTCACCCGTGCTTCCCAGTCCTGCACCAGGTCCTCAGCCCTAGAAAGGGAGTACTGTGTCAGTCCCTTGTCCTTCCATGCTTTTGCAGTTTGTTTTTGGAACAGATTGCCATTTGTGTCAAGCTGTGTGGTTCTGTGACGTGTAGATAAATCATTTTGCTCATGACCTGACCTTGGTCCCCAGTGGTAGGCACAGATGCATTAACTACTTCTTTCTGAAATGGGCGTCATTCCCTTATTTTGGAAACTGATGCTTTATCTCTGTTTCTTCAGTATTGCCTAAACTGCAATCTTCTTTTTATAAGATTCTGTTCTCAAGGGATCTCAGAGTGCCTCAGGAGCAGCTATATTTAGTTGCTCAGTAGTAATATGGATATACAAAGTATGGTATAAACAACTCTTTAACTTAGGAAACTTAGGAATTCTTTTTCCTGCCTTCATGGGGGAGTAGTGTTTTTATTCTTATACCAATAATGCAGATGGAGAAAACAAGACTCAGAGAGACCTTGTGACCCACTGAAGGTCAGTGGATGCTGGTAGTAGTCTTGAGTGTCTTGGAACAAACTGTAACCACAGGAGGATGCTTAAATTTATGCAGCAGGTTAAGCAATAATGTAATGGTCCTCTTTAGGGATGTTCACTACTAAATTGTGGTGAGTCGTCTATATTTAGCAGGATGCTACTATCATTGTGCTTTTTAAGTAAAGTGCTTTTAACACAGTTTATTTCAAGGAGAAGTGCATGCACTGAAAATCTGTTCTTTGTAGTTTCTTCCTTGTGGAGCATTAATGCTGCCTTCCCTTTTGTAAGTGTTCAGAGGAAAATTTAGCTGCTGGTTGTTTAACTGTTAACCAGTTCTCTGGTTATTACTACCTTGGGTTTGCACAGTTATTTATGAACATTGCCTAATTGTGAGTCTCCAAACTTACTTTGTGTGGGTAGTCAGTTTGATTTGTAGCATGGAAAACTGATGTGTGCAGAGATGAAATTATTTTCTTGCTGTCAGGGAGGGCATTTGCCCAGCCTCTCCTTTAGAGAAGTCACAATTACAGGGCTTTTGGTCATATGCCTTCCTGCTTTATTCTTGCAACTGTTTCATGTCTCGTGCACCAAGAAGAAAGCACAACATTTTAAACTGTGCACAGTGAACTTTTAAGGGGCTTTTTTTGGTTTGTTTTCTTATAAGTTTTCATCTCTTTGGTTTTGGAGGTCACTTGTGTCCTGGCTTCTGCCTTTTTATTTTTTTTTTCCACTGCTTGATCTGGGCTGCTCTATTTCATCTGGATTGAGGAATTTGTCTTCATTCTAAACGGAAGTGGAAGTCAAATGCTTTGATGGTTTTGAAAGAAAATTTTTTGAGAGACATTTCATCCTAAGACACTTTTATTTTGTCTCTTTATGGAGTTGTATTGTTATAATACAAGGAAGTACCCTAAGCAAAAAGATATTTTGATGTGAAAAGTCAAAATTTTTCATCCCAAAGATGCTTAAGTTGGATGTTTCTGTATTTTTGACTTTTTTCCTCCCTGTTTTTATTTTGAAACATAGTTATGATTTTTGAAACATCCCATGTTTGATAAGTTTTGGTTTAGTGGAAATAACTTCAGTAAAACTTTGATGGCTGCTGCTTTTCATTTCTACAGGGCATTTAAAAAGAACAGTGAAAAAAACCAACTTGCAGCAATTGGTGGTACCTGTGCACAGTCTCTGCCCATAATTTTTGCCATCTTGATACATATATGCAAACACCATGTACACACGTATGTGGCACTGCCCTTGTCCTTTCCTTATTCATTATGCTGTAGAGCATTGTACTGAAAGACAATGTTTCTATTTAAGAAATAGAGCAAATATTTGTTAATATTTGTTTCTCCTTCTGGAAGAGTCACTGGAGAAATCAGAACAGGACTAGCAGGTTGAACTCAGTCCCTTGTTATTTGTGCATGTGCAGGGCCGCAGCTCTCCTCCTGGCAGCATAGCAGTCCTTGTACATTTGCATCTCTGCATGAAGCTAATTTTAATTGTAATTTTGGTATTAAGCTGGTCAGATCACTTACTTAGGGACAAAAACTTGTGCATTTATTTTCTCATACTCTCATGAGCCAGCCTAGCTATGAGAACATGAGCTTCTGCTTCACAAGCATCAGCAGGAGAAAGCCGATGTGTGAATTCCACTGAGTTACCTCCAGGCTTTGATTTTACCAGGAATGCTGAAGCCAGGAGTGTTGTTTGTGGGGAGGAAATGACATCCTGTTTCTAGTCTGTGGTGCATTTCTGCAGCAGCCTGTCTAAGCAGTCCTGGGCCAGGTTAGCCCACTGATCTCTGCTGGGATGGCCAAATCTGGATGCTCCAATGCCCAGTGAGAAACTGGTGCCAAACATTTAGCAAAGAGGAGCCTGGTGCTGTGTCTATGCTACAGGTTGCCCTAGGAGTAGTCTGGTGTATGTATTGCTCTGGACTTCAATGCCTACACAACCCAATTTTCTTTTAATTTTAGGGTATATCCACACTCCACTTCCTTGCCATAAAATTAATTAAGTCATATGTATTCCTTCTACTAATGCAGAGCGAATAAAGCGCTCATCTCCTCCCCTTCCTCAGGCAAGTCCCTCCACTTGCAAAGCAGCAGAGGTAAAATTTCCCCCTTGCCAGGTTAGCCAGGTTAAGCTGGGCTAACTGAACCCCCTGGTGCAGTGTCCTCAGCTGGTGTCCACAGGGCGAGTGTGCAATGGCCCTGACACCAACAGCCCTGGCCTCCCGAGCGGAGGGGCTGCGGGTGGGCTGCAGGCTCTGCCCGGCACATTAACAGCTAGGAGCAAGTGGGTTGGCACACCCTCTCTGCAGGCCCACTGGGGGGGATTACTTCCTAATCCCCACTAATTAGAAGTTGGCTAATGCCTGGAAGCATGAGGGTATAGTGATGTTATGCTTTTTTTCATTCTATTTTTCATGGTTTTTTTTCTGTTCTACCTGGCGTATCTGTGGATGTTCCCAGTGTCCTTATAAATGCATGGGACTCTGATTTCTGCTGAGCTCTTGACTTAACTATAACATGGGCTAATCATTCCTGGTAGTTAATTATGGGCTATGTTTAGAAGAAGCAGAAAAAGTAAAAAGAGAAAAGGAAAATGACAATATTTTCCTTACATCTGGTCATGTTTCCTGCTCTTCAGTTATGCTGAACAACCTTTCTTTTTTTTTGTCTTGAAAAAGAAACAAACACAAAAAGCCCACAAGGAAACAAAACCCACAGAGAAGTACCTGTTTCACTTCTTCATTCCCATTTGATAATTTCTTTCTATTCTTTCTGGCAAACTCATCTCCAAGTTAAATTGTCTCAATTTTAGCAATGCTTGACCAGTAAGTGTTTTCGACTGCTGAATGATGAAACTTTTCTCTGCTTCTGCATTTTCAAATGTGCCATGCAGAAGTAACCACAGCAATTCCAGCTGAGGGTGCACTTTCAGTGTTCATGATGTCATTAGAATACTTCCAGCATCTTTTCTTTTCAGCCTCTGCCTTTAGACACCCTGACAGCTTGCTTGCTTCTTTGACCACCGTTGTATGTTGAACAGATGTTTTCATTGAGCCTTTCACAGTGATACCAAGATATTTTTCTCAAGCGATTACATTTGAATTAGAGCCCTATGGTATATGAGTAGTTCAGATTATTCTCTCAAGTTCTTATTACTGTCTGTTTGGTAATGTTGAATTTCATCCTGCATTATGCTGCCCACTGCTCAGCTTTGTCAGATCCCTTGGAAGTCTCTCTCAATCTTCTTTTGTCTCAGCCAGCCCAAATCACTTTGCCAGCTTCCTGTCTCTTCCAGATATTAAGGAATAGATTAAACCACCCCAGAACTGGTTAGAAACCTGGGGTAATCCCTTGTAATCAAGGCCAGAGCAAGGACAGGGGGAGAGGGGCTCCAGTGCCTCTGAGCCTGAGCACTGAAGAGTGGGGCAGCAACTCTGGATTCAGCCTGACCTCAGCTGGCCTGAATCCCACAGAGGGCAAGTCAAGATGGGGGAGTTGCCATGCCAGGCAAGCAGGGGACAGGTCTGGCACTGAACTGGCATCCTGCCCAGAACAGTTTAGCAGGTGCACTTTGCAGTGACAGAAAATTAATTACTTAGTCCTGTCCTTTTCCTTCCAAAATTAGAGAGGATTGCAGGGCCACAAGTTCCCCTGAGCAGAGATCAAGCTGGTTTGTCTCCTGTTGTGTACTTTTAGGGGCTTGGGGTACTGGGCTGTTTTAACCAAGCCCTGCTGCCGCTTCCAGGTTGGCCTCTCTTATGGAAAACATGCTAACTTCAAGAACCACCTGACCAACCAAGGGTTTGCTTGTCTTTGCTAGCAGTTACAGCCACTTGAGAAATTTCTTTCTTCAGCTTCTGGACTTATCCCTTAAAGGTATGAAATAATTGGGTTTTGGTTTTTGTGGTTGGCCTCCAGTTTTGCTCCCATTTTATGAAGTGCGACTGTTTAGTCTGAATCACATCTTGTTCCTTCTGTTTGGCCAGACAATGTGCTCTCTTGCTTCTTGGCAGTTTTTTGTTTAGGGTACTGAGTACCTTTTCAGTGATGATGCTGAGATTGCTTCAACACACCACAGTACAGTGTAACAACTTTAGTTCTCCTTCTTTTGGAGTTAGGCTGTTTTGACTGTTTCTGCTTTTAATGTTGTTTTTTTTTTTTCTTTCTAACCTGAAAGAGGCACAATGCAAAGTTCTGCTACTGTTTTTCTCACAGGGAAGTTATATTTGAGGATGTAGCACTCACCGTTACTTTGTATCTTTGTATCAATTGCAGTTATTTTGCTTCTAAGTGTGCTGGGACAGTTTGTTCCAAGTCCTACCTACACTCTTTTAGACGCTGCAGAATTGTAACCTGCTGTGACTTCTAGCTAATTCCTGCACATGTTGCTGAAGTCACTATTTTTTTCTTTGACTTTGAAGTCACTATTTCTTTGACTTTGTTCCTTTGCTCTCACTCCACACAGTGCAGTAGATATTCCTTACCCGATCAGGAGGCCATTGGGAAATGCAGGTTGATTTAGTGAGATTTATTTTTTGATTAACTTTTCTCTCTCTTCAGCCTTGGCTATCTAGATGAGTGTATCACACATCTTGAAGTTTGCTGTCTCTGCCTCTTTACCCACACTGAATTTCCAGGCAGGGCATGAGTCTGTGATGAATTCTGCAGCTGTGGGCACACAGACTGCAAGGCATGTTGGACACTGTGTTGGTTGGTATGTCTGTATAAGGAGCTTGTTGCATTATGTTGTAGGGGCTGGTTTGCTGCATCAAACCTGCAGTGCTTCTTGGAGTCTTTTGCTCCAGCTCCATACCACCTGCTCTGACCTGTGCTCCCTTGTGGTCTATCAGCATTTTCTGTGCTCTGAAATGTTTGGTTTAGAGGTGATATCTCAGCAAATACAGCCCTGCTTCTTGGTTAAATGATCCCTAGGATCTGTGCAAAGAATGCATCCCTCACTCTGTGGCCTCTTGCTGCCTGTGCCAGTGAAGAGGGCCTAGAGCTCCCCATAGCCCTTGGGGAAGGAGACAGGGATGAGTGGAAGATAGGTTGCTTTAGTGAACCAGAAGGTGATGGAGGGCTTCTGCAGGGCACTGCTGAGCTTGTGTGATTTCTGGGCTGCTTCCATAACTAACTGTGTGGTTGACCTCCTCTGTTTGATGGTGTTTGTTGTCTGAACATCTCCATTGGTTGTGGAGCTGCTTGTGTGCAGACCTGCTTGGCTGTGTGAGCTGGTGACTCAGAGAGGTTGGGAGGACCTTGGCTACTTGGCAGAGGGACAGAATGGCCTCAGTCTGTCTGCAGAATCGTCATGTCCTTGGCTTGTCAAGGGCAGCCCTTCCTTTTGCCCCTGAAACAGCTGGTGTGCCCTGGGCCCTTATTGTGGGACTCATCCGCAATCAGCACCTCCCTCTCCTGTGCTGGAAATGCCTTGGACACAGAGAGCAGGCTTGTGTTTCTCAGCAGCGTGGAGTTGCAGCAAAGGCTGTGCTTTGCTTGTTCTTGCTCTGTGCTAGCTCTACAGTAGTGTTTTTGCATAGTTTCATCTGTTCTTGCTGCTCTAGCCCTTATTCCCAGTGGCTGTTTTGTCTTTTTATGCCTTTTTTTTTTTCCTTTTGCAAGACTGCATTTAGCTGCCACATTGACAGCAGTTGTCTGTTTATGCACAGAATAGGTACATTGCAGGCAGGCTTCTCCCACCCTCTTGGTCCCTATCCTCCAGCCCTCCCTCACCCCCACAGCTTCACCCTCGCTGGGAATTCCAGCCCCGAGCCAGAGGGCTCACAGCGAGGGGACTACTGAGGTGAGGGGAGGGAGCTGAGGCTTCCCACCGCCACCGGCTTGTGTTGCATCCTAATTGCAAATAGCCCTTCCGGCGTCAGCAGTTTGTGGCAATAATTGACAGGAGGTGCCGGCGAGGTGCTGAGTCAGAGCGAGGTGTGCTTGCCAAGTCACTGCAGCAGAAGGAGTCCGATCGCCTCGTGTGGAGGGAAGCCAATGGACGGTGGGTTTCCTAGCTGCCTTTTGGGCCTCTTATTTCCTTTCTCTGAGGCTGCATTTCAGCAGCAGTGATGCTATGCATGTAAGGGACAAACCAGGGGATTGGGAGAGCTCCTTCTTTTTTGCTTTTTCCTTTTTGGTTGTTTTTTTGGGGGTTTTTTTTGGCTGTGAGCACTGGGATTAGGGGATGTGGGCTCCATTCCCACCTGCTGCCACTGGTTTCTGTGCTGTCATTTCTGTGCTCCAAGCAAGCAGAAGGGGTTGAAAACACATGTTGGGGGGTAGTGTTGAGAAAGTGGCCCTAGTTACAGATTGATGTCTCCTGGGAGAGGAAAGGCAGCATGTGACATCCTCAGCAGAGCAAGGGGGATAGCTATGCAAGCCGAAAAAGCTGCAAAATAAAATTACTGAAAAGGTGTTCTGTCCTGTCCTTCCTGAGGGTTGTTTCTGCTGCAGTGTACTACCATTTATTTAGGGGTTTGAAATTACTTGTTTGACATGCAGGAAGATGAGTGCTTGTCCTGTATACATCTAGCACCCAATGGACCTCCAGTTCAGGCTCGTGAGAGCTTTGTCATTTAGTTCTGACCTTCTTGCATATGGCTAACATCAATGTTTATACCTCAACTGAATCTGTCCCAGAGGTCTGGATTCTTTCCTTTTCCTTGCTTCAGGATGACTTCAGTTGTCTTTGTCTTTCTCCCTCTCTGTAGCACAGGGTACCTTTTTCCTACCTTGGACAGAAGTCAGTATTTGTTTCACAGTGATCTAAATATATATGTCTGCTGTGTGCCGCCTTTGTAGGGAGAGCATACTATTTTTGCTTTTAGTAACCACTTTGTGGAAAGAGATGAGGAGCATGAAGACAGAGGCCCATGTATTTTTCAGAACCCTTCATATCTATGCTGTGCTCTGCTCACCCACTTTTTTAATGTTAATCCTTGTATAATCTTTCTCTTCACTGACTCAGGTAACATCCATATTATCTAGATCACCATGCAGCTGATGGAGAAATCTGAGGCCCAGAGATGGGAAGTGCCTTTGCCGTGGTCATGCAGGATTCCCACGGCCAACCTGGGGTTGAAGCCTGCATCTCCTGACTGTAAGCCCATGCCTTCTCCACTGGACAATGCTGCCTGTCCACTGATTTAATCAGTGCCATGCTAAATACTTTTCATTCTCAGTTTTTGTGGCAGTGGCTCATGGGTGGTTATCAATTCTGAGTCTTTAGAGAAAATCTGCAGTGACTAAATCAAATGCAGCTCTTCTTCTCTCATCCTTGTCTTGACCACCTTCATGATGAATATTTTGCATGGGACCTCCAGAGGGATGGCCCTGGGGTCACTGGTGAGGGGACTGTGTGTGCAAAGGTATCTGTCCTCCTAGCCTCCAGTTTGCTGCCTGGTCACGTGCTGGGTGCAGTCTGTGACACTGGTGGTAATCTTAAACAATCTGTGCCTTGAGGATGCTTTGGAAGAAAGCTTTCCTGACTGGGTTCTGCTGCAAGATCAGCCAGGGATGATCAGGATCAGATCTGAGCTGGTTTGAGAGGCCCAGGATGGACTGCCTCTGGTTGTCTGACTGGACTACCTTCAAGTTGTGTTTCTGTGTGAGCTTTGCCCAGTGTGGTGGAGATGTGCTAGCCAGGGTGCTCCTATAGAGAAGAGTGAGTATGGTTCTCAGGCATTATGAAATATTTTCTTCATTCCTTAAGGGAACCTTGGTCTCCATGTGGTCTAATGCAGCCCTGCTTCCTTATCCACTCTCTACTCATGGTGTGGCTTCATCCTGAAAACAGAAAAAAATAGAGCATTGTCTCTCACAATTGGGATTTTATAAGCTTCCTATGGGAATTAAGCACACGATTCAGGTTATTTTAAAACATTCTAGCTGATGTGAATTTATGTTGGCAACAAGCAAGAGTGGAAGCAGTCCTGTCAGCAGAGCCACAGCTATTCTCCCTTTGATTTAGAAACTGCTGTGGTAAAGCTTATTTAGCTTTGAGGTCTGTATGTCAGGACCTGGGACGAAAGTCTTCAAGAGGTCTCTGATGTGAGCAGACCCCATGCTCTTGCCTCCTCTGAGGGTCTCTTCAAGCACTGAGAAGTTCTGTAGAAATACCAGTGTGTAACAACACTCTGTGTAGAGCCTCTGTGCTGTGCTGGGCTTGACAAACGTACCTAACATCCACTGGGCCAAGGACTGAGCCTGCTATGAGTAAGTCCCGGATGATGAAACTCTGTCAAACCAACCATTCTTTCCTTTCCAAGGGGTAGAAATGTGCATGGATGGTGAAGAGTAACATTTAATTATACTCACTGCAATAGAATTTGCTTTGGAGATAATTGAGAGATTCTTCTGACAACTGAAAGAATCTTTTTTTATTCTCTTTCTCCATAACTGAAGAATGACAACTTGCATCAGTTTTTCACAAATGAGGAAATTCAGTGACAATCATCGTACTTTTAATTAAAAGTAAACAGTTAGGATAAAAAAATAAAACAACTGCTGGAGACCAAACAAATAGTAGAATATAGCTGTCACTTAGAAAAAATCAGGATCCAAACAAGAAGAAAAAACTGCCTTCATCCTTGGTTATGAGTGAGAACCCTTTCTGGGATTTTGTTTTCGTAGCTAAAATTAATTTCATAGTGTATTTTAGGTTTCTTTTCGGAATTTGTTCCTCTGGCCATATAGCCAGGGCACAGCTGGCAGCTTCTCTTGCAGCTGCAGGAGGGAAAAAGCGATTCAGGTTGGGGAGGCTGCTGACCCTGTGATCCAGTGCAGAGCCAGTGGGTCCCAGAAGGCCACTTCTGTTGTCTCCTGCCAGTGATCTTCCAACTTCTCCTCACCCCTTTAACCTTTATGAAAAGGTTCAATATGTGTGGTTTTTTCCTGTGGACACATAGGTAAACACTTCTCATTGTGAATTTATGTGAAATGTATCCAAGTTGTGGAAATCTCATTAAATTAGCAAACTGCGTAAGGATTCCATTCATTTTGGCTTTGCTCAGAGTACAGCTTGGATTATTCTCTCAGATTTGAAGAGTTATTCAGCCTTGGAGCTCAAAATCAACTTACAAGCTAAAATCAGACCAGGTCTCCTTAGATTAGCTTTAAAAACAGAAACGTATTACACTCATAGTCCATTAAAGCCAAAAGGCTGTCTTAATGCATGTGTATATATATGACATTATAAGATATAAGATATAAGATAGAAGATAGATATAAGATATAAGATATATTTTATAATAATGCTCATATAACTGTACAGTCAAAATAAAGCAGCACTGGGAAATGCATAAGTTAATGATGCCTTGTTATGTATCCTGTATCATTTATGGCACAAATCCTGTATCTTTTATGGCATGAATTTTATAGTCTAAGTGGTAGTACGATTAGAGGTAGGTGAATAATTTATAGCAAATAATTTATTTAATGAATTCCTCTTCCATTTCTATTTGAAAATTGTTTGTGAACATCCTGTGGTTTCTTTGCATTTTACTTATTTGAAATTACTTACTGAATATCTTCTACAAATAATATTTGACATGCCACATGCTCATAAGAAGGTTGTTTGTTTGTTTGGTTTTTTTAACTGTTTCCTTGGAAGGGGAGCAGCATTTCAACTGCAGGTTTGGTTGCACAGCATGGATACAGAGCAAAATTTCATACCATACTATTTCACTATCCTGACAGCTCAAAGTAATTGCTAGAATTAAGCAGCTTCTGAAAGGTATCAAGAATTAGCTATTAATTTTTAATAATTATTCACACTGTTTGTGTGGATAGGCAAGTTCAAAATTCACTTTTGCCAGTGAGTGCTAAAATTGCTCAAAATGTGTTACTTCCTTGTACATTTACGTCACTAAATTAGAATAGCTTCAGAAATGAACAGAACGCTCTAAGGTCCACAGTGTGCTGTGCATATGCCTGACTTCAGGCATATTCCTGAGTAGATGCATAAGTGATAGAGTGGCAAATTATGAACTTCAGCATATGTTTAAGTGATTTTCTGAATTAGGGACCAAAATAGAGAACAAAGCAAATTTATCTTTCATGAAAGTGAACATACAAGAATTCTGCTTCCTCATCTGCAATTACAAGGCACTGCATCTTTCAGACGGGGAGTGTGGGGGAGTGATGATATAAATGTTGAATTAAGTTCCAGTATTTCTGACTTCATCAAATACAAGGTAGTTTATCTGAAGTTTCTCATACATGTCAATCTGTGCTTTTTCTCCCCTTAAATATTAGAGGAAATAGCATAGGAACAAACAAACAAACCCTCAGCCATTAGTTTCAGCTTTTATTTATATCTTCCTCTTTTAGGACTTCTCAGATTTTGGAATATTTTCCATGTACTGTTATTGGCTTATCATCCCTCTAAAAAAAGTTAATTTGAAAATATTAAATAATACTTGAGAAAAGTAATGAAAATAACGCATCACAGAAAGAAGAACTTTCCCCATTTCTGCAAAGAATAGGTGTGAGTTACTTTAGCACCTTAGAGAACAGTTGCAACACTGTCAGCTGCTGAAGGTCTACACCTTTGTGTATACTTTTGTGCCCATTGTGGAAAGCAGCTTCTAAAGCTGTTTGAGGCACCCTTCAGCTCTGTAACACAGGTGACACTTCATTGGCTTACCTGAAGGCACAGTTAAATAGTTTTTTCTTTGGGTCTGTGAAGCAGTGAGACCTCATATTCCTCCTGTTCATGCCTTCGGGCTGACCTGTGTGGGGTCTCTTATTTGTAGTAGAGGGCGGAGCATAGCAGTGAGCACCTCACCTGTACCTGTCCATCTAATGTCGTGAACCTTGTTTAAAAAAATTTACATGTTTAAGGCCTTTGCTCTTCTGTCAGAGGAGGGGTGGGTGCAGGGGCCTTGTGTCCCAAGGAAACGATTGCTTCTGGGCCACAGGGCCCATGGACTCATTGAGATGAAATAGCTAACAGAAGACCACAGATAGTTCAGGACAGGGTGGTCTGGGAAGCTAGGAAGGGAAAGAGCCATCTCTGGATGATGGATGATGTGTGGGATGCAACTGCAGAAACAGGCAGTCAGTTTTGGATGTGGAAGAACGATTGTCCCTGCTGACTTGAAAGAGCTGAAATGACCTCCTTGGAGAAGAGTCAAAGGCATGAAGTGTTGTTCCTCATGCCAGTTATCAGAAATGCACCCAAGACACGCTGTACACCAAACCCTCAGACCAGACATGTCACAAAGACAAGCCTGCCAAATGTGGTCATCGATGTCCATCAGTGCTTGTATGCAAGGAAGACTTGCTCCTATGAGAGGAGGGCTGCTTCCAAAGAAAGGGTTTCAGGGCCTCCGTACACATTTATTGCCCTTTGGGTGATGGTCTAGATCCCAGTCTTGTACACATGGAAATGAGTGGGGGAGTTTCATCTTTGTGAGGTTGGGAAGGTGAGGGAATATTTGTCAGGCAGGAGAAAGGAGGGCTGGATCCAGACTAGGAGAGTGTGCTGGGCAATGCCTGGACTGTGTATTCCCCAATCTATATTCCTATTTATTGACCCATGCTCCTCACCCACCTGTCCTCTTCCATGTACTATACTGTGCTTCCAGCCCCAGAGCTGGAGAGGATCCTGTAGGAAAAGCTCGCAGTGGAATTCTGAATATTGCATCGACAGTCCTCTCTTTCTTAGGCTTTCAGAACACTAATTACATGAAATATATCCATGCTTATTGCTCATCCCTGGCACCTTTTATGATCTCAGTGATGAACATTAGAACAGTGAAACACTGAAATTAAAAAGTAATAACCGGTACCAAACAAGGTAAACAGCAAATGGTCCCAACTGTGTGCCACACTGCAGGGATGCCTTTAGCAGCAAAAGAAGTAGCACTGCATTAGGTTTACAAGGGCAGTGATGCTATACCCCAGAATGGTTGTGGCACTCATATCTGTGACAGGAACATCATCAAGAGACTCCTTGAAGTAATTGCATCCTCATTATTTTGGGACCAGAGCCTTGTCAGCTCAGGAAGGTGGGAGATCAAAGGCCACTTCTGAATTTAGCTTGCCTTTACAGAGCCTTGGGAGAAAAATGGCAGCAGAGGTTGGTTTCAGAATTGTGGCTATGTCTCCATCCAGTGGCTAGTGCCAATGATGACTATTTGGCATCCCACAAAAGTTTTATTTGGGGCGATCTCCCAGAACAAAGATGTGGCAGATGGGAGGCTGTCTTCTTAAAGTTGAGTTTTATAGAGATCTAAGATGTGTCTTGTCTTGTACCTCTCTGTGTTGTCCTGTCTTCAGTGTTACAAACATAGACTTACTAATAGTATCAATAAAAATATAATATAATAACAGTAATAATAATAATAATAATAATAACAATAATGATCATTATTATTTACTATTATACAGTCCCGTGGGGAAGACCCTGGTCATGCCAAGTGGTTCTGCTGTGCCTCTGATGGGATGGTACACAGTTGCAGATTTAAATGTCTGTGGCCATACATCATGCTCTCTGTGTCTCTCTCACAGTCAGCCAGGACAAGTCGAAACAGGCAAAAGGAAAGAAAATAGAAAAATTTCTGCATCCATAGCAGCTGGAGTGAACGCCAAACAGATGGGCTTTTCCACCCCGATTATCCTAACCTCCTAAATATAGAAATACAGGCTTTTTTTTCCCCCTTCTTTTCTATTTTTTTATAAATTCAAATTACCCGAGGGGGTGGTGTTAGCTCACGCTAGGGCAGTGCTAACGAGTGCAAATAGAAGTCATCTGCTGACAGAGTCAGATCGCGGCTTCTGCTCATGACTATCCCCTCACCCTGCCCACGCACATTTTTCCCACTGGAAGTGTGGGGAATGATATGGACTGAAGTCCTCTCTGTGGGGTGGGGGAATATGAATGTGTGCATGAAGAGGCTTTTATTTCAAATTCTGTCAGTGCTTATGCAAATACACAGAGTAAATAAGCCCCAAAGAATATGGTTAAGAGCAACACTTCCTTGCCTCCTCCTGAAGATGGTTTGGTGTATAGATGGGGCAGCGGTACTTCGAGTCACTGGAGGAGTTCTCAGCTATTTTGGTTATCATTGCACAAGCGCACTGATAGATATGGGGTAGAAAGGTGCAGGGTCTGCTTTTTATCACATACCAACTTGGGATTTTTTGTAGCATACAGAGAGACTGGAGGCATGTCTTCTGGCAGTGGGTTGGTTGTGCCTGCACAACCTCATCCTTTTTGTTCTGCAGTAGTTGACATCAGCAAAGCAGAAGCAGGGCAGTGCTTTGTGTGTGATTTTTTGGGCTTCTTTTGTTGTACTGAGGATTTGGATAGGAAAATTCTGGGTGGTTTTTTTTGTTCGTTTGTTTGTTTTCCAGTGGGGAAACATAGCACCTTACCAGTGCTGTGTTTTCCATTCATCTTTCCTTTTGCTCTTTCTTGTCCCAGAGGCTGCATTTAGTACCTGTTATCAGTCTTGACCAGTGTTGGAGAGCATGTGGCAGGAGGAGGTGCTGCCTACACAACGTAGCAGAGGAGTGTGAGGCTGAGTCTGATACCTGCCCTGTTCTACACTTGCATACTGGAGAGTGCACACACCTGGGTCTTGCTTTCCCCACCCCTAGGAAGGGAATGAATGACAAGGGCTTGTTTCTGGATGTTTCAGGATGCTGTCAGGGAAAATGATTATGTTGGTGCTGTATCACTGTTATCACTGTAACCACGAACCATATATAATGAGGAGAAAGGTGCCCTGGCTTGGGGCCCGGCCAAGCAGAACTGCAGTGTTTTCCCCTTGTCATTATGTACAAGAGTGTGTTGTGCTCTGTGGATGTATCAATGCTACCATCAGTGCAGATATACAAATAGACCTCGTGTAAGACTTCAGAGACTCTGTGAAGAGGTTCTTTATCTTATGGGCTGCTCTCCATGTAAGGCTAGCATTTAGTTTATTAAAGCTCCCTGGGCTCACTTTGCTTGTGTGCTCATGCTCTCCTGCAGAAACTCAAATAGTTGCAACCTTAACCACAGGTGCCAGAGTGCCATATGTACCGTTGGGTTCTGTAGGATCTGCATCTTCCTTGGAGGTCTCCCACATGCAGCAGAAGTTGACAGCATTTGGAGGAAGCTGGCTGGGGAGGGCACAGAATTTGCACTGTTGAAGAAGGCCTCAAAGAATAAGTTCATCCAGCAGCTGGCAGGGTGACAGAACTGCAGGAGATCCTGCCTTGAGGCAGAAGGATGAAGCTGATGATTTCCTGAGGTTGCAGTGCAGGGGATTGTTACCCCATGCCTTCTCAGGGTAGAGTGATTCTGTTCTTATACTGAGGTCATGCAGAGTGGCTTGTCTGGACTGTGAAGCATACAGATGTTAGAGATACTGAGTAGTGAGGCAAAAGCAAATAAATACATCTGGAAGCTTCCCCTGGAAACAGTTTTTAACGTGGTGGGGGTCATTCCATGAATGATAAGCCCAGCTGGGGCTGTGCTCAATATTTTCACTGTATCCCCTAGAGCATGGATCAGAAAAGGGCTTTTCAGCCTATATGCAGTGGTAGACCTGTGCTAGCTTCCATACATTTGCTAAGGACTCAGGATAAGCTCTCACAGATACTGCATATGAGGTATCACAGTCAGAGGCACCTAACTGGCTTTGCAGGAGGGGAGCTTTGGCATGGTTTCTTCACTCTGATTCACGAGTGGTTGTATCAAACCTGGCTGGCACAGCGCAGGGTCACTCAAGCATCTCCATGCTGTGCACTTGAGTACTCCTGACCAGCAGCAGCTCAGGGGTGCAGGCACACCCGTGCTGGCTCTGCACACTGCCTGCTTGGCAGAGCTGCCTTGCTCAGGCTTCCAGCCACTGTATGCTGGGTCTATTCCTCGCAGTGGCTGTGCCTGGTTTGTGCTGCTGCTGCCAGGGCTCTTTGGGCTGTGTCCACCCTGACAGAGCTACCACTGCACTTCTGCACCCAGAGCTACCACTGCACTTCTGCACCCAGCTAATCCACAGCTGGTTTGGATTGTCTCTAGGGATATAAACAGCATTTTTAGGATTTAAAAAACATAATGGCACTGCAATCAGAGGCTTGTTGGGCTGCTTGTGTTTAAGGATGACTGGTTATTTTTAGTTATGCTTTTCACCTTTTCTTGCCTCAGTTTCACTCTTGATAAATGTTGTTAAAAGTCCCTCTGGGTACAGTTGTTGCCCCCTGAGTAGCTGTGATTTTTATGATTGTTATCCTGTGTTTGCTTTGAGTCACTTTACTATCTTGCCAGGATTGAAAGAGATTGCCTGGAACATTCCTTTCCCTGGATTCTAGCTCAGACTGACTTTGCATGGAAAATTTTATCCTCCTTTCTCCTATTTTTGAGAATAAGTTTGGGGGGGTGGAAAGGGTTCCTGCATATATAAAAAGGGAAATATTTTCTTTTGAATGCTGCCTTTCCACCATGTTCTGCAGCAAGGCCTTTAAATGAGCAGAAGGGTGATCTGTGTGCTTTTTGTCACCTTTGAGACAATGTACATTAATTAGGCTAGATAAAGACCCTTTGAAAAATCCAATGTGATCATTCATGTACTCAGCAGAGGCAACACAGAATTCATCAAGGAAAAAGCCTCAGAGTTTTCACCCCTTGCAGCTTCCTTGTGTGGCTGGGACTAACCCAGAGCTCCCCTGCAGATAACATAAGCTGTCAGCAGGGGCAGGGAATGGGTCCATGTCTCCCTTACCTGCTTGGGAGACTTCCTTTTTCATACTTGGAGGTGATGGGGAAAAAAGCCATCTTCCTCATGTTCAAGGAGAGAGAGAGCTGGTCAGGAAGGTGACCAAGGCAGGTGTGCCTGCAGACTAAGGAGTATGGTGAGAATGGGAATGCATTGAAGGATGGGGAGAAGGGATGAAGTGGATCCATATGAGACTAAATGGAGAAGGGCTCTCAGGGAGTGAGTCATAGTAATGGGTTGCCCTCCAAGCCTTCTTCAGGCTGCACCAGCTCTCCCAGCTTCTCTTGGGGGAGACAACAGTCACTCAGAGGGATTGAAACTGGGAATCTTTATTCTTTGGCCTGATGAGGCTCAAAGGAGAGAGGGACAGGATGAGTCTGGGCCTGGCAGTGCCACAATATCAGAGGAACTGAAAAACTAAAAGAACTGAGCACCCTGAAAACCTCCCCAGGGACTCAGCAATTTGATTTACTGGCTGAGGATTGAAGCTATACCACAAATAAAACCTACAGTCACACATTTATTGTAAAGCCAGTAAACCAGAGGATTAAATACAGTCTCAGTATCTGTCTATCCTGGAGGTTAAAAGAATCAGGAAGAAACAAAAGTACATGATTTATTTATTTGTTTGTTTTAGTACATAATCAGCTATATTTTAGCAGTGCCAATGGATGTAGCATCTGTTGCTCTTGCTTTTCTGGCAGCATCTGGGCTGAATACCTGAGCTGTGTTGATACTTGAGTGATTAGACAGTTTGTTTATATACTACCTTGATGAAGGCTGGTACTTGCACCACAGAGGTTAAACAGGAGGTGCATTAACATAATAAGAAGGTATTATGATTAATAATTGCTCCATTAGTAACAAGAATCAGCAATGAACTTTTAAAATTGGGATAGTTTAAATTTCTGTGAAGTAGATTGCCACTTTCATACTTTCCCTTCAGGTGTATTACATTTCTGAAATGTCCCTTCTGTGCGAGAGACACTGATTACCTTGGCAGGGGTCAAAAGATGCTTTTGGGGGAATAGTGCTCTTCCCTGCTTTTGTTTTTGTTCAAAAGAGTGGAAGTTGAGGACAAAATGATCTCTTGCCTGGATGTATTTTGTATCAGGTGTTTAACCTAGCCTTTTGCATGGAAATGACTTGCACTGCCTGAACTTGAGCCCTACAGTAACTTAGCAGGCTTTTGCTCAGAATCCGTTATACAGAGACAAGATAGATGGTGTATTTCAGGGATTGGGCAGCATGAGGGAAAGTGAAGTTCCTAGAGCACCTTCCTCCTGTCTCTCACAGTACCTGGGACTGCAGCAGGTTGATTGGAGGTGAGAGGTGAAGCTGATCAAACATGGTTCTAGTAGCAGTGGGATGGCCTGGCATTATCCCTCCCTTCGCACTCATACTTCTCCATTGTGGAGAAAAAGCACTAAGGCCTGGGAAGCATATGCTGAGATCACTATGCTTTGTCAGCTCCGGTGAACTGGATCCTGCTGCTCAATGGGGTCTGTAAATACTCTTTATTGTGCAGGGAAGCTGTGGGGTCTGGCTGTCCTTGTCTGCTTGTTCCTAAGTATTCCTACAGGCACATTCAGTTGCATAAGTGTTTGGGAGATGTCTATTTGCTGCATGGCATTCCTGTGAGCCAGGAGGAAAATTTTCTATTTAGCTTTCCTGGTTTCTTGCTGTCAGATTGTGACAAGACACAGCACCCTGTGGTCAAGGTTACTGACCACATCAAGAGCTGGTGCAGGCAGACTAACTCTCTCTCAAATGGGAAGGGATTTTTTCCCTTAAATCATTCACCAAGTGATTGTGAATCAAGAGTAAATTATTTTCAAATGGATCATGAACTGAGAGTAAATAATTTTTAAGTGGTGTGTTGTGAAGAAATCACAGATAGTAAAAGGGCTAGAATGGACAGGCATTGCCTGAAGATAACTGAAATGCTTTCTCCTGGAAGAATCAGTGGCAGCAAGAGATCCTTCTCTCCTTTCTGTCCTCTGATCTCCAGGTACTTTACTCGCATGTAAGTAGCTATTGAATATATGGTTGGTGTGGATCTTCTTCCTCTTCTTCCTTGGGGAATACACAGCTGGAGAGAGTGTTCATTTCCCTGCAGAACACATTAGTCTCTCCTAGTGTGGAAGCTTAGCTTTTTAACCAAAGCAACCCCCCTCTCATTTCAGTGAGCCTTTTGTTATCTGTCCATTGCACTTTGTGTTTTATTTTAATGGTTTAGATAAAAACTTACCTACTGGTGGCATTGGAGAATGGCTGACTTCTAGGAAAATGAGGCTTCCCTGTGCTTGTCCAAAATTTGATTTCCAAATATGTTCCTGCTGTCCATTAGATAGCTAAGAAACAGAGTGAATGAGAAACATAGTGGGCAATTACTGACTAAAGTGAAGGGAGAAGGTGGGCAGGACATACATGCTTTATTTGTTTCTCTAATCCTTTCTTTTTACAATTCCATTTTGAATATCTGCCCCATGGATGACACAGGCAGTTCCTGGTGAGCCAAATTAAAAACCAGAGTATAATTTCTTTTTTCTTGTGGCCTGTCATCTTTTCCTGTGGTAATTGAACTTTGGAGCAATTCCCAGTGAGTCACTCTGAAACTACAACACCAAAGACAAAACCAATATCAAACACCAACTTTTTGTTTTTGTTCTTTACTAAGATGCGAATATACCAACTAAAGGTCATTTTTAGGTTCTGTCTTCCAGTGCCCTGGCTAGAGAAATCATGCATGGGAAAGGGATGCCATCAAGACTGGGGGAGGATATATGTCCCCTCCTGGTCAAGCCTGATTGAGGATGAAGACTGGGATGAGGAGAGAGAAGTTGACCTCAGTTGCTGGGCTCTGTAGGACGGCTACTGTGTCCCAGGCTCTTGTTGGAGTTGTTCAGTCTGGGGACGAAAAGGCTCTAGGGGGATCTTAGAGCACTTTCTGGTACCTAAAGGGGGCTACAAGAGAACTGGGGAAGGATTTTTTACAAGAGTATGTGGTGATAGGATAAAGGGTAATGGCTTCAAACTGAAAGAAAGTAGGTTGAGATTAGATTAGGAAGCAATTTTGTACTGTGGAGGTGGTGAGGCCCTGACACAGGTTGCCCAGAGAAGCTGTGGATGCCTTATCCCTGGAAATAATTGAGGCCAGGCTGGATGGGGCTTTGAGCAGCATGGTCTAGGTGTCCCTGCCCTTGGCAGGGGAACTGGAACTAGATGATCTTTAATATCCATTCCAACTAAACCATTCTGTGATTCTACCTAGAATTAATTTTGACTGATAGCACCACAGAGTAGCACAAGCACAGCTGTGAAAATAAAGCCACAGGTTGGCTCGTAGAATTTCCTGTGATTGGAGTCATAATGTCTCCTCTTAATTAATTTAATTCTGGTTTAATTTATTGAGGGTTTGCTTTGATTTAATCCATTGCTGAATTGTTCACTCAGATGGCTTGCGTGAAGAGCTGCTGCATTTCCTTGCAGACTGGAAAGTTGTGCTGTAATGTAATAATCCAACACAAGTTCCTGATAATACTATCTCCCTCCTCTCTCCTTGTTCCACTCCTTTACCAGGGAAAAAAATTTGAAAAGGAAGGGATGGATCCACAGGTTCTAATGCTTAAAGAAGATCAAGACATGTCCTGGAACTTGATAACCATTTTTGCATTGAGTTATCAACACATCTCTACACCAGGCCTGTTACAGGACCATAGGCACAAGGCCTTATTCCTTGGAACTGCTATTCCACCATGTGCAATGTGGCTCATTTGCTTTTGGGATGCGCTTTTGGGATCATGGGTGTGTTAGATGCCCAGCATTACTGCATATGCTTCTCACGGGGCAAGTTACACCGGCCTGTGCCTTGCCTTCACAGGCAAAGAGATTTGTTCTCCCCCTTCCAGCATCCTCTTGTGCCATGTATGTGCCAGAGAGCATCTCCCCCCTCCTCCATCCCCGTGCCCCCGTATCCTTTTCCCGATCTAAAGTCTCCCAGATTTGTTTGTGCGGAGCCAGCAATCCTCCTCCTCCTCCTCCTCCTCCCGGCTGGGTGCAAGGCCCTGATTTCCATTTGAATAGCAGGCTTTCTACTGAGGCTTCCCCACCGCCCCGGAGAGTGAACAAGGAGCCCACTGTTCCCGGACGGGATGTTCAGCCAGCCCTGACGTCCCCGCTGTCCTCAATGCGGCTTTTCAGCCCCTCCACTGAAGCCCGGGGCGCCGAGCTGGTGGGGGACAGGCTCCTGGCCCTGGGCAACATGCCACTCATTTTAAGCAGTCCCAGCCTGTTCCCACTTCTTCCTTTATGGTCTAGTAGAGAGAGGCCTGTTTGAGTTGCAGCTGGTTTTCGAGCGGCACCGAGGTAATAAAAAAGGGAGGGATAAGTCAGACTGGAGTGGTATCAAGGGATGGGATGAGATAGGGTCCTTTGCCAAAGGCTTGAAGGATGAGCGGGTGTGTGTATTGGGGTGAGCCTGTATCCTGGCAAGGGCTTCTGTCTCCTTAGCTCGTGCTGCCATCTGAGGTCAAAGCTGACCTGTGCCTTGTTCCTGAAGTTTCCTTTTAAAAAACCACATCCTGCCACATGGCAAGCTCTCTAGACTGGCATTTGTTTCCAGACATGCAGGTGCGCCTCACCATCCCTGAGGTTTCAGGGTAAAGGCAGGACAGAGGAGCAACATCTAACCTGCCCCAGTACTGCTGAGAGGGTGCAAAGTCTCCTGCCCCATCCCACCACTCGGAGCCTTTGTCAGGGCTGTCTCAGTAAGCTGGTTGGCTTTGAAGCACCAGAGTCTCATTACTACAGTCAGATACGGGTGAGAGCTGACAGCCCTCTGCTAATTTTTTTTGAGTTTTCCCTCCAGATGATGCTGGTGCAGGTGTCATGATGGATTGGTTTCCACTGTGGGGAAGCTCCACTTCCCAGTGAGGTGTGGAACTTGCCTACTTCTCCTGATGCTTTTAGCATCCAGGAACCTTTGGTGGCATGAGAAATCCCAAATGGCAAGCCATGAAAGAGCTCCAGACGCTGTGATGTCCCAGGCTGACTGTGGGAGCAGCGGGTGCAGTTTTGTGAATCAGTTTTTGGTTTTTGGTTGTTTTTTTTCCTCTGTGGGCAGAGGTAAGGGATTCCAGGTTTGTTTGTGTTCTTCCCCAGATAGTGTCACACTGATGACATTTATATTCAGTGGAGCAGGCACAGAAGGGGCAGCAGCAGAGCAGGCTTACTCTCTGCTGTAGGAAGAGCCAGCTGGAGCGTGGGGACAGTGATGAGGCCAGGAAGACCTCTGCCAAGGCTGGCAGCAAACAAAGCCCACTAAAACTGGTTACAATGTGTTAAATCGCTAGTTCACAGTAGACATGAAGGAGAAACCTTTCTCTTCCGTGTGTATGGGTAAATTGCTCAGAAGTAAAGGTAATCATTGCTTCTGGAAACATCAATTTTAGTGTAGCTACACCTCTCCTTAGCTTTCTTGGTTCTTCCACTGAGTACTGCTCATTTGTTGCTTGGGTTCTGACATCCCAGCAGTTCTGATTTCCCTTTTCTGAAGAAGACCTTAATTCAAGCGAGCTACACCCCTCTGCAGCACATAAATGACAGAGCATATGCAGAGGTCTGGAGGTTTTGCCTTCACCCCCTCAGCTTCAATCCCAAGCCCGATAGGACTGGTGGTGCAGGGGTGGCACTGAATCCTGCAAGCAGTGTGGTGCTCTTTCATCTTGGTGGTGGAGGCTTGGAGCAGATCAGAGACTGTTCCTCTGCTGCCAACAGAAGCTCTGGAAATCCAGCCTTCCCTGTTCCCTGGGCTCTGGGGGTTGGTACCCTGAGTGGTGGTGTGAAGGAAGGTGCCTCTATTTTGGGAGGAGTTATTTGTAATATAAACGTTCTTTTTTTTTTCTTTTTACACAGTGGAGATGGAAATTACTGTGGAAAGTTGGTCACAACTTTATTAGAAGAGCACTTCTTGCTCTTTGCCACAGGGAAGAAAAAAGGGATAGAAAACAAACTGATTAAAAAATGTTCCCAAATTTGTGTTAGTGGCAGCACGCTCTGAGGCAGCTCGGCACTTGGGGCTGTTTGAGGCTATAGGGGCTGGAGTGTTTTTATGCTCAGCACTTCAGCTGGCAGCCTCCATGAGCTTCCCTAGGGAGCACACGGATGCTCAGAGCTCAGCAGGATCAGACCTTATATTAATATTACCAAATGATGAAGTGCAAAGTGCCTAGAGAAAAAAAAGTTTGAGTCCCACTGGAATTCTTGGACTCCTGTGACAAATTTCAGTATGGGAACTTCAGGCAAGTTTTAACACAGCCAACAAATTGTTGAAATCTTTGTATTTCTGGGGTGTATAAATTGTGCATAAGGGGACCTTCTTACCAGATAACTTCCAAAAGCTGCACCCCCTCTTACAGAATTTACTCTGGTGCAATTTCTGGAACTTGTTGAGAGTTCAGAGCTCTTACACATTAAGAGTGTAATTCTCAGCTTACACATAAACAGAGAGAGCAGCTCTGGTTATTTGTAAGAGGTATGTAACTAAGCTGATCTTTTTCTTTTTTTCTTCTTTTTTTTTCTTTTTTTTTTCTTTTTACACAGTGGAGTTTGTTGGGAACTCAAAAAGAGAAGAATACAGATGCTTGTGTTACTGAAATATAAATGTTACAGATGAATAGGTTTCTCAATTGTGACATTTAGGAAATAATATCTTGTCTTTTTTGCACTTGGAGAAGACTATAATTTAAGTATGAATATTTCTTTGTGTTTTGGTTTTTTAAATTTATTTTTAGAAGACTGTTTTGCTGGGTATTGAACATATAAAACTCTGAGATGATGTTGCTAGGAGAATCTTCAGCATTTATTTTCCAGATTAGAAGTCTTTAGCTATGAGACTGGGGTGATAGTTCAGCTCAGTTTATTGCATTTTAGTTTTTATGGATGAATCTACACAAGGTTATCAACTTGGCGACTTGAGTGACTCTCAGTTAAGTAAAAGGAAATGAGAAGTCACTCCCCCAAGAAAATCCAAACCCAACAGTTTCTCTAAATATAAACCCCTCTAAATTCAGCTATAAATATGGCCCTGGAAACAGCTCAGTGTTTTCTGTTGACAGCTGCATTCTGAATTCTTAGAACTTTGAATTTACACTTCCTCTGCTAGGAGGGGAGCAACTCTTCTCTCTCATCTCTGCACAATTCAGCAGGACACATTCACTAAGAAAAGAAACCCTTCCCAAGTTGAGCAGACTCTTCAGCTGCATGGTGGTACTTGCGTACTTGGACTCAAGGTTATTTACTTTTCCTCCCTTTTAAATTTTTTTAAATTATAATGTTTGTGACATTGGTATCCAGTTTGCTCCATTCCCTGGGGTTTTGGCTTTTTTTGTCTTTCACATCCATAAAGAAGCAGAGCTCTGGGAGCTGTGTGCTGTCCCTCTTTTACTTTATCGCACGACATGCATTGCCTACCATAGAGACAGGCGTGAGGGGAGAAAAAACAGCTTTCTGCCTGTTAGAGTTTCTCGATTTTGGTAACAGTGTTCTGCTTCTTTCAGATCGAGATACATTTGAACAGCCCAGAAAGGAGAGGTGGGTTCCCACTGGCACAGCCGGTGAATTTCTCCAGCACACCCAGGACCCTGGCAGCAGACACTGCGGGCTGCCTCCCAGCTCACTCTGCCTGCCATGCTGAAGGGGTGACTGGGAAGCTCCAGTGGACTGGCACTTCTAAGTATGCATCAGTGAAGTGAATTTTTCCAGTAAAAGCCATTTCCTTCCCCACAGCACCTTCCTGTCTCTTTTGAAGGGAGGATGCTGTGGCAGCAGCCGCTACTACATCTCAGCAAGTCTGTGCAGATAACTCGCAGCAAGTCACAGAGAAAATGCCTCCTTTCTGTAGGGGTTTAATTAGGCTGTGAATTACATTAGCAGAGAGGGCATACTTAACATGACATAGGGTGGGCATCATTCAAGCTGGGTGCAAAAGGGCAGCAGCTGCAGGGTGTGCAGTGAGACCAAGCCCTCCGAGACTTGTAAAGGCTGAATAAAGCACAGTGCTTGTAGTGGTGCACCTCCATGGGTGAGGTCACAGGCTGTGCCCTCAGAGCTGGGCTGAGGCACACCTCACACCATCCCGAGATGTGTGTGAGTGCTCTGGCAGCGAATCCTTGCAGAGCAGGATGTTGCAGGGGAAATGTGCATGTGCTGCTATGTGTACTTGTGTTGTGTTCGTGCTGTCCCACGAGGTCAGGCTGTGTTTTAACAATGTGTGAGGAAATGTGGCATTTGAAAGGTTGCTTTGATGCTCTGAGTGGGCTTCATGTTGCTCTCTGAGCCTGTGCTGGAAGACTGATGAACATTGTGTCATCTGTCCTTGAAATTGCCTCATGAGCAAAGCAACGGGGATACTGCTGGGCAGGAAGTGAGGACATTGGCTGAGCTGTGTTTCAGGAGGTATTTTCCTGCTCTTTCCTTTGCCATTCCTCACAAAGAGTCAAAATTGGATAACAAAATAGGAAATGGATCCTCCCCAAAAAGTGCCATCCTCAAAACCAGTAGCGGTTGGAAGGGAATGTGCAGCAAAGTGCCTGGTCTGGTTTCTTCTGTGCCTGAAGTCTGAGCAAGCAGCTGTGAACAAGATCATATACAACTGCATACACATGTGTGCATGCACATACAGGGCTCTGCATTTGCCAGTAAAAGTGCAAAAACATGCACTCTGCATATGAAAGATCATGTCTGTGCTAAAGGTCCATCATCCAGGGGGAGTTCTGCTGTCAGGGACTGCAAAAGAGAGAATCATTGATATATACATTGCTGGAAAACCCAAAAGGTTGCAGTAGCAGAACTAACGGTGCTGTTTAGGCTTCTTTTTTGCATTTTTATTTATTAAAATGCTCTAGATACAGAGTAGTTCTTCTCATTATTTATAACTGTCGCTGTCGCCTTGAAATGAAACTGCAGGCACTTTGATAAATGTGGTGAAAGCTTGTCTGGTGTCCCTGCCACTTCTCTAAAGTGCCTCCTGTGTCCTCTGCTGAATTGCTGTTTCATCAGTTTGGACAGCAGTGTTCCTCAGCAAATTGCAGTAAAAGTCTAGTTGCATCATCCCATGCTAATGGAAATGGAGCAGGAGGGAGTGAGCAATGTGCCATGAGCATCCTGTAAGTGCTAGGCAGGGCAGGGACAGGAGGAAGGACACAGCCCTGCTGAGCCCCACTCAGCTCTCCATCCTGGTGAGTTTGGTGGGATAAAACTCCTATTCAGGGTTGCTGTGAGCCTCATGCTGACAGCTAGGATATCATTCCTGTTTGAATTTCCTGTGACAGAGGGCAAAAATTAAGTTGTTCCAGCCTCAGCCCCTCCTTCCCATAATCTCAGTGGCCATGGTGTTAGGGCAGTGAACAGATAGGCTGTACTGGGGCTGGACTGATAGCTGAGTGTAGGGAGTTTTTAAAAAGCTTGAAGGATGCAAATCCCCTGAGATTAGAGAAGGCTAAAAAGTTGACATTGAAAAATCTAGTGACCAAAACAAAGGGAGAAAGTTTGTTTAAAAAAACCAACCAACAAACAACCGACAGCAAATCCAATCAACAGCAACAAAGAGAAAGCCTCTAAAAACCTTGACTTCTCCTTTGAGCAGAGGGATTTGATTTTAGATCATCTTGCAAAGCAGAAGCTGCACTTGTGCTGAAGCAATCCTGTCGGGAGGATGAGGCAATGGAAAGCTTGTGCTACAAGGGGAGATTAGAAGAGCTTGAACTGTTTAACCTGAGGAAAATGGTAGGGGGAGTATGAGAGTGCACTGTAAATATGTTAGCAGGCAAGCAGTGTGAGAACTGAAGAGTTTTTAAGGCTAAGGGAAGGTGTTTGCAGTAGTACATGCTCCTATAAATCAACTTTGATAATCTAGTCCAGGAATTAAACCCCAGTTTCATACTGTTAGGTGGGGGAAGTTTGGAGAGCAGTTTCCAAGCAGAATAACAGGAACAAAACTTCAGAAAGGCTTTAAGATGAGTCTTGATCTGTCTGTGAAGGGGATTGTATTAAGAAGGGCAAGCTCTGTATGCCAGTAGATTCTCTTCTATGCTGCTTCCTGTATTTCTAGTCCCACATTAACTATTCAGGCTTTTTGTATGAGATGCATACATAGAAATCATAAACTGAGTGGTTTGCAACTTCAAACTCATTTGTTGGGGTTGCATTGTTTTTTGTAATTTGGTTTTGGTTTATCTTTTTTTTTTCCCATGGCTCCTTTCAGTGTGTCCTTTTGACCTGAATATGCCACAGCAGGATTTCACCCAGTGCCCAGGTTTCCCCTTCCTTGTCCTCAAGCCATCTCACTTTTGTGCAAGCTGTTTCCACCAATGCATAGCACAACTCAGCACTTTTGGGGGCTGAAAGCTATTTACCAGCTAAGAGGGCAAGAGTACAAAACTATTTTCAGCTTTGTGACCCACCTCGGCCAATTGGATTGTGTCTGGTAATCCTATTTGGTGGAGATGGGTTCACATAACCTGAAATAGTTTCTGCTCTTTGCCTTCACCTCCAGCTCCTGTACCTACACAGCAACTGGGCTGGGGTGCCTGTGCTGTAAGACCTGACCTCCAGAAGGGAGAAGGGCTGTGTGAGTTCTTGGGCTGAAGCTCCCTTCCAGGAGTTCATCCCTTTTCCTCCACTGGTGTCCCATGGGTTTATGCCCTTGTGCCATGGTGTGAGGTTGCTCACCACCTTGTGGAATCAGGCATGGATGTGAGTTAGCTCTGACCTTTTAATTACAGCCCAGGCATCAGTTTTGGCTTGTCCCTTTGGTGAGAAATAGTATTTTAGATTGCCACTGCAACACTTTCATTTTTGCCTGCACTCCCACCTCCTAATGATGGTTGTATGTAGCCTGGAATGGACAGGAAGGAATTAAGTCAGATGAAGAAAAGGACATCAATATTCTCTTACACATTTAACTTCAAATGTGTGAAGTATTTCAAAGTCACGAAAAATCTATTGCCCAAATTAGGCCAAGAATAGATATTGCCATTTAGCCCAAACTTTCCAGACAGGATTTGAGGCTCTAGGCTTTTTATTGGTGCAGTAACTAAACAGTGAGCTTTCAGAATCCTTTTTTACCCCAGTTTTACTTTGAGGAAAGGGTTGTGAAGTTGCACTGTCTACTACACCTTTATAGCTTTGTATCTGATTGCCACTTTGTTTGACAGGAGTCTCCAAAATTCTGCTTTTACCAGAAGTCATCAAATCATCCAGCGAGATTAAGAAAGGAAGCCCTACTGAGGGAAAGGAGGTTTATAATGTGGATTTAGGCAGAGTATTAGGCATAAGAATATCCAAGCCAGCAGGCTGCAGGAATCTACGCTTCAGTTCTGCTACTCAGGGATTCCTTGAGTATTTGAGATGGGAGTGAGTGTGTAAAGCTGACTATCTCTGAGCTTGTACAGGACTATAGAGCAGGAATGTTGCTGAATTTTGTGGTTACCAGTTATAGCTCAGCTCAGCTGAGGCACTTTCTGGCCTTGATTACTGCAACTTTCATCCCTTTGATTGATGGGGAGTACCATGCACACTGAGCTGGGCTCACATACCTGCCTCCTCTCTCATCAAAAAGGAACAACTGTGGGCTAATCCCTGGGGCAGCCCCAATGGCAGTGAGAGATCCTGTGCCTTCCCTTGAGGGATAAGATGAGATGCTCCCTCTGGCACAGGTCCCACAGGCGCTTCTCAGCCCATACCATGGGCCAGTGCTGCTTCTGGCTTGTGCCTGTGCTCAGCAAAGCTATCCCCCTTATTTCAAGGAATAAAACTTGGAATGGCAGAGGCATGCTCTCTGGAGGAGTAGGAGGAATAGGAAGGCAGTCTGAGGATAAGATGCAGTCTGGTATGTGAACCACAGAATATTCTGATTTGGAAGGGATCCACAAGAATCATTAAGTCCAAATCTTAAGTGAATGACCCACACAGGGATTGTATCCACAACCTAGGCATTCTGCTTTTTTGTAGAACTAGGCTCTAACCAACAGAGCTGGTGTTGGGTCTCAGGGTTATTTTTGTAGCAAAAGCATAAACTGGAGGTTGTGGTGTGTTGCTACACCCTGTGTCAACTCAGGCACAGGGCTTTTGTTGCCCTGTGTACTGGACCAGGCTGAGCCTGACTCCCAATGCTGTGTGTGGTGAGCTTTTGTCTGCCCTGTGATGCAGCAAAACAGTTGGCAACTGTTGTCAGAGACCAGTGTATGCAGGGCTTTGCACTGCTTTAGACAGTGTTTTTCATCATGGGCTATTGCAGATGCTGAGTTAAGCCTGGCAGCAAACCCAGGAGGTGGGCCAAGTGTGCTACAAGCTACAGCAGGCTGGGGGGGTATGTGAAGTCATCCTTGTGGAGTCGCAGGATGAGGAGAGCAGGGGCAGACTCCTGGCTGTTTCTCTTTGCAGCATTCAGACTCAGCACTCATTGCATGATGGTTTGATCACCCCAAGCTGCAGCTTTTCCCTCACCTGCCCTCCTGGCCTGTGCAGCAGCAGCAGCTGCTGCATGGGAATGAAATGCCTTTCCTGCTTCACAAATATCCAACAGTTTCTCCCTTTCTCCCCCATCCCAGTATCCTTGTCCCTCTGTATTTTCAGGGTTGATGTGAGTTCTTCCAGAGATATTCAGCAGTGACATGAGGTTTATTGTCACTTCTTTTTTCTGCCTCCTCACAAGGTAAAACCTTTTTCTTGTTTCAATGTTGGCACAGCAAGGGCATTGGACTTGGATCCAGCGTGAAGATGAACAGCCAGCATAAAACCTGGGCAAGTTTTTGGAGTAAGTAATACACCCAATTCATCTCACTGTGTCATTTACACTGGATGTCTTGGGAACCAGAGCCTCAGCTGGACAGGAAAGCCTGCACCAACTGAAGTTGAAAGGATCTTTCCAGCCTGAGTGCTGGCATCCCTGAAGGGATTTCCTTCTAGGCTTTCTCAGTTTACCTGGACAATAGTCATAAGCTTAGCCTTTCTTGCACATGCTTTAATCTCATGTTTCAGACTGTCTGTTAGTCATCTGCAGGGTCAGGAGGGCATTTCTCTCTCTGATCAGCATGGCAAAGCTGCTGCAATCTGGTTGGGTTTTTCTTCCTTCTCAGTACTTTAGGGCATGTTTTACTTTTTCAGATTTCTGGGCACTTTTGCCTAAAAAGTTCCTCCTGATGGTGAAGGCAGAACATTGCAGGGTATCAGTGGAGTGCTTTACGTGCCTTCCTGTCCTGGGCACTTTGCAGTTACAGCTTTGGGTGCTGCCAGCAGCACAAGACATCAAGAGGAAGGCAAAGTTTCTCCTTGTGGGACCTTTCCGTATCAAAATTCCCATTTCCAGACTGCCAGCAATTACATGCTGTTTCCACTCCTTCCTTCCTTCCTTGTGACTGGGATGCAATTCATCCAAGAACTGGCAGGGTACTACCAGTTTGTGGTGGGGATCTGGCTTCCTTGAGGACTGCCATCAAGTTTTTCTGCATCCTGCTCCAAGTGTAGCCTGTGTGCTAAAACTGCTCAGATCTAAGGGCTGCTGTGCTTCCCCTCTAAATTTTGCCATTCACCTTATTTAGTTCAGAATTGAAGCAGTTAGGGTATTAGAAAAAACCAAGCAAACCAGAAATCTATCAATAATATGCATTTAGAAACAAGCCTCCAGGGTGTTTAATTAAACCCAGTGTGATGGGAGGCAGCCAAAAGGCATGTGTAGTGTGTGTGTGTGCACAGACAGCTGGCCTTGGAGGAGTGGCGCGTGCATATGTGTGGGTGAGAGAGGGAATAAAAGATCTGGTTAAATGGATCCTTCCTATCTGAGCTCCAACCAGAATGTTCTTAAGTGAGTAACCCACGAGAAAACAACAATCCCCTAACCAAATATGTGGAGAGGCTTGTGCCAGGTAAAGGTTGGCAGCTCGGCTTTGCAGGGGTAGCACAGCTGTAGGCTGGGGTGGCTGAGAGTTTTGGTGGGGAAGAGACATCCCAGCCAACCCTCTCCTAGGCACAGGGGCTGGGTTTTCCTGCTGGAATCAAGCTGGAAGCCTGATGGCTCTCACCTAGTTTGAAAGAGACAAAAGGCAAGCTGGGAAGGGGGATGTGTGGGCTTTTCTTCTACCTAGGGTTTGGTTGCTGACAGGAAGTGGAAAGAGGAATCGAAACAAAACTATGAGTTTCAACTCCTGTTTTGTCCCTGGCATCCATAAAATACACACCTCTTTCCTTCATGAGCTAATTACCCCTGAATATCATAAGGAACTGATTTTATTTTCTTCTTCAGTTACTTTTGAAGAGACAAACAGAGAAAGCTGGGTGTGCTGGGGGAAGTAATTCTGACCTACTAGACCTGCCTTTTCTTTTTAAATCAGTTTCATAGAATCAGCTACACAATTTGTCCACTTTTTTTTTCCGCTTGTGTTCTCTATTTGACAAAAATATTTAGCTTCTTCCCTTTCACAGCCCTGCAGAGTCCCTCATTTGCCTACCTCTGCTGCCCCAGAAAAGGGAGGGAGAGGACCCTGGTGCCTGGTAGCTTTCCCTGGTGAGCAAGGCATCAAGGAAAGCTGCCCTTTTCTGGGGAGCTGAGGATGTGAATGGGGCATGTGCCTCCAGAGCTCAGTGCTGGCCACAGTAGGTCCCGTGGCAAGCAGTTCTCCTGCTGCCAGTGCCGCAGGGTGGGGGTGCCACATCTGTGTGCAAAGCCAGCATCATTCTCCTGTGCCTGATGCCCGCTTAAAAACAAGGAGAAGCAGAAAAAGGGTTTTTGTTTTCCAGCTGAAATAGCTTCAACAAGTCACGGGCACAGCCCCTGTAAATGCAGCTGTTGTGTGCAGCCCTGGGATGACTGGCCCTGTTGTGCTTGTCTCCAGGCGGCCATCAGCCCCACAGGGGCTCCTCTGAGCTGGGGACTGGTGAAAGCCAGAAGATGTGATGGGGGAGAAAGGATTGCTACAAAGATGGTGACTTGCCATCCATTGCAAGCAGCCTTGCAGCTGAGAGGTTTGCTGAGTGTGAGGTGTAGCTGCAGCTGCTGCTGAGCTTCTCAGCCATAGGAGAGCAGTGAGCCATCTTGCCAGCTGAAATAAGAGGAATATTGCATCAAGGTGTTACCTAATGGCAGTAGCTTTGTAGTCTATGAAGCCTGCAGTCCTGTGTCTTCCCTGAAATTCCTGTTGGTGAAAAGAATTAGGGTGGAAGGGCCCATCTAGTCCACCTGCAGGCAGAGCAGTTCAGCCTGTAACTTTACATTAAGGACTTTCAGCTGCACTTTTGCTGTCAGGTTTGGCAACTGCACAACCTTTCTCTGGCTTCTCAGTGAGCTCTATACTGCCTCAATGTGTGTGGAGCCATTGTATGTGTTGAGTCGTAAGGGAGGGTGGCTGCTCTGTCAAGCTCCTGGTTCAGGCTGCTCCTCCACAATGCCATTTCTGTGCCACAGCAGGTAATGCAGGTTCTTATCAGCTCTAATTAATGCTCCTGGCAGTGATGACAAGTGGCCCACAGAAGTGCGAGTCTAGTTTAAGGAGACTAAGAAGCCAAAAGAAAAGGAAAAGAAAGCAAGCCTTCTAATCTGATCCATTATGCTCAGGCCAAGAGATCAGCAAAATGATCAAGCAAGGAAAAGAAACAACTTCTGGCTACTAGATTTTGCATCCTTATCCAGGCCAAATGCTGGGGGTAACTATTAAACGATTCTAGCACACTGAACATCAATCTTGTAACAAGCTTGGATAATACCCTCTGGTAAATTAACAAGGACTGCTTATATCTAAGTGCTTTTCAGCTGTGTGTTGCCAGGAATAAGTCTCAATTCTGGGGGGCCTGAGTCTTTCCTCAATCTGAGTTTAATTCCCTCCCATCTGCTGTCTGCATTTCCCGACGGTCCTCGCCCAAGTAGGGCACAGTGTGTGTTTTGAGGGGAGTGGGGACATGCTGGGCTCTCCGTGGGCTGAAATTTCCCAGTCAGAGAATTTCTGCTGTGTGGGGATATCCAGGGTCTGCTGTGGTTTTTCTGCCCCCATGTGAGCAACTGGGTGCTGCCTCAGCTGAAATGTCATGGGAGCCTCCACTAAGGTGGCTCTGTTGGTAGAACAAAACCGTCCAAGCTTGTGCAGTCTGGAGCAGGGGACAGAGGCGGTCTCATTCCCACCATTGCTGGTAATAATGGGGATAATTATCTCATTATTCTTGCAGCCTCCACAGCTCCCAAAGAAAGAGTAACTGGTGTGCAACAATGCCTCTGCTGTAAATAACACCCTCAGCACATTCCACTGAAGCAGAAGGCTGAGGTGTAAAGCGCTGTCTGCCCTCAGACTATGCTCAGATCCAATTGGACTTTGGTCCACTGAGCTTTAAGTTTTTGGTTGTTGTTTTTGTTTCATTTAGATGTTTTTGAAAGTGGGGCAGGGAGCTCTGTGTGGGCTTTCTAATGTTTTATTTATTAAATCAAGGACATGAGTGCATTTTCAGTTTGCAGTTGTGCAAGAAGCCTGTGTCACCCTTGTCCCGGATGCGACTGGCATCTCCACTCAGTGGGCAGGAAGGGGGACTTGTGTCCTGGCTATGCCAGCACAAATCCAGGGAGTGCCACTTATTCCTCCTGGATCTGTCAAAATGAATTTTCCTCTTTAGGCATCAAAAATGTCCCTGAGATCCTTGTTTGGAAGGAGGTAAGACTAGGGGGTAGGAACATGAGAGGTTTTGCCAAGGTTCACGCAGCCTGCAGAGATCTAAGAGAACTGGATGCCATGACTCACGTTTATTTGCTTTGCCTTGTTTAAAAGGTGTCCCATAAAAAGAAATATATGCTGCCATTAGGAGCAGAGAAGTCTCTTTGTCAGACTTCTGCATGTTTCACTGATCCATTGCTGGTTTGTGGAGGTTACTGCAGTGCTGCTGATACCTGTGCCATTATCTGTAGGTGCCTGAAATCTCCTGGAGTACGTTTCTTTTTTTCTCTACCTGTTACTTACATGAGAAATATCAGGAAGCTAGCTCCCAGATTTTCCTGGAGTGTTTCTGGGAGACTGAAAAAGTGTATCATGAAGTTTCTTCATCCTTGTCCGGAAATTGCATTGGCTTCCAGGAAAAGAGCTATTTTGCATAGCGTTTGCCAGGCAACTGGTTTAATTAAGTGTTAACATAAAGTAGAAGATGAATTTTCAATGTTTCTTTCAGTTCCCTTGCTCAAGCTTTTTTTCTGTTGGTTGTGATGTGGCTTTTTCATTAGCTCACTGGAGATGTCTTTGACAAAAATTAAGAAGCTAAGATCCAATATATCTAAAGTATCTTAAAAACATCTAAAAGAACAAATGTAAAAAAACCCCATCCATCCTTTAATTTTCACCTAGGCCTCAGACTATTGCAAACCCACAAAAACAAAAATCCAAAGACCTAAGCATCCTTCTGAAGCCCTGCTGGGAACAAGGCTGGTGCTGGCTGGCACATGAGCTTTCTCTGTGCCACCACTGTGCCCCAACTGCGCTGAGGGCAGGGGCAGAGCAAGGCAGGTGTGGGTGCTCCTAAAGGAGAGCAGAGCCAGCTGCAGGGAGCCAGGACAGCCCCCATCACTTTGTCCCAGGCTCTGATGTTGACTGGCTACAAAATTTGAGTGCCTCGTTTTCCACAGATGAAACTGGGAAGGGTGACTATTGCTTGTAGTGAAAGGAGGCAGTGTGTGAATTGGTGGGGGCTGTGCTTGTGCCACTGCAAAGTGCTGGATGGGTATAAAATGTCTCTATTCCCTGTCTGATCCCAAACCAAAAGCCCTGTGAGGCTGTGCAGAGGAGGGATCCCTCTTCCTTGCAGGCCATCTGCAATCCTTCCTGCCAGCAGCCTCTGCTGCTCCCACACTGAGCCTGCAACTCACTGGTATGTTGGGGCTGGCTGGCTCTCGGCAAGTGCTGCCTTACACAGAGGGTGGAGCTTTCTGAAATCCTGCACCTAACCTTGGCAAGTACAGGCTCTAGCCAAGCAGTAAGACCTCTCCATCTTTGCCATACCATCTGTGTTTTTCAGCTTTCTGTAATCTTTCAGCTGCTGGTTCAGAAATTATCACTATGCAGTGCTGGGCTGAATCCAAAGCAGGGCTCCTCCTTCAAGTGATTCAGGAGATGAAAGCCTCGCTGAAATGTCGTGTATCTTCCTTCCTCCTCAGGGCCCTGCAGGGTCACATCTGCCTGCCTTGGAGCATGCTGGAATGGTAGAGTTGGATTTATGTTATCTTCCCATGCCATGTGCAGGGGTAGAGGGGATAGTACTCATGACTTAGCTGGACAGGTGCTGGGAGAGGAACAAAACTGCTTATTTCTCCTTTAGTCTGGCTTTTGCTAAGTAACATGCTTAAGTGCTGGTGCACATGTGGAAGAACTTCTGAGTCCTGCACTTGCTCATTATCAGTCTGACTTCCTGGAATCAAAGGAGAAATTAATCTTTCCTATGTGTTTTTACAAGCCCAAATATTTTGAGGAATGAGACAAAATGCTTCCTTCCCACGTACTGTTTCTAACATCCATGTCATCAGTATTGCATTGTCAGATATTTCCTTGCTGCTTAAAACATTTTGCCTCTTTCCACCATCAATTGCATCCTTTCCACAAGGATTAAACAGGAACATAAAATGAGTGGTAAGGCTCAGTAGAGAGTGATTGGTGCATGATGTTGCCAGTGTCACCCAGACACTGGAGCAGGCTTAGTGCCTTTGTGCCACAGATGCATGCAGGACTCAGGAACACAATCAGGCATCTTTCCTGCTCTTACACCACTGCTGGTACTGCCAGTTTTAGCAGAGTGAGTGCTGCTAGATTTTTCTTGAGGTTTCCTAGTTGTATCTGGGAGAGTATTTAGGGACCCGTGGCTTAAGCACCAGTCAGTGACACTGAGAGTATGACATCTGCCTACCTACAGAAGTGCTGCCATGTCAAGGGGAACAGCACACACCCAGAGTCCCTCAGTCTGGAGAAGTCAGTGTGCTGGCTGGGATGGTGGGGAGGTGGCAGTAAGCCGTCTCAGTTGAAGGACCCAGGGCTCATGCCAGTCATGAGCCAGCAACACTGTATAAAGGGCTGGTGCTGCTGGTTATAGGCATTATTTTAGAATGTGTTTTATTAATGTTGAAATTTGAACCAGAAGAGGAACAGCTTACTTGGTTATGCAGTTTCAGAAGGAACAGGGAGCCATTAAAATGTATCTGGGTGAGCAAAGCTGAGTGTGTGGGTGCACACAAAGGCAGCACATCTCAGCAGTGAGAAGGGGTCCCTCGGTAACACTTATTTTTCTGACAGAAGCTGCACTTTTCTTGCCGCTCCGTGAGGTGCAGTGCAGAAAGGATGACTGCCTGGAGGCTGCTGCTGGGAGGTGAAGCTGTGTGCAGTTTCCTCAGGGAAGCCGCAGTTCCTTTTGTGAACCATCCCTCTGTGTGTGCCTGTGTTAATGGTGCTGAGTTGTCACTCAGTGTCATATGTCCCTGCCTCCCAAAGAACTTGCACTATGGAAAGAGAACAGAGATGAGGAAAAGGAAAGATGAGAAGCAGGGAATTTACAAGCTCACAGGGAGGTGATGTGGACAATGCCTACATGAGATACTGCAGGCAGAAGTAAGACCACTTGACCTTCTACCTGAGCCCATGGATGAAAGCCAGTGCTGGTCTGAAAGCAATGAGATTGCTTCACTGCAGCACTGGGTATAGGCTCACGCCCATTGCATCTCAGCATGCCAGCCACAGCTCTGAAGCTTCATCCTGGCTGAATCCAAGGCAGGGTTCCCCCTTCAAGTGATTCTGCCTGCAACACTCCAGGTAAATGTAGCCATGGCTTTGCAGGCACCACCTGCTCCTTATAACCCCTGCTTTCCCCAAAGTGCAGCCCACCTGGAGCCTACCAAGTGCATGTTTAAAGGAAGGCTACCATGACTGTCCCCTAAATGAGTAAAATGGCTCTAATGTGCAGCAGCTGGTCCCATCACCTTTGGACGTAATTGCTTAATGCACACGTTGTACAATAGCTTAGCAACTTGACAGTCATGCTGTGGTTCACACAAGAGTCCCAAATACCGCAATGCAACATTGTAGCATGGTCATTACTCTTGAAATACAGTTTAAAAATAACAGCTAGGCTGAAGATCCCAGTTTCTGTTTCTCTGTAGGGCTGGATATTCTCATGCTGTGGACACCTTTGTTGTCCTAGCAGATGGCCTAAAGGGTGTCAATGCTTGGGAAGTCACTTCAGCTACAGTGGTTGGAGGATTAAGTTCAGAAGGGGTGGGTTTGCCCTGAGGAATGATCTCCAAAATTGCTGATTTGGAGAGTCCCTTCTATACACTGCAGTTGTTTGCACACAAATCTATCATCTATTCTTCTCCTGGGACTTGCTGTTTATATGGAGGAGATCAAATAAAGATTTTTCTGCAATTTCAATGGAAGCCAGGGAGCTTTTAAGCAGGCAGAGCAGCTACTGGTCTCCCTGTCTCTCTGCTGAAGAAATGGGCTGACTGCTAAGAGAGATGTAAGATGTTACAGTTCCTTCTCATCCAAGGGATGAAAAATACTGTACAAGCATTTAAGCTTTACAAAATCCCCCTGTAAGGTGTAGGAGGAATTTTTTTGAAGGATGGAGAAACTGAGACAAAATGCCTTGCTGCTGCTTGATCCATTCATTACTGAAGGAATTGAGGACAGAAGTTGGGACACCTATTCATAGCACTGACCACAAGGTCCTCCCTCCCTTTCACCTTGGGAGGGACATAGCCCATGCAGGAGTGCTTCTGAGAGGGTTTTCAGTGTCTCCTTTGGTCAGGAGACTGTTTTGCAGATGTGTCTCCTCCATTCTTGCAATGACATTGCGTCTGCCTTGTATTTCTTACAGATATTTTGTTTCACCACCCCATTTCTGGTATGTCAAGATCCATCCATAGATGCTTGCCGTTCCCTATCACTCCCTGTTTTCAATCTGTGCCAGTGCACTGCTTACTTGAATCATAAAATCTCTCACCTTGTATGGGCTTTTTATTTTCCTGCCTTTGGTTCTGCCCTCCCCTTTCCATATCACCCTGCTAGCTACGGTGCAAACAAAACCTGGCTGTGGGGGAAGGGAGGCTGGGAATGCCCATCCTCTCGGGGACACGTCTGATCCTGCATGTTGTGAATGAGAAATGCTACTCTGTCCTCTCTTCCCTGCAGTGAGCTGACCATCTGCTTACCTTAATGGACTAGAGATTAGCCCGGGGGTTAAGTTATCAACATAATTAACCTAGATTTCTCCTCTACAGCTGAGGCAATTTTTACTTATCTGTTGCTCAGGTGATGTTGTGAAATTCAGACAGCTCTCGAGGAACAACAGAAACTGGAGCAAGTGGAGGGGAAGACTTTCAAAGTTTGAAATTACTCTGAAGCCCCCAAGGCACAGAGATGAGAGATGATGAAGCTTGTGCAGGGTCACGTATGTTCTCAGCTATGAGAATGGTATTGAAGAGAAGTCTAATATATTATTAATACCGCTTGTTCCTTACGTGGAGGGCTTTTCAGGTCTGTGTCTCAAACCAGGCAAGACTCATTACTTCTGTTTATGGAAATTTGTCCCTGAAACATATGCAGAAAGCTAGCAAATTGAAAATCGTACATCCCTGTGTTTCTGTCCAGATGACTTTTGTTGTCTACCTGTAGGACACTTCCCAGCCTGTGCTCTGTACCAGTGGTTCAGTGACAGACTTATTGTTCCATACTGTAATCACATATCACCAGAAACTCTTTTCATTCTGGCTTAGGATGCTAGAGCTAATGTGACTCTACAGCCTCGTGTGGGTGGCTTTTATGCTACATTTTCCTTGACAGTAAAAGACTGCAGTTGCCACTTTGGAGCATCCCTCGCTGCCTTTCCTGTCCTAGATTCAGGCTGTGTTTGTGAATAATGCTATCAGACTTGATCTCAGGCAGTCTTCCTTTGTAGGACCCCAAGTTCCAAAGGGCACCAAGTTCCTCCATAGACCCCCTGGGTTCTTCTGCCTGTGGCCATGGCGTTCCGGCCATACACCTTTTGCTTGGATTCAGCTTGCCGCGGGTGGAGATCCCTTGCAGAGGTTGTGAGAGTGGGAGCACTGACCCATCCCCGCAGGCGCTTCCCGTGCCAGAGGACATGTCCCTCAAACGATCATTGTAATTACCGTCCGGGAAGCTTTTAATCCCTTGGTTAAATAAAACCAACAATTGATAGTGGGAGTAGGAAACTGCAGCCGGCTGGAGGACAGCCCCGCCAGGAGCAATGAAATGTGTGAATGAACAAACACCCGCATCCTGCCAGAGACACCTAATCTTCCTAATGGTGAAATTAGCATGCAGCTTTGGTGAGATCCCACCCACACCGCGTGCTCAGCTCCAGACATCTCATTGGCACAGAGGCAGGCAAGTTAGAAGAAGTTCAAATAATAACAACGATGATTAGGGTGCTGGAGGGGAGCCGAGGTATGAAGAAAGATTAAAGTAGCTAAGTGTGTTTGTCATGGAAAATTGGAGATTAAGGGGGGAAACCTAACTGTGTTCCTGTAATTTGAAGGGTGTGAACTTGAGGTAGAGGAGCTGATCAGAAGGGTAACAGGAGGTATATAAGTAGGAGTGATATGATACCACTCAAGGAAAGGAATGTAGGTAGAATATCAAGCAAACTCCTAATTATGTTTTTTGGTCTGGCTTGGCTTATGAGTGACAATGGTAAGGATACAATTTTTTTGGGATGCACATATACAGACAGAAAAATGCTGGAGAAGAGACCCTCTAGTAGTAAACTATCCTGTACAGCAAGGGCTGGACTGCTTGAGTCCATACATGCCTTGTCCCCTTCTCCACACCTTTTTTATTCTTTACAAATATATGCATATATAGGAGGAAACAAACAGCACTTGTGATTTTCAGTGGAGACATGTTGCAAATGTTACATTTTCCAGTAACACTTTACCCCACACTATCACTGTAAAATCTGTCTGCTGTCAAACTGCAGTGGGGTGTCAGTCCTCATGTCTCTTTGACAAGGTCTGGGAAGGATTTGGAGGACATTATCAGCACCCAACGCCCCCAGACTCTGCTTAGAGCAGCTGTCCTCAGCAAAATGGGGGGAGCCCTGTGGAGGAGCCCTGCTGGTGCTGAGTTGTTTGGAGGCAGAAAATCCTCAGACCATGCCTGTACGTTTTTTTTTATGTACTGCTTGGTGTGCACTGGTCAATCAGTGTGCCCATCATGTTGTTGGGCTTGCGCTCTGGTTTTCAGTTAAGGCTTTAAAAAGGCAGACCTGTCTTTTTGAGTGGCAGAGACCAGTCATAGTGTAGGGAGGTTCTCCCTTATCATGGATATGAAGGATTTGAGTTTCCTTATGAGGGGTTTGCAACCCCTGCCTGTGCTCTTGGAAGCATTCAGAGGACCTGTGGTTGGAGCACAATGACCGGCACCTAATGTGTTAATCCTTTGTTGTCCCGTTATTATGCCTATGCAGAAAAGGCAGGATCACTCTCCTGACAGACAGGTGAAATATTTACTTGAGTGCTTCTAGTGATGGCTGTGCTGCAGCTTTCTTAGTAGTTAAAATGATACCCCACCACCCCTCACAGTAAGCCTCCCTAAACACTGGGACATACATTATATATACCAGGGATTGCTTCCTGTATATAGAATCATAGAATCACAGGACATGCTGAGCAGGAACAGACCCATCACAATGGTTGAGTCCAACTCCTGGCTCTGGACAGGACACCCAGGAGTCACACCATATGCCTGAGAGCATTGTCCAAAGGCTTTTTGAATTCTGTCAGGCTTGGTGTTGCACCTACTTCCCTGGGGAGCTGTTCCAGTGCCTAACCACCCTCTGGGGGAGAAATCTTTTCCTTGATATCCAAACTAAACCTGCCCTGACTCTGCTTCATGCTGTTTCCTCGAGTCCTGTCACTGGTCACTAGAGTGAAGAGATGTCTACCTTCCCCTCCGCTTCCTCTCCTAAGGATCCTGAAGACCACCATGAGGTCTCCTCTTGTCCAGGCTGAACAGACCAAGTGACCTCAGCCACTCCTCACAAGGCTTCCCCTCCAGACCCCTCACCATTCTTGCGGCCCTCCTTTGGACACTCTCTAATAGCCTAATATCTTATATTGCAGTGCCCAAAACTGCCCCCAGCACTGGAGGTGAGGCCACCCCAGTGCAGAGCAGAGCGTGACAGTCCCCTCCCTTGCCTGGCTGGTGATGCTGTGCCTGATGCCCCCAGGAAACAGGTGGCACTTCTGTCTGCCAGGGCACTGCTCATTCAGATTTAACTTTCCATCAGCCAGGACCCCCAGGTCCCTTTCCACAGTGCTTCTCTCCAGCCACTCATTCCCCAGTCTGTACACAGAACCAGGGCTGCCCCATCCTAGGTGCAGACTCTGGATGTTGCTTAAACAACATATGCTTAAACATTTACCACCTCCCTCTCCTTACCTGCCCTGCCTCTGCATCTGCCTGTGTGTTTTCCATAGATTTCACAGAGTTTTTCTTGGCAGAAAACGTTGCCTAGAATTGGTTCCCACTACAAGCATCTCACCTCAGTGATCTCCAAAATAATGTGTTTATCAAGTTTGCAGCTGCCCATGCTATCTGTAACGCACACAAAATCCTCACCTTGTACCTGATTTGTTCTCCTGCTTGCCTTTCTCTCCAAACCTGAAGGATATCCTCCTAATTGTGTTCCTGTTTTTCACACCAGCTGCCCAAAGGCTGTGACACCAGGTACCAGCACGACAAACACTGACGTAGTGCCCGCGCTCTACCACAACTCTTACCTGGGGCAGCTGCTCCCCATTTTCATCATCCTAACATGGAGTGACTCGGCTTGAATGCCCCTGCAGTAACCTGCCTCACCATAAATTGGAGACCTTTACAGCTGAAGGTTTTCCTCCAACATCTTTTTTAAGCTTGCTTGGTATAATTCTCTGCTTTGTGACTGCTTGCAGACAACGTTGCAGGTTTTATTTCTGAAGCATGAGGCATTGTAATTAAGAGGTCCCAAAATGAACTTCCAATAACAAAGCATAATAAAACGAGCTCCTAACAAGACTGACGGGAGAGCAGTGAAGCTGTTTCAGCATCCACATAGACATTTTACCTGACAGAATAACAGACAGTTTCTTTCAGCTTTAAAGTCCATCTTCTCTGTTAGGGTCTGACAGCTGCTGTCACCTCAGGAACTACCAACAAAGCGGTGCATCTTTGTCTTTCCAGGAAGGTAACAGTTCCAGCTAAGTGGTAGAAGCTTTCAACATGGAAAATTTCCAAATACCTCTGGAGAGGAAAATCCTGCCACTGGCAGGCACTGGCCATAGAATCAGATAATGCAACCTATGGCAACTGCAGGACTGATCCTTTGCCTCCTCCCCACAGGGAGGGAACTCTGAACAGCTGTGGTCTATGACAGCATGAAGAAAATCAGGGTGTGTAGAATTATGTTGACATAGGCAACCAAATTTTGAGACCTGATGTCTTGAGAATCTGAAGGCATCTTTCTCTCAAGCAGACTTGTTCAGCTATTTCACAGCCAACACATACTTGCTACACACTAAAATACTGCTGACTTGCAGCTGGGCTGGTGTGCTGGGAGGCTCCATCTTTGTGTTATGGCTCACTTCTGGTTCTGCCTGGTCCTAATTTGCTCCAGAGATTTGATTGAGCTCCTGCTCCTGGCTCCAGCAATGCTTAATGAACCTCTCAAACAACTGGTCTAGATAAAATTTGGCTGCATCTTGTCACTGGGTCTCGTCTTCCATGTCTGACAAGGTCTAGTGAAAAGCTGCTTGATTGTCATCATGTCATTGTTATCCTGTGTCTGTGAGAGAAGGCAGGTGATTGCCTAAAGAGCAAAGGATTCTGGAACCCTGAAAATGCCTGAACTTCTTGCCCAGGCAAAGGTAAAGACCCTTCCCTGAAGGAATTTAAAACCCACAAGATCTTGTGGTACAGTGTGGGTACAGAGCACAAGTAGCTTTGCCCTCTGTGTCCCATCCCTTATCAACTCAGGGAGCCACTGGCTGCCTTCTTTGGTAAGGCTGGTCAGGGTGGCCACACAGTGCTGGGGACATGTCTGCTGGCAGGGAGCAACCGTGGACTGACTCTGCACCAGAGAACAAACCTGTTCATAGAGACAGTTCTTCTTTTCACCTGCTCCCTGCAGGAGATGAGGCAACTCCTTGACTGGGTCCTTCTTGCAGGGAGCAGGGTGGTGGCTGGGGTGGTGCTGGAGGGAGTTAGCAGCACAGGGATTGTGGGGCCAGGGTGGAGAGCTATGTTGCAGGACAGTGCACTTGTGCAAGTGGCTGTCAGTCTCCTGGCATCTCCAGCGTGCTTGACAGCTGGGAACACAATGCAGGCATGCTTATGCAAAAGGAAGTGACAGCAAGGAAATGGAAACGTCTGGAAGCATACCAGGGAGTGAAGCCTCATCATAATATATCCCCAGGGCAGATCAAAATTACTTTAATGCAGTGATTCATTATCTTTTTCCTCTGCTTTTCTCTCAGTGAGGAGATGCTACACATCTTGACTAGTATTGCTGAGTATGTAAAATATCATGTTGCACACTTGAAGTAGATGCTGGCCAAATAAAATGTGAGTCCTCCACAGAAGAGTTTGAATGTGAATTTTCAGGATAGCAGAGCCTTGGCTTTCTGGAATCAGAGTAGTTTAGAGTTTGCTTTATTTTGCAAAAGGAATCCGAATACTTTGGGGCTTCTGCTGGTCAGCCACAAAGTCCAGGAAGAAGTTTTCCCTAGCACCTCCTCCCATTTAAGTTTATGTCTTATATTAGAGGGGTCTGGGTCCTGTATTTGCACCAGGATCAGACTGACTTTGGTGTAACAGGGTAGGATGAAGCCCTCTTTCGTTAGAGCCTGCATGCCATGGAGATGTGATGGACCATGTAGGGATCATCTCTCTCTTCCTTTTTACCAGACAGAAAAACAGGATCTGGTATTGATTTTCACTTTCTTCTGGGAGGGAAGAGAAGAGACGGGAACAATATTACAGTGGACATGTATGCTGGTGCCACAACTGTCTTTAGGAACCTTTTGAGGCCAGTGGGCATCCCTGACTGATGGTCATGTCATGACTGGGGACCAGCATTTGCCAACAGTGGAGCTATGATGACCAAACAGCTTACTTCTCTGCACCATGATCTAAACAAATCTTGTAGAGCAGAAGGTGGTTATAGTCATTTATCATTTGACAAGCTTCAGCTTTGTTTCTCAAAGATGCTAATGGATAAAATGTTGTCATCCAAACCCAAGCAGCCTTCAGCTGGAAGCCTTCCACACTGCTGAAGAGCTACAGATTTGAGAAAGAAAATAATAACAAGTGGGCAGATTATTCAAATATAATGGAGACAATACCTGGAGGGTAAATATAATCAGCTTTGAGATGACAGTGAAATCTGAGGAGTGTTTTGGCAGTGGAGAAGGCTGGTATACATGTGCCTTCACAGCGAGGACCCTGGTTACACAGTTGGGGTGCTGATATCTTTATTTCAGCAACTTGTTTTCCATCATAGAGGAGGGATACGTGTACCTGATAACTCACCGGCAGCCTGGATACATCTTATTTCACTGTGCTTTGCAGCAGGCTTCCTGCAGCATCCCAGAAACCAGAAGTCTTGCTGCTAAACTGTGTGCTTTGAGAGGCACTGCAGAGACTGGGTGAAACCAGCCCTGGGCTGTGCAACTTGCCCTGGGTTCCTGTGAACCACCACATGTCTGTGAGCACCAGCAGCACCAGTCCTGCTCACCCCTAATTCCAGAGGACCAGTGTCACAACTTTGGATATGGGAGACATCTCTTCCTGCTCAGGTGTGCTTTCTTCTCTGCCTCATGCACAGGCTCATCTCACCCTGGCAGCCTTTTGCCCCATGTATCATGCAAGCTTTTCACTGTGTGTCCTGCACACACTTCAGTTGTTTGATCTGCCATACCTTTACTTCACTGGCTGTCTGGGGAAGACACATTCATGCCAATAAAACTGATAAATTGCCAAAGAGGGTGAGATACAGTTTTAGTAATGGGCATAACAGTGAATTTGCTGACCTGGCACAGGGAGGGAAAAGAGAAAGGCTTGTGAATTAATTACAGCACTGAAGCAGTGCTGAGGAGAGCCTGGCTTTCTGCTGGAAGTGTTTCAGTTACTTGGCTGAAGATAGAGGCCAACTGCTGTATACCTGAGGAGGTAGCAAATGCCCAAGGCTGACAGTCAGGACTGCTCAAGGAGTGGGCCTGCGTGCTGTCAGCTGTATTGAGATCATGCTGCAACACTCTTCCCTCCCCATCTATGACTTGCCACTGCTTCCCCTGTACTGGCATTTTCAATCACACCCCAGACCTGACTCTTTAGAGAGCTGCACAATTGCTCGGGCTGATGCGAAGGCAGCGTGACAAAGTGTGGGCAAAGTCAGGCAGGATGTCAGCAAAGTGTGATCCAGTCTGCTTTGAGTCCTGTTCCATACCAAATCTTGGTTCTAACTCTGCCACTGACCTGGGCAAAGACAGGTCACCTCTCCATGCTGTGGGCAGAGAGGGATAAACTGCTGTTGTTGTCAGTATTGTTCTTTGTATCCCCAAATGCTTTCCAGTAGTCTGGAAAAACCTGGTACCTGCCTTGTTTTGCAAACCTAAAGCTGTCTCTGGAGTGCCCTAGCCATGCTGTGGTCCCCTGTCCCACTTGAAGGGCTGGAGGAAGATAGAGATCAAGCACTCATCTCTCAGCACTGCTGCTTTCTCTTCTGCCCTTCATCCCAGGCACCAGCTTGGGGAAAACCAGTGTTTGTGGTGGAGCACTGAACAAAGTGGCTCCAGTTCTTCCGAATTTTCTGAGAAATTCCAGAGAAAGATACACAGGGCAAGAAAACTTGCTACCCTTAGGAGGCTCAGAGGCTCAGAGGCTCAGCAGTGGCTACTAGTTCAAAGACAAAGGCAACCTGTTGAACAAAATCTCCAGAGATTTCAAGTTTTATGAGTCTAGAAGGGAAAGCGTCTCTTTCAAAAGGTACATTTTTATCTCTGAAAGTAGAAAATAATTATTACTGTAGTGGTGTGATAGTTACCTATCATGTTTACAAATCTTCATTGCCAAAGGAAAAATATTTCAATACATTTTGAATACAAGTTGTCTCCTTAGGGGCTACCTTATCTCTGATATATGACCGATTACTTGGCCAGACAAAGGCTGTTGCAAGAAATAGACTTGACCTTTTAAGCATACAACTGAGATTTCCAGCAGGAGTGAGAACCACACTTTCTAAATGAATGTTTTAGTAGGCAATGAAAGCAGAGGACTGCAGTTAATTAAAGATGTATGTCAAAGAAAATAGATGGAATAATAAAAGATAAACAAATATTAGAGAAGACAAACATATTGTCAAAACAGAAGTTAAAGCCATCCAGCACAGAGAAGGAAGGGCCCCATTTGGAACAAAAGCAGCCATTTTGAGAACTGTGCTTAGCATTAAATTGCAAAGAAATACAAAGATAAAATGCAATTATGACTATATAGCTGGAGGACAAAGCTATTATGATGATGGTGCAGGGCCATTGGTAGCTGTATGATAAGAAAATGCAAAAAAAACTTTCAGCCATCTGGCCAAGCCTAGTACTTACACAGTTCTCATTGTTAATCGTTTTCCTATCAAGTATGTGTTGTAAGGCTGCATCCTTAGCAATATCTTAAGACTGGATCTATAGTAATAGCCCATATGACCAGACATGCAACCAAATGCACACAAACCTAAATTTCTCATCAGCTTTTGAAGAGAGCATCGTGCCTGGTAAACAGTTCAAATACATTTTTTGCTTATTGATATTTGTCAGAGTCTCTTTGGTTTCCAATACATCTGAACAGAATCTTTCCTGAGCTTGTTTTCTGCTTTTGCTGTGCCTCCCCTGTGAAATGGAAGTAAGTTACTGAGCAAGCATGGGCTTAATATTCCTACATCCAGTCAGACCTGTGGCGGGCAGTGAGGGGATTAACATAGCGAGCATATAATCACCTGAGCTGGAATTTAGCATTGACACTGGCTCATCACTCTTAATATTATTAAAAAACAGGACCACAGGATCTTCAGTAGCTAGAAGTGATCTGGTTCTCAGCTTTCTTTGGTCTGAAAGCCAAGATCTCCAATAGCAAAGCTTTTCTGTGGGAAGCCTGGGCTTGGCAGAGAGAATAACCTGTGCTGACAACTCATCTTGGGCAGCATTTTATTTTTTCCCATGAAGGTCTCCTTGTTTTGCTACAGGCTTTTGCCTGGTCAGACTCAATGAGTGGGGTAGCAGTGGGAGCCTGGCTCTGTGAAGGCTGTTAAGGAAGGGTGGTTACAGGTTTCTTGTGTTTACATGGATGATTGATTTTGGCACGTTTTTTGGTGCATCTCTGTTTGGGAAGGACTGAAGGGAGACCTGATATCAGAGAATAGGGGATTGAGTGTGGGCTGGAGCAAAGCAGCTCTGTGAACTTGAAGGTGGTGTCACCATTGTAAGAGCTCTGGGGCAGAGCAGGGGATGATTTCAGTCACAGCATCTTTGTGTATCTTAGTGAGATGTCCATTCAGATAGACATGATTCTCTAGTGTGGTCTGATCTGTGTGGGCTCTGCTGAAGGAGGTTTAGGGAGTGCAGTGGAGGGCTGCTCTAGACTGTGTAAGCACTTTTGATTCCAAGTGTTGGTTGCTCAAAGGTAGCTGGTACAAAGGGCTGCCTGGCAGCAGACTCCCCATGAAAAATGTTCACTGGCCACCACCAGCTCAGGTATTCCCAGGGCTGTCGTGGAAGGAGGCTGACTGAAGTCATGTGTTCAGTCCATGGGGACCTGCCCTCAGCCTCAGGCTCAGCAGGTGCCCCAGGCCCCCTGGCAAGGCAGGGGCACAGCAGCTCTGAAGGGGTCACCACCTTCCACTGCTGCCACTGCTCTTCTGGCTGTGTGCTGGGCACAGAGAGGAAGAGGAACTACAGTTGACAAAGCCTTCGGAACCTGTGTAGATCTATAGGCAGAGTTGCCTGAGGGATGATGAAAAATTAATGGGGACATTTTCACCCTGGCTGGCTCACATGCCATTTTAATCCTGCTGCCAACATGACGGGCATTTCTGCCTGAGAAAGAGCGCTGAGTGAAATCCAAATTGTTTGACAAGTAGCAAAAAACAGCTACTGATGGGGCCTGGGGCAATAAATCAGTTTGTAAACACTCTGGTTTGAGGAAGATCTGTACACATATTTTGATTGTATGGTGGCTTAGGCCAAGGTCTAAACACCGCTGAAGTGTGCACTGTCTTCAACAGAAGGCAGTCTCTGCTGCAAAGGGGGGAAATATGGGCTTGTAGTGGGGAACAGGTGAAGAAACCTGTTTTATTCCAGACTTGGTCTATGTGCAAAGCACCACCTGTGTAATAGAAGATATGATTTGTTTAAGTGTGCAAATCTTTTGTCTGCTTTTCTGGTTGAAGCAACCTCAATGTTTAGCTGGTAGGTAGCAGGCACAGTGACAGCTAACGCCAAGGGAAGTGTCATAAAAGCGATGGCTGCTGGATTTCAGGGAGAAATACTGAATAATATGCTGAGCTCAAAATGTAGGATGAAATAGAGAATTAATTGCTTCTGGAGAGCAGGGGAAGTGGATCTATGAGTGCAAGAAAGAGCAAGAGTTAGTAAACGAATCAAGGTTTGCCAGTTTTGCTCCTGGGAGCTGTGGGGTGAGCAACCAGTGAGTGCCCTTCAGGGCTCAGGATGAGAAGGGATATGCTGCTCTCCATGTAGTCCTCCAGTAGTCCCTGCATTACCACAACCCATTCTTTGTAAGCCAGGCAAAAGGACTTGTCCTCTTTCCAGAGAGATCAAGCCTGAAATGTAAAAATAGTCCGATTTGGACTGGAGCTTAAACCTAAAGTGATTACATGACTTCTATTAAAGCAAAAAGCAAACAAGCAAACCCTATTTTCCTCTGGTGGTTACATAACTCACAAATCAGATGAATGGGCAGTCTTCAAAGCCATGGCCAGAGGAAAACACCTGTACAACTTGAGCCCAGTGTCCGTGTGCTGCAGAAACTGGTGCTCTGAATGGAGGTTGACCCTTGGAAGCACTGTTCTTGCCCTGCACATACCTTGCAGCCTGCTGCTCCTTCTCTTCAAGGGCATGTGTGCCTTTTCTCAGCTTCATTTGGTGGCATCATAAACTCTCCTTCAGTGTGGCATTACTTGCTGCACTGCTGTCTCTCTGCTACAGGCACTTGGGACTTGGAGTTTTGCAAGCCAACTGGTTTTGCCATTGTCTGTCAGCAGCATGGGCAGCAGGGAAGCTGTGTGTTGTACCAAGAGGAGTAAGAACAGCAAAAGAGGTTACATTTACAGACCCTGGTGACACACAGTGCATGCTGTACACAGTGCAATGCACATGCTCCTGAAAAGCCTCACAGACATGTGATCTGAATGGCAGACCAAGATTTTTCTGCAAAGAACTTCAGTAAAAACTTGTGTCAATCAGCACTTGCTGGGATCCTGCTGTGGAGATTTTCCATAGTACAAGGAAGTTTACTTAAGTGATGGTTACATACTCCAAATGATGATGTTCTTGAATCATCAGTAGCTGAGAGATAGTTGTGTGTTGTGACTTGTGCTCTGTGTGATTTCTTAGGTGCCTTTGTCCTCACTGTGGGTCATCAGTCAGTCTCTCAGCTGGAAGCTGCTGCTGAGTGTGCTACACGTTTTTGTAAACACTGAGCATGAAGGATATAGTCTTTCATCTTTTTGATACGCAGCTTGAGGGCTTTAAATTTTTCCTGGCCAGAAATCATTCTGGAAACCTGGCTTGTGTAAAGCCATCACAGAGTGGCAGATTTGAGTGGCATATCTCTGAACTCAAGGCCCTCCTGGCTGGGTGTCCAGCAGGTCTCTGGCCCCCTTCACCTGGTTGGTGGCAGAGGGAGTGAATGATTTCCCATCAGCTTGCCTGCAGCTCTGGAAGTGTTAATGTGGGGAATAGCACTGCAAAATTTATTCACTAAAGATGGATGTGGGAAAGATAGGTTTTTAAGGGATAAGGGATATGCTAGGCGTGTGTAGGTAAGGCAGGGAGTTGCCATGCCAGTAGAGTTATGGGCAGAACCTGAAGGACACCTTGCCCACACTGCTGAATGTGTAGGGATATCTGCAGGAGTTGAACCAGCACTTGGGCTTTAACCCAGGCTGGTAGCAAGGACTAGGCTCACATGCCAGGTCCAAAATGTGTGTGAGAGCTGGGACAACAGCCATGGAAGAGCTAAGGATTGCTCTGTAATTACTCAGTGAAGGTACTTGTCTGGGAGGGAGGTATGGGGCTCTGGGCTCCCCCAAGCAGCAGGGTTACTGAGTCAGAGGCACTGAGAAATAGAAGCTGAGCAGTCCAACATGCTGCATGTTGGTGATGGAATGAGCCTTTTGCCCTGTGCTGCTGTCCTTTTATAGGGTTTCTTTCTTGCACTTCAGCCTCTTGGATTCATATCCTCAGGCTCTTTGCTTTGCTCAAAGGTTATCAGTATTCTCCTAACTCCTAAGAAAGGGGTTGAATTGTCTCCTGTCCAGAGACAGTTCACATTCAGAACTAAGTAGAAAGAGAAGCTCCTGCATTGGGATCCTGCTTTCAGCAAAATGGGCACTGCTTCACAGTGTCTAGGAAGGCCCCACTGCCAGCCCCTCTTGCCTGCATGTCACAGGATAGAAAGAGGAGACAAAAGGAAACCTCAAAGACAGAGCTGGGTGTTTGAGGGTGTGATGGGGGCTCTGAGTTTGCAGCAGGTTTTCTGCAATGAGCTGCAAAAGGCATTTGCAATGTTTGCTGTCAGAGGGGCAAGAAGACCCATCAGTACAAAGAGGGGTAGCCTAACCCCCAAAATATAACTGCTGGTGGAGTTAACTCCTTGATCACTATCAATAATATCCAGCAAATATATGAATGCCCCAAGTCTTAACTGTCTCTAATGTATTGCTGAAGTGTGAAGAGCCTTGCTGTCTCATGTTCTGCTGCTACAGCATCCTGACAGCTCCTTTGCTTCAGAGGCCTCTTGTAAAGACATTGATAGTTACAATGGGAAGGGGGCAGAGTATAGGAAGGAGCCAAATTGAAGCATATTTAATGTAAGAGCATATGTTAACATGGATACCTCGACCCTGAGTGTGTGATTCTCATTGCATTCAATTTGCTCAAGACTTGCATTTAGGTGTCACAGCTGCTGCCCATGTCAGCCTGCTCTCATGGCCCTCAGCTGCTGCAGACTACCCTGGGTCTGCCTGATCCAGTTCGGCACCTCTGAGCTGCAATGCTGGTGATGCTTTGAAGCTGTCTGGGGAGGGAAGCTGCCTCTGGAGAGTGTCTGGTGAAATTTAGACATAATCCTGCTTCCTGTAACCCTATCCATGAAAAAGGACTGTGTTTCTCCAAAGGAAGGCAGTGCCAGCAAACTGTGGTGCTCAGTCTAGGCACTAAAATTTCTTGTTCTCAAGGTATTTAGAGAATCTTGCATTATTGATCATGGTATCTGCTGGTACTGGATCGCCTACACAACTTGACTGCTTCAGCAATTTACACTGATTCTTATCCTGAAGAGCTCTACCTAAATGTGTACCCTGTCCTACCAAATAATGCATCTCATTCTCTGTGCCTGAGATGCATTGCAAAAGTGACACCTTGATTGTGCTCTTCCAGGTTATTGGCAAGTTTTCTCCTCTTCCCTTGTATTTATTGACTGCTCTGTTATATATGCGAAGGTGCCTTCTGTTATGCTAGACCTGCACCAGGCACTGGGTAGTGGAACTGATCCATTGCTCTGCTGGGTCTGGTACATCACACACAAATTATACCTAGAGTTACCTCCTTAGAGTTTTATAGCTCTTTTTCCTTTTTCTTGTTCATGGCCTCACCGGCTTTTTCTGCATCCATGGTCTGTCCCAAGGTAATGCAGAGCAGCTGCATCAAAAGGGCTGCAACCACAGGTGAACTCTGTCTCTTGCAGAGCAGATATAGGGTGAGATTCTCATCTGAACCTTGTTGGGGTGTTACACCATAGCCAGAGCTCCCCAAGAAAGGTGAGGAACTGAAACCCAGGTCAGGGTGAACACCCCCAAGGCTCTTGGATGGAGGGCTCCAGACACCAAACTGGCCCCTTCCCCAGCCCTCCCCAGTTGTGTGTGATTGGATGTGATTGATCTTATCACCTCTGTAGTCCTGCTGCCTTACACACTGCTCTGCCATCCTGCTTGTGCTGTGTACCTTGCTCATCCTGATGCTGTGCCACACTGCAAGAGCTGCTCAGGTAGGGTAGCCCACTGACCTGTTCCTTGTGCTCTGCTCTAGAAATGCCTCATCTGCTCAGGCAGAGGGAAGGTTTATTGTTTTCTCCTAGTACATCACTGCTCTCATAAAAGACTTAAGTGACTCTGTTCAGTGGCACAGAAAAATGGACTCTGTGTTTTCATTCTGGTGGCTCTTGCTTCTTTTTAGTTTTCTCTGAGTCACATTCTTTCCCTGTGTCCCTGTTTCCCAGTTTGTCCCACCCCAAGTCATGCACAATCAGAGGCTCTTGCACTTGCTTCTTCCTTTCTCTCACCACTTCCCTCCATGCGTCTGCTTGCGCTTACATAGAGACACGCTGTCCTCTTGATCTCATGCCTTTAGCCAGTGTCTGGGGCAGGGTGCTCAAGGACAGTGGCTCCTTTTTCAGCCATGCCTATCCAAGGAACCTGGCCATCTCCCAGGCTTCATTATGTTCTTCTGCCAGCCCAGGGCTGCCCGCACTTTCCTTGACCCTCCTGGAGCCTTGGACAACTCTTCCCTCCCAGGAGTGCCTCCTGGGGTGCTGTGTACATACCCAGCCACCAAGTCTGTGTGGACCTGACAGAGCTTGTACATTCAGTTTCATTTTACCTGTGATGTGGCACCAGTCTTGCTCTTTGTGAGCTGTGTTCCAGGAGTGATGGAACATCCTGGAATGCAAGGTTTGATGCAATGAAACTCATGGCTTTGCTGGCCTTGAGCCCCTATGGCAGGTCCAGTTGCTCAGCCCACAAACACACCGTAGGCATTGTGTGGGAGCAGTGCCTGCCAGTGCTGCTGAAGGGCTCCTGGCATGCTTGGCCTGGCTTGCGTGTAGCAGTTCAGTCCGTATTTGCTGTGTTTTTTGAAATCTTTTGGGAAGAGCAGAATGAAATCTGCTGGGTTTGGCAGTGAGACTTCTTGTCCCTTCCTTCTGCTCAGAAGAGGGGTGATGTCCATGTATTTTTATCTCCACTTTGATGTCAAATTCCATGTCTTTATTTGGCTCGCTGTCTTCTTCTCTCTGCCAGGATGCCTCTGGCTGTACCTGGTTATATCCAGCCCTTTGGCATCCATGCAGGGATTCTTGTGAGGGTGCTGGACACCCCCTCATTCTCCACCTGTTACGAAGATTTGGGGATAGGGTGGGGGTGAGGACTTGGGTAACAGTTGCATCTGGTGGATAGAGTTAATCCCTGGAGTCTTGAGCATCTCCTGTTTTACTGGCCTGCTTGGTTTCCTGCCTCCAGCCCCTGCCTAGTTGGGGTAAGGTTACTGAAGATGGAGGGGGGTGGGAGCCATGGGGGGAGTGTGTCTATTCTGAGGAACAGGGTTTGGTTACCACTCCAAACACGTGGCATGCCAGAGACGCTTGGGTATTGCTGGCAGGGAGACGTGTGGTACTGGGGCGGGGGGCAAGAGCTGCACCATGGGAGCAAGAGAGCATGGCCAAGGACCTGCCAGGCTGCACGACCCATTTTTCTTTACCCAGATGATTGAAGAGGTAAAATGTGTCAAAGACCAGGAAGCAATACCACAAAGAGCATACAGCAGCTCATCTATTAACCTTAAATTATTCCTCCTTCTGAACTCCCCACTACCATGCTTCCTTGGCAGTGAGGGAGAGGATACAGATCTGGTTTTTTGCATGGATAGCCATGGTGTAATGACTCATCTGAGGATGTGGGGAGTTTGTGGCACAGGGATGACCAAAGCCTGGGTCACAGATGGCCTGGTAGATGTGTAACTTACCTGCTAGATGGTAACGCGTATGGCAGAGATTGCTTGTAGATCCAGTATTTTGGATATCTACAGATAATGATAAGGCATCATTCACGTGTAAAGTGCTGTTCAACACACTTTATAAGTCCCTCAGGTACAGAAGCTCAGTTTGGAAAAAGACAAGAGATTTCATGACCTTAGGAACAAGGCACAAGGCGGGGATATGATGAGTTATGTAGTCAGCTTGGGCTTGCTCTGATTTCCTTGTGCTTGCTGGTGACATATGGGTGAGTGAGGACAGCGCTGCACCTAGATGTGTGTCTAATGTAACTGTGCAGTGTGTAGGCATGTCTAGAAGGAGCTTTCTTACATCACTTTGCATCTGTACCTTCCTGGTACCTGGTACTTACCCCCTTTTTATAAAACTTTAAAGAAAATGGTATTTTCACCTGCTGACACACACAAAAACATCTGCCTACAGGTTCTTGTCCTACATCCCACACTGCAATTCTATCTTCTTCTCCTGATATCCCCAGGATCAAGCAGCACAGCACTTGCAGAGAATGCACACATCTTCAGGCACCTCATGCCCTGCCAAAGAGTTCCACATGACCACACCTGCCTCTGCCCAAATTTCTAACACAGAGCTTCTTCCTACATCTCTGTTGACCTTTGGAAATATCCTTTGCTTTACCCTCTCCTTCCTCTTTACTTGACCAGGTACTGGTCTGGCAAGTGATTGGCTTTGGGATCTGTGCATGATGATTGACTGCCTGGCAGGAGAAACCAGGCAGCTGTCTCTTAAGTTGTTACAACAGTTTGTCAAATTTACCCATCTCCTCAATGTCACAAAACTTACAGGAACATAAACCTTGGAGATGTCTACTGCTTTGTTAAATTTTCTGACCAGCAGGTTTGGAAAGTGTGTGGGTGACAAACTACTGATGTACACCCACACAAACTCTTGGTGTGCTCTCAAGAAATGATGTAAGTGTTGTATATATAGACAGTAATCATAGCTCTTTGTCTTAAAAGCAAGATAACATCTCTAATTTGACTACCAATTAAGTTTTGTCATTTTTCTTTCTGAATTATTTGTGCAAACGCTCTTGGTCTTTTCTGAACTTCTCTGTGATGGATATTTAGTGGGCGGTTCTGCTTGGACCAGTGTTCTGGTCTCACTGCTGTTGTGGTCCTCTGGCTTGTTGACCCCAGGCATCACATCTTTACCAAGCTAGGGTCCCAAGGGACCAGCCTCCATTTCCCAGGCACATACCTGTTGTGTAGATGCTCCAAAACCCGTGGCAAAATATCTGTGCCTGTTTGTCTTTGTTCCCTGCCTGTCAGAGCACATTAAATTCCCGTTTGTGAGGGATGGAGGAGAGCTGTATGGGAAAGCATAGCACTGTTTCATGAATAAAAGGGTATTTACAAAACAACAAGGTTTGTTGTGGCTACATGCAGACTTTACACTAGACAGTGATGCCAGTGTTCCTAAGAATCACAAGCAGAAAGACTATTCACAGGCATAGTCAGCTGATTAATTTATTCACTAACAATAATTTTTATGGGTTTATCTTGAAAATAGTATTTAGGAAATAGAATCAGTAGTCCTTTTAAAGAATTCCAGAGCTATTGGGGAAGAGAAGTTGTTTCATACTTTTCATTATGTGATGCTTGATAAAGCACAGAGGAGTCATACTTTCTCAGTCTGAGTATTTTTTTATATATTGCCACAGTAACCAGAACTAGTTCTGCTGTCTTGCAGCTATTACTGATTGTGCTGTTTCAAGAGATAGGTTCAGCTCTTACGGCTTCTTTGTCTGCAGTCTATCAAAATTTCATATTTTTTCCTGCAGATTTTTACCTATGACATGATGTGGTTTCCTCGTGATGGTTTTTTTTTCCCTACAGCAAGCTATTCTAGTGTCTCCTGTTCTCTGAAACTTCTGTTGGTTTTAAAGCTTTCCTACTTTAGCCCCTCATTCATGCTTTTACCTTTCTGCGTTCTTTTCCCCAAATACTCCACCAGTTCTCCATCCAAACACATTTTATTACAGCCTCAGTCACCAGTTCTGCTTCCAGATATCCCCCTTTAAATTTTTTTCTGTTTGCAATGGGTTTCCTTTCCAGTCGTGATAGAGCTGCTTCCTTGCCCTCATTTTTTATCCAGGTCTGTGCTCTAGTGTCTTACACTAACTTCTTATACCCTGTTTTAGCTTAAGACCTCTTGGAATCATATTTTACTCTTAATGTTACCAAAGACAATGGTTCCACAGGGTCTCTACATGCTACAGTAGTGCAAATACATATTTAAAATTCATCATTGTGCTAGGGCACATTCCTGATGTCCTAACCTAGCAATTTCCTTGCTCTTAGTGCGTGGGCTTTTCAAATGATGTGATAGAGAAGTGTATTGTAGTCACTTAGCAACCAGAACTGACTTTTTGAAAGCAAAAATATTGGTTTTGTTTGTAATTTTGATTTCTGGAACCTAACAATTGCCTGCTCAGGAAATCAATGCAGTGTATTTGCAGGGCTGCAGAATGAAGATGCTGTGTTGGTTTATGGGCTTGCTTACACGCTCATGTGCGTGCACACTAACCTGCTTGCTCTCTTTGGTCACAGATGGGACAGTGTATTTTCTTGTCCTCCTCTTTTGCACCTGATTTGAGAGAGTATTGCTAAACTCCACTCACAGGCAGTCAGTGGGAACTTTGGTGCTCAAAAATCTGGAAAAATCTGTTCCTCTGCTGCAGAGGCAGGCTGCATCCAATGCATCCCCAGCTGTGAAAAGTTCCAACTGCCCTTTATTCAACAGCCAGCGCTTCCAGCTTTGTCCCTGGCAAACTCTGCAATGCAGCTCCGAGTGATCAATGCAAAAGATTTTGGCATAAGAAAACTAAAAGTGTGGGTACAGCACAAACCAAATTGAATTGCAAAATAAAAGAGCGCAGGCAATCCTCCTGATTGTATTATTCAGCTTCACATTCATTTAATTAAACCCAGGCATTTTCTAATTAAAACGCAGCCCCTGCAGTATTTCCCGCTTGCCGCCTGCGAGGCGGGGTGCGGCGGGCAGGGCTCAGTGGAGCCCTTCCCTGGGGATGGCGGTGGCCTCGTCCTGAGGCGACGATGCTGCGGGACAGTCGGGGGACACAGTGCCCGAGGGGCTGCCCGTGGCCCGGCCCCGGGGTGGGACACACACACATCCCGCTTCCGAGGCAGCGCACTGCCCTCTAATGCTGCTCCCTGGTAGTGGATGGAAGAGGGAAGCCCTCCGGAGGGTGCCCGCTGAAGGGAGCTCCGCCGGCGCCCTGCCGAGGCTTCGGGAGAAAAGTGGATTTTTTTTCGGTCGCGCGGGGAAGGGGGAGAAGCAGGGCACAGTTTGGAGGGACGCCCCGAGGCCAGCAGAGATGTCAGACTGTGAATCTCTGGTGCTGCAGCCTTACAGAGGAGCTGCTGTGGTGCCTTTTGTAGTTACTTGATAAGGGCTTTTCTTTCTGGAAATAAACTTCTCCCGAAATTTCTGTAAAAGACCTCCAGGTCAGAAATGTTGCCCCAGGGCTTTATTTATAGTTGTGACCTATCTTAGGTGAGGCCATGGCTTGAGCTGCCACAGAGGCAAGGCTGCCCTTTGTCAGTGCTGCCCTTTTTACTTCAGAGAGGCATGTCCAAGCTGCACACTGCAGTTATGTCAGAGACGTCCAAAATTACCATATCTTGCAGATTTTGTGGGGGGATTTCTATCCCTTGAGCCCATGTCTTAACAGAGGAGCAGGATTTGCTCCGTCTGTTGCCTAGAAGTGAGTGCCTGAAGACATTTGCCTTTGCTTTCTTTGCCAGGGTGCCACTGGATAGGGACCCTGGTGGTCCTGGCAGTGGGCTCACCTTTTGGAATCACAGTTCACCACAGGGAGATCAAGGCACCAGAAAGTGCTGGTGTTTTAGATGCTGGCCTGTGGGTCCAGGCTGCAGCACAGCAGAGCTGCCATGGTGCTGGAATGGAAGGGTTGGAGGAAGGCTGCAGAGGTGGGTGGCGTGGGGTGACCTCCCTGTGGTACAGGAAGGAGAGTGGTGTGGGGCAGAAAGCTTCTGCCAATAATGGAATTCACTGTTTTCCTGACCTGAGGGCAACTGGGTATGAAGCTTGGCTGGGAATGGCTCATCATAAGACTGTCATCAGTTGGTTTAAGTCAATACCAATTACAAGGTTATTAATTAAAAAAATGTGACTGCTCTGAATAATGATTGTAACCCATTATTTTCCGGAGTCACATTGCATATATTTAGTATGAATTAAAGCTCTCTACATGCACTGATTGATAAAGGCTCTGCTCCATTAAATATGTGTTTTAAATGTCATAATAACATCTTTATAAGTGTTAGGATTGATGGTTTTTTTTTTCATCAGGATTGCATTTTTCAAGCCTTGAGGAATCTTTGACTCAACACTCCCTATTCATGCATCTTCTGCTGTCTGAGAAAACATAAAAGTTCCCTCAAACACAGTACAACATGAAAGGGTGAATGTTCAGTCAGGCATGGAAACCCGCCTGATGTCATCTCTTGTTTCCAAGGAAGTTTTCCAGCATTCCACTAAGTGTTCCCATGCTTTGATCCGTGGGAGAGAGATACTAGGGTAGACATCATCTTTTACTGGCACTGAGATAAGAGCTTGCTGCTCATACTATTGCATGTGAGTCGTGTTCTGGGGTCAGCCTCCTGACTTTCTGGCTGCCATGTCCTGGAGGATGGAGCTTGGGGCTGACTGCTCCACAGGAGGACTGGACTGTTTGCTCAAGCAAACCTGCACCTCTCAGAGTTTCCAGGGGAAAAGAGGAGTAGAGGGAGGCAATGAGACAGCTACCTGTACGCTGTCTCACCTAGTGAAGTGGCTGGTGCTGCCTTTATTTCTGTTCTGTACCTGAGGCTCAAGAGCAAAGAGCTGCCTGGCTTTGGTTTGTGGTTCATCAGCCAAACTTAGAGACAGCTCCAAAAGGAGCATACCCCTACCTCCAAACCTCCCCTCTCCCTTCACCTCTAAGGCAAGCTCTAAGCTTACGGTGCCATTTTCCAGCTGGGCCCAGAAACTGCTGTCCCCATCCTTGCTGACACACAACTTGATGGATTTGGGGGCATGAATCCTTCTCAGGGATGCACGTAGCCCTGGCTCCATCACCGCTGGGCAGGACAGATGTGAATCCACGTGCATCGGTGACGCAGGCAAACTGGATTTGGCCAGCTGCCGGGGCTTTGAATGTTCATTTTGGGGGAGGGAGAGAGGGAGGGAGAGAGGAAGGGAGGACAGAAAAGGGGAAAACCTGTCCTCTGCCTGCTTCTGGTACTGAGGTGCCTGGGGAGGGAGCAGGGGCTGTGAGCAGAGGAGGAGCCAGGGCAGGCAGGGCTGCTGCTTTGCCAGGAGATCCTTTTCTCATTCGATGGCAGAGACATAAGATCGTAGGGCCAGTGCACAGGAGCCGGCTGGAGCTGTTTGTCCTTTTTCTGCATCCGATGGATTTGCGTGCATCTGTGTGTGTTGCTTTGTTTTTCCACCCTGTGTTTTTTAGTAATGATCCCCTCCAAGGTTACAGAGATATCATTTGTCAGGCAAGCCAAAAGAGCTCTTTCTTACTATGGGATTACATAAGAGAACACAGGCTTTATTACCATTTTAGGACGTATTAGCATTGTGGATTATTTCCATAGAGACTAAGCACAGTGGCAGCTTTCACACAGGATTCCCTCATCCTTCCTTCCCCCCAACATCTTACCTTTTAAAAATTATATCCATTAGCAAAAAAACAAGCAGGAAGCATACAATGAAGCCTGGTCCATGATCAATGTTGTATGTGGAGGGCTGACACAAGTGCCAAGAGTGCACTGCAAGACTGCACTCAGAAGGAGGGATTTCAAGGAGACAATGCAGAGCAGCAAGAAATCAGACATGCCTTCTTCATTCCTGCTTGTCCATGTGCCTTCATGTGAGGCTAGGGAGAGCTACTGCCCCTGCCTTGGTTGTTCTTTGCCTGTGGAATCATGGCAGGTTAAGTCAATGCTTCATGTCTCAATTGAACACTGTAAAATGGGAAGGTTGGTTATCCTGTTGGCCATGGTAATACATGGTAATACATTCACAGCATCTTTTCTGTGACAAAGGCTGGTCCTGGAACAGCTGTCTCTGATGGCTGCACATCTTTTGAGCTGCCAGGAGAGTAGGAAAAGGGTGCAGAGCACTGCTATAAATAAATAAAACTTCACATTCCTCCCTTGGAAAATCATCTTGCCATAATTTTAAGTCCTGCATTTCTGACGTGTGCTGTAACCAGGCTGTGGTGGGATCTCCTCCACAGATGGACTAGCAGGGGATATTTTGGGTCATTCCTCTTTTCCTCAAAAGTTATGGATAACAGAGATGTTCTTCTTGAGCAAATCTAAGAGATTACTGAACTGTAAAATTTGGATATGCCTCTGCTACAGCACAAAGTGTTGGCATCTCTCATGGCTTGGAAGACATGGTAATGGGAAATTTTTGGCCTTTATATGTGCTGGAGGTGTCTGTTACATGAAGGGGTTTGTCATGAACCTTAAACTGCATTGTGCAAATCTGACAGACACAAGTGCCAAGGTAGATGCCAGCTTGTTTGTCAGTGACCAGACTCCATGTCTGGAAAGGAGTCTTTTGTTTCACTTCTTCCTGGTCTTTTCAGGGATCATAAGTCATCTAATTAGTGTTGCTTCTCCTGATGGTGCTCATATGTAATCAGTAACATGAAAGTTATACTAGACCTGAGCAATTCCCATGTTAAGGAACATCTGCAGTGCAATCATACATCACAACTGTCCCCCAGGGCCAGTCTTATAAGACAGCAATCAGAGAGATAACTTGTGTCCAAGAAAGAGGCTGCTGCTCTGTTTCTTGGATGCTTCTGTTCAGACCAATGCTCTGGTGTATGTGTGTGTGTGCACGCCTCTTCCTTGCTACTGAAATCAGTGGGATCCGGGTAGTAAATGTACTCCAGTAGCAGAACAGGCCTCTGCAGGAGAGGTGCTTTCTACAGGAAAAGCAAGAGCTAAATAAAAAGACATTGAGGATCAGTCATTGAACAACTTGCTGAAGAAAGGGAGGGAATTTGAGGTTGTTGGAGATGTATGGGAAGGTATTCTTCAGTTCTGTGATGGCTGCAGTAGAAACTCACATGGGTTCCTGGACAGCACATATTAGACAGTTATAGGAAACCAGGCTTTAGATATTCTACTCAACAAGCTTTTGGTTCCTCTTTGGAAGAACAGGTTTAACCAGAGCACTGGGAAAGTAGCTGTCTTGTTGTGACCCTGGCAATTGTGTTGTTTTGGTGCTTTATCAGAACAGTACATCCTTACCTGGAATGTTACTCTGTGAACTTTGAGCTTTATCAGTAGGCTAATTGCACCAGAGCTTTGGCTTTTTTTCCTGTCATTTCAAAAAATTAGTTATAGTTCTTGACCATGATTCTCTCATTGGACAGTCTCATGTTTTCTTCTCAACAAAAGACCCTAAAGACCCTTTAAAGCCCTCAAGAGATAGAAGTTTCTAGCTAATGACTTGTGGCTGTGTAAGTAACAGGATGCTTTACTCACACAAACTAGAAGAGGTTTGGATCTTTAAAGATTTTTAGTTGGACTCATCCAGTCATAGGACACTTGTTGGCCAGTAGAAAGTGCCCTATCATCTTTACTTTCTACAGAAAAAAACAGGTGTGATGTTTAAAGGATTGAGTCTCTCAATCCTTAGAGAAGTGCATTTACAGAAGTGGTTTGTAATCTAAGATGTCTTATCCTAGCCAAAGTTGCCTACTGTAGCAGACCCCAGCCAGGCAAACTTGTTTGTGGGAAACAGCCTACAGAAAAGCTGTTTTGGCTGGAATAAAATACCAGTTCTACTCTGAACTGGTATGGCCTCACCATGAATATTGTGTGCAGTTTTGGCCACAAGATAAGAAGGATATTAAACTGTTAGAAAGCGTCCAAAGGAGGGCAATGAGGATGGAGAAGGGAAAGCCTTTCCCTTGAGGGAAAGCCATGTGAGGAGCAGCTGAGGTCACTTTGTCTGTTCAACCTGGAGGAGAATGAAGGGAGACCTCACTGCAGTTACAGCTCCCTTGTAAGGGGAAGAGGAGGGACAGGCACTGATCTCTTCTCTGTGATGACCAGCGACAGGACCTGAGCGAATGGCCTGAAGTTGTGTGAGAGGAGGTTTAGGCTAGATATTAGAAGACAGTTCTTCCCCTCGAGGGTGCTTGGACACTGGAACAGCCTCTCCAGGGAAGTGGTTACAGCACCAAGCCTGGCAGAATTCAGGAAGTGTTGGTGGCTGGAGACCTTACCCAGAGATATGACTTTCCCTAGGCTGAAAACAAGACAAAGAGAAGGAATTTTCTTAGCTGAAATTTGCTACAGTTCAAAAAAGAGTTATTCTAGGATGTTCTTATCAACCTGTGGAAATCACTAGGGAATCCCTTAAATATCAGATACTAGACATGCTGCTCTGCAGGGCTTAGGGCAAGCACTTTTCTTGATGGCAGCAGCATCAGCATCCATAAACTGCAACACTTTGGTGTCATTCTTGATGATGTTTGGTATTTGTGGATGCACTGCCTTGGGTTCATGTGCCTAGGCTTTGTGCCTTGGACTGATGCCTGACAGAGCAAACCTGCAGGCTTGTGCAAGCCATGGGGCTGGCTGGATTTCTCATGTGAACAACGTGCACTCTTTCAGGAGCCTCAGGGAAGGGAATGCATCTGAACTGGGCTGTCTGTGGAAATGATTGGTATCTGTTTATCACAGCTACTGCAGAAGCAGAGTAGCAACTAAATAAAATGGAGAAGAACCTTCTTTCTACCATAGTTCCAGGTGTTCCTTCACCTCATACTTGCTCATTCATGTGGCACAAATCAGTTTCCCTGGATGGTTAGCTGGATTGCATCTGCAGAACTGCAGGGAGAAGAGCAGGCATCGCTTCTGTCTCTTGTGGCCCTCAAATGTTCTTTGAGTGAAGTTCTGACAGCAGATTCTCCAGTGTCTGCAGCTGCTGAAGATGCAGGAGACATATATATCAAACTTTACTGCCCTGTGTGTTACCTAAGGCATCTGCTAACTTTGATGCAGTGGGAAACCTGTTAGTCAGTGATGGAGGGTGATCAGTCAGGGCTTTCCCATTAACCTCCACCAGAGCCTATCCTGCCCAGGAGCCTTGGGCACACAAACTACTGCCTTGGGAGCCAGGAGTGTAACTTAATTCTTGCTTCTCCTGGTTTTTGTTTGATAAATACCGCACCAAAGTAAGTGTTCATGAGTGGGGTATGTTAGATGGGCTGCACTGATGTCTGTTTCCTATGTGGAAATAGCACAGTAAAGCTGATGTGTCCTAGCTGCTAGCAGCCTTGCATGGTGTGTGGACAAAATAGTTCTTATTTAAAAGTCATCAGACTTATGTGCCTGATCAGGGCTCTAAAAATACTCTTTTTCTGCTCTCATGGTTTTAGGAGATTAAAAAAGAAATAATTAGTTGAGGGGCACCTGGTTATGCAACAGTCCTGTGGGTTGTATTAATGTGACCCCTCTGTGGCTGATCATATACTCTGAAAATTTAGAGAAGCTTACCCAAAATAAAATTCCTTGTCTACTTACTTTGTGTGGTCCTGCCTTCAGTTCCGGAATGGGAGACCTCTCAAGGACCATAGCAACCACTGTGGAGCAGTTTTTCTTATCTGTTCCAAAGAATGGTGGTTGTGATAATAAATGCCTTGTGCTCACATTGTATTGAACCCCCAGTGTTCTTAAAAATTGCCTTTGTTAGACACCTGTCCTTATTTAGTGTTTTATTTGAGCATTGTATGTATGGTGTGTTTGTACTCATCACACCCTAAGAGTTGCTTCATTGCTTCGTGCTTCACTCTATGAAATAAAGATAATTATTTATCTCTAGGCATTATAGGATATTTGGGAGTCTGAATTTCACTCTGCATGGGCTTGCCTCTGTGTAGAGATCTTCTGAACTGGGTATGATTTGATGCCTTGGGAAGGCAATGTGACTGCTCTTCCAAGTGGCTTCCAGTCACGTATATTGCATGTAAGACAGAAAGGAGGAACCTGAAGATGAGTCTTCAGTCTGAGAAAAACACCCTAATTTCAGAGTTATCCTCTATTTCCAGGTATACTGGCACCAACATTTCAATTTGTGAAACCCAGTCAGTCTTGCAGCAAGAAAAAAAAACACCCTTTGACTTATAAACTGAGCACATTTCATGGGGGGTAGCACAGGAACAGTCATTATTAATAATTATTTGCATAACAATAACCTTTCTTCCATAGATCTCGCAAAGCTGGGCAAACATGAATTAATTCAACCTTGAACTACACACATGGGAGGATGAAAAGTATCATTATCCACATGAACAGTTTTTCTGCATGATTTTACTAATTATATTATAGCACTTAGGTGTTGTTATATGTGCTGTGTAAGAAGGTAAATAACATTTTACAGAGAGAACCAAAGGCGCTTCTCACCCAATCAGACTCTTTCCAGCACTCACACTATAATGTCTCCAGCAATGGGCAGAATTATTCTGGCAGAAGGTGAAGGAAATGGGCAGCATAGGCAGAGCTATAAAAAGGTGAAATGCCTTGCTTATGCCCCGCAGGAGTGGGCCTTTCAAATAGGTGGATCAAGATAATAACTCATGTTGCACACCCTGCACCATACCAGAACAGCTTCCACCTTCCTCTGTCACTTGGAGGGATCTCATTCCTAATCCTAGCAAGGCAGTGTAATGCAATCCTCCCAAAAAGGCTTTGCTGTTCCATTAGTATGGCCTTAAGTTGTAACCAGGTTGGTCCAATGAGGTGTGGGAGCACCCTCTGCTTTATGAAGCTTTGAGCATTAGGGAAGCACCTACTTCCTCAAAGCCCTGGGGAAGTGCCACTGAAATACTTCCAGCTACCTGGGAGCCTGTGGGTATTCCTCCTTCCTGGCATCTGAGACTTGCAGAAAGGCCTTTGCTGCACTTTTTCCTGCTAAGCTCATGGAAAATAGCTGGCTCTAGGTTTTCCTGAGGACAGCCCAGCAACTGGGCATGGCGGTGTCTGAAATAAATATAGTTTTGGAGGAGAGTTCATTTCCCCTGAATTAATGCAGCCTGACACAGAGTGCAGGAGCATGTGCCATCTGGTCAGATCTGCCTTGATTTTCTGAACAAGGGGGAGGGTAACTGATACTTTTATGAACTGTGCTTGCTGCACAGGCGAAAACAGTAATCCCCTAGGTACTGAAAATGAGAGATGCTAATCTGAGATTAAAATGGGTAAATGTGCACGGGCCCGGTAAGGTCGTGAAGATCAAAACCTTGTTCTCTAAGGAAATGAATGTTTTCATCTTGAGAAGCCCCAGGCACAGCCATGTAGTCCACCAATTTAATAGGAGGTGGCGGGGTAGCACGCTGCTCTTGCTGAGTCAAGGTTGTTTCCTGCACATATCAGATGTAATGTAATTTCCTTCCTCATTCCATGATGTTCGCATGTCCACTGCAGAGATTTCACTCCTCTATTACCTGTCCATGCCACCTGCTCCACCCTGGGCCTGTTTTGCCATTGCCTTCTGATGCTGCTGTATAAATTGGGCTGGAATGTGTCCCCCTCATTCCTCCTCAGCTAGAGAGCAGACATCTAATTCTACTCTTGCCTGCAGTCCTGCCGAGTGTGTAATGAAATGGCCAGGTTCCATGGATCCTCCCTGGGAGGGAGTCAAGAACAGTCCAGCGGTGTGTTGTAATGCAAGCTGGGGTCCTGGAGGAGATCCTCATCTCTTTCCTTGTGCTGCCATAGGAGCAGGGCTTGCGTGTTCACGAGCAATGGGCGAGGATTCTGCACAAGCTGCTGGAAAGTTCAAGGCAGCCACGTGTGCCCTGAGGCAATGGCTACGAAGTCATGGCTGGCTGTGACTTTGGTACAGGATGGGCTCTTAAGGCCGGCTGTGCTGGCCTTAATTTAGCAGATAATGGCTGAGTAACCCAGAGGCATGTGTAAGGCAGGAAAAGAAAGTGTTTGCCTTGTTTTCCTAATAAAATTGTGCCCTGGCTGTGTGCCTTTCAGACTTTCAGCCATCACTCTGTAGTACAAAATAACGATGAGGGCTCTGAAGCTTCTCTGCAGATCAGGTGAGGCTGGCCTGCAGTGCCACCAAGAGCAAAGGGGACAGCAGGGAAGTGCCAGAAAGCTGCTTTCGTATGCAGCAAAGCACTGAGGGAATCTGTCAAGGTGCAGAGAAAGATGCAGGTAATGACTTCCTTTACCTGCCTGAGGTTTGCACTGCCTGCACTGCTCAAGGATGAAGCCTGTCATCCTTTCACATATGCTTGGGATGAAACAGAGTCGTGGGCTAACAGAGACCAGCAAAATCAGGGTGCAGAAACAGCAGATGCAGTCATTGCATTTTTTCTGAGGTTGTTTGTACACATTTATGGCCAAAGCCTTTGTCATCCTGGAATTCATGTCACCAAAACACAACCTTGTGCCTCCCACCTAAGGGGGTATTTTGTCTGCTGCAATTAGGTCTTCCCTTGGATCTGTAGGCTCAGCCCCTCAGTGAGCAGTGGGGACACAGCACACAGAGCCAGCGTGCACTGCTTGGTGTTGGGGCCAGCATCAGCTCATGTGGATGTGAGGGCTACAGGAAGGACAAACAGGAAGGACAAAAATTGGAGGTGTGTTTTCTGTGTGGTTAGTTCATGGAGAGTATTGCACTCCTTTTGGTCAAGAAAAATGTGTGAGGAGAGGACATTTTCTTGTAGTAGCTTGGTTGTCCTTTTTCCCTGATGAAAAGCAGAAGCTGTACCTTGATGTATTCCTTCTGTTCCAAGATGTAGTAAAACTTGCCTGGCTTTTTAGGGAGAGCTGCATTGCAATGTTTGTGTAAAGTATGCTATAAAAGGGGGTGAAGGTTTATCTGGCCTGTAAGATCCAGCTAAGGGGTCAAGATTGAGGTTTAATTCATGACAGAGAGATTCTGGCTCAGAAATTTCCATTGGTTTCAGCAGTGCTGGACTTATCATCTGTGCAAGGAGCATGTTTCTATTAAGATACTGTATTTGTTTCTCTCCTGTCTCCCTCCATATTTTCTCCTGGAAAAAAGATACCTTCAAAATCAGGGAACTAACTCCTCTCTTTCACTTTTTTTTCTTTAAGTCCCAACCTTGGTTTTGTTTCTGGACCAGAATGCCTGATACAATCATGCAAAGGTCTTTTATTTATGTTTGGTTTGGAGCTGACCAGATGCCCCAGCCTGTGAAATAATCACCATCTGTTGATTGTAATTGCAAGGCAAAAGCCAAAAGCCTGGAAGGTTTTTTCAATGATGTATTCCAAGAACTGCAGCTTGACTTTTCTGAATAAAAACAAAAGCTTCTGCTTTGGTTCAGACTTTTTTTTTTCAATACCTCCCCATATGCCTATGAATAGCTCACCTACTCATTCCCTCTTTATCAGAAGCAATTTGGCTTTGAGCTTTCTGGGGTTTTTCACCGCTGTCTGAGAAGGTGGCATCATTGCTGTTCCCTGGTGCATTGTGTCCATCATCGGCACTTTGGTGGGGAACATATATGTCTGAGGTCCCCCCACACACTGAGTTTCTTCTCTCCCTTTTTTTGTCTCTCTGACATCCTGCCGTTCTCACATCAGTCAAAGCTGTCTCTGGGGAAGAAGGACAATGCCGAATACTGCAGGTGCAGTGAGAATCAATAATTCATTTAATCATAAATTAATAAATGATGATGCTGCTTGGGGAGAAGAGAAGGAAAAGAAAGAACATTAATAAAGTGGTTTCCAGATCAATTCCACAACTCTGAGAGACTGAAGGAAGGCTCCAGAGGACCTGAACTTGGTAATTGTCAAGACCTGTAGGAGTCCCTCAATACCATCTTTGCTGTTGCTTGGGTTTAATTCAGCGATACAGCTGCTGTCAGCCCCCTCTCCTGCGGAATTTGGAGCCTGCAGAACTTCGGTATTCACAGGATGCAGAGCAAAATGCCTCTGGGTGGGGCAAGTGAGCCGTATAAAGTTTTTCTGCCTGCTGGATGAAAGCGTTGCAGTTCCTCAAGTGCTTCTGCCAGGCATTGAGAGGAAGGCAGGTCTTCACTCCTAGCCCCCACAAGAGCTGAGCTTGCTTCTCTGGGACCACAGGGTGCAACTGAGTGTTGTTCCCACCGGGTGACCTGGGAACACTCAATGCTGTGCTACATCTGGCCCCGCCCAAAATACATGGTGGTGAATACATATGTGCATCCCATCTGCTTGACACTGCAGCATTAGAAGGCAGGGCAAGCCAGGATTTAGCCATCAGAAAATGAGAAATAAATTTAATAAGGATGTTGAGTGTATTAACCTCCAGAAGACACCTCTCAGACAGGCAATGCCTATTTGTTCCAGTAAGTGGGCAAAGACTTCCCAGCGCACTCCATTCTGTAGTAGCGGGCATAATGGGTGGCCAAATTTGACACAAGCTGCCACCAAGCTGCACGTTTCTCTCTGGTGTGCTCTGTCCTTCCCTGTGCCTGCAGTAGTGCAGACCTTTTGTGGCAGCTCAGCTGAAGGCCCTCGGGGCTGCTGAGCACTATTACTATTGTTTTCTCCTTCATTGGCTCTTAAGTAACATCTGACACGGGGGTTGGATTTGGCTTTTTGAAAATACGTACGACCCCAAGGATGTTTCTCATGCAAAAAGTGGGTGTACCTGCAGTTTGAGCTGACTTAAATTTCTATGAGAGATGAAAATGTTTATTTTTGTCATTGTCCAGGAGAAGAGGTCAGGTCTGTTTATGCAGCATATTACTGCATAGAGAAATTCGGGAACTGTGCCTCTCTCTCAGCCCTTCCTGTGGTCACCAGGCATCTGGAAATATGAACTCCCTAGGGGCAGGAGGTCTTTACTATGTATTTGTATGTCAGTGTATTAGTAATGGTAATGAATGGTGGAATTAGGGCCTTAGTATCTCTTATGTAACCACGCATGTTGCTAATGGACATTAGGCTAGCCAGCGCTGCTCAAACACCCAGAAATGCTGTTTTGCCTCAGCAGTGGTTTGAATTTTGCCCAGTGCTTGTGTACTGGGTAAAATGTCTGCTTTTCCTAGAAGGAAGGAACAAATCGATGCAACTGAGGGTGCTACTGTAGCTTGGGAGCTGGAATCTCAGACAGCGCAAAGACTGGGAGACAGGGAAAGGATCTCCAAGACACTCTGGATGCAGTAGCATCTGTTTTCTGTGCTCCTTCTTTCCTTTTTGTTGAGTTATTTCTGATTTAAACTGATTCAGAAGCAGAACAAGGCCAACCTATTTCCTGGTGTAAAGTCTACATTTTTCTCCCCGGTTTAATCTCATAACTTCTAGTTATTACCTCCTCTCACTCTGCAGTGTTCACATGCATCAAGTGTATCTTACAGTTTACTACCTTAGGGTTGTTCTTTAATAAACTGTATGCACTTGGCCCTGCTTAGTCTTCTGTGTGTTTTCTTCTATGCCTGTTTATAGTCATCTCTGACTTTTTTCTAGTTTGCTGTTCATCTATTGGTTATGAGGAAGAAATGATGGAATTAACCAAATTGAATCCTTGCATTGGTTGTGTTGAAATGGTGTGGGCATTGTCCCCTCCCTTCTTCCCTTTTCTGTGTTGAGGTGCACCTCTGCTTCCCACTCAAAATTGCGAGAGCCTGATTTGCTAATGTAGCACAGCAAGATTCTTTTATTTGTATCTTTTCTGTAACCTCAAGTTTCAGGGAATGGAAGAGTTTCTGTGCTTTCACCCTTCTGCTGCATATCCACCTTTTAGATTACTGCTCTCCAGAGACATTAACTGTTTTCTTTTCTCTGTCTTGATGGGTTCAGTTTGTGGCTTTGTTAAGTCCAGATGCAATCATCCTCTGTCCCACTCATACTACTCTCTGCTCTAGCTTTCAGACCATTGCCCTCACACATTCAATTTTAAGGAGCTATGTGTTCATCGAGGCCTGCTTTCTTTGTCTTCCATTATATTTGCAATTTCTCTGCAGGATGGCAGCTGCAAATTTCATGGGCAGTTAGTGTTGTTTTCCTGTGACAGTGGTTTAATAAGGCCACCATGGATGAAAACCCTTTGGCATGTCATTTGTCATTTCCCAGTCCAAAAAAGCATATTTTCTTTTGGTACCACTGGCCAGTTTTTTATCCATGGGCTTTTGGTTCCAGTGGGACAGTGTCAAATCCTTCAAATTCCTAAAGCTTCAAATTCTCTTTACTACTTTTCCTCTGTGTGATAATTGTGTATGAATATTAAAAAGCAAAAGATTTTAACTTGAGTATTTAATGTGATTTTATTCTTTAGATTCTTAATGACCCTACATATTTGTTTCATTATTTCACTAAGGCTAGACATTGACTTAGAATTAAATATTGCCTGCTCCATTCGTTATAGAAAACCTTTATTATGTTTGCTTTTTGGCTGGTTTTGTGGAACCTCCCTAGCTCAATGAAAATTGTCAGATTATTTGTCACTGGGATAATACGTTTGTCAATGCCTCACCATAACAAATTAGGCTCCTGATCCTGCATGCATTTCTGCAGGTGCTTATATATATAGATTGCCTAGCGTTCAGCTCTCTGTTAGTTCTGTTGATGTGAGAAATGCTTTTAAAAAAAGTCTGTCTTTTCTGGATTAAGTTCTAGGATGTGGCTTGCTTTATTTCATTTGTAGACATATAATTCTTCAAGTTCTTTTTACTTCTGCTTTTTTTAAACTTGCTTTCCCCCACCCTCCTTTTCTAGTGCAAAATTCCTTTCTTTATTCTTATGGCTAGAGGCAGAATTAAAAAAGCTGTTCAGCCATTTCTGAACTATTAATTTCATCCTCATCCTCACTTATTAATGAGCCCACCTTCTTTCTGGTGCTGTTTCTCCTCCTGATGAATTTGTAAATCCCTTCTTATTCTCCTCAATGCCTTAGGCAATATAAATTCATTTGCTATTTTTTTTTCCCTTGGCCTTATCTCTTTCCTGCATCCTTAACTGGCACTGTATATTCTTGTTTAGTCACAATCCCCCCTTCCATTTGCACCACAGGAATATCTGGTGATTTTCTTAATGAAAAGGCATCAATAGGAAAACACCATGCTGTACATTACTATGAGATCTGAAATGTTTCATTTAAAAGTTGTGTGTTGTGGAGCTTTCTCAGGGTCAATTTATGTTGCAGTTACTGCATAGTAAAGCCAGCATTTTGGTTGAAGCATTTCTTTGCTCATATTTAGAAGTCCTCATCATGACTTGAATAGAGCAAGACAGACAGCTGAGCAAATGGGAATTCCTCAGCTTTCTGAGTGGTTTCATGCACTGTGCTGTGTTGACTGCTCATTATTAAGAGCTGCTCTCCTTCCCTGCTAGCAATTAAAGAAAAAGTTCCCTTTTTAAGGGGAGTCCTTCTAACCCAAAGTGGGTGGTGGAGGTCTGTGAGTGTTTCAGTCACTTGATGCTCAGGAAAAGGCAAAGAGCTAAAAGTAAGCCTTGGCTGAAACACTGAGTGGCTGTAAAAGGGGAGAAGAGGCAGGAGGTCTTTCCATCCTTCCAAGCTCCACTTCAAGAAAGATTGGCAACAGTGCTGTGCTTAAAAACAGGCGTGGTGGTGTCTGAGCTCCATCAGCTTGTTGGGCAGAAATGTCCCACGACCTCTGTGACTGCTGCTACCAGAGATGGCAAATCTGCCTGGGACAGTAAGGCTGGACATTGTCTGGTGAAGGAGTTTCTGCACAAGATCTGGGAACAAATAAACCTGGAGGCTAAAATTAGAGGCTCATTAGAGAAGACCTACTCAGCCAAGGCTGATATTGTGACCTGTAAAAGTGTACCACTGACCTGCCTTATGACCTTGGAAAAGTCTCTGCCCATGTTCAGTTTCCCAGTCTCCTAAAACAGGAACAGTGATACAGGGTTACAGGGCTTTGCTCAACTCCTGACTGTGAAATGCTCCAAAAAACTGGGTAGAAATGGAAGTGTCAGAATGAAGCTTTTTGTCAGGCAGAGAAGGAAGAAGTGTATTGTATTTAGTAGTCCCCACCACATAGTTTTTGGGGTGTTCTGACCCACCTTTCTCTTCTCACTTCTTTACCCTTTGTGGATGCCATGGAGAGGAGCTATGCACAAGCAGAATATGAGATCATGAGTTCTCATGTGACTCAGAGACCAGAAGCCATTCTGTCTTCATCTTTCCAAATCATGGCATCCTTCACACCCTTCCTGGAGGTGGACAAGTCAGGAGCCTCAAGGAGGTGAAAAAAAAGAAAAAGCATAAAATATGCTTAGAAGTAGAGTTTACCCCCATAGACCCATACTTTTCCCATAGACCCATACCTTCCCCCTTCTTCTGTGCCCCACAGTGCTGGGCTACATGAGGGCACGGAGCCTGCCAGAGTTCTGGCCAGTATGTTGGTTGTTTTCTCGGAGGAAATGTCTTTTTGTTTACATGGGGGAGAGAGAAGCTTAGAGAAGAGACCTGGCACAGAGCAGTTGGGATTTGGTTAATCTGCTTAGAAATACATTAATCAGAGGATCAGATGCTGTCAACAATACTCTTTCCCCTCACTCTCTTCCCCCTTTCAGTACCTTCCTCATCACTGCTCCCACTGGATCCTATTCCTCACCCTCCTCCCTGCAACTCTCATCTCCCCTGCTGTGAATGCTAGGGAGTAATGAAGGACAAGGAGATTAAAGTAAAATTAACAAATAAAATATAAATCCTAGACCTAAATTAAAATTAAAAATGGGTATTCGACTGTTTATTTATTTCCCTAAAAATAGCCTTGTACCCCAGCCAAAATGAATGTAGCCAGAATTTCCCTGGAAAGTTCTGGGGAAAGCAGTCATGTTTCAAAAGATGAACAACTAGTGGAAATTGTTTCTGTATTTTCCCTTTGATTCCATCCATGTGAAATTATCATGGCATTATGACAGTGACTGGACACAGGACCACTCCAACCCTGACTGCCTTCAGCAGAAACTTCAGGTACTCAGCCTCTGGCTGTCATCTCTGGTCCAAAGATGGGCATCCTTAATTGTCAGCAGTCATAATTTAGGGGGTGTTGTGATTAAAACTGGAACCAGGCAGTTCAGTTTCTCTTTGGATAGCTAGGATAATTATACACATAAGAACATTACCTGTACAGGGAGAGGAGCTCTGAGAGAAGTTGTCACTCTTAGTGGCACATTGCTCAACATCTTGTTGCTTTTTTGCCTGGCCTCTGGTGAATTGGAAAGGAGGCTCAAAGGTGGCATTCCATGAATACATGAAGCCAAGGCTGAGGCCAAATTTGTTGCTCTCTGAGCTCTCTTGTTGTAGAATTACCGTTGTCAGAGGAGTTTTTGTTCTACATGCACTGTTTTCTTCTAACATTTTTGTTTTATGAATTTTTCAAGAAAAACACAAGAACAAGAGGCATTGTGGTGAACAAACTATCAGTACCAACTGGGAGATAAAGAAAGAAGACAGCAATGGCTATCTACTCTTAGTATTTGTTTGCATGCACAGACTTCTGTATTGCTAGGTTTTGTTCTCAGATTTACAGTACTCTATTTCATTCTCTGTGAAGGTATAATCATAGGCAAAGCAGGATATGTGGTGTAGCTTGCTTAATTTCAAGGAAAACATTTCAATTCAGGGATCTTCTGACCTCTGAGCCATCATTTTAACAGCATTACAGTTGCATTAATTTTGGAGGTTTTGCAATCCCATGTTAATCCACATTCCATTGAAGCCAGTACACAGACACCCATTGTCTTAAGATGGGGTTGGTTGAGGTCATTACTCTTCAAATTGTGCTAAGGGAAAGGATGAGAATAAAAGGAAGGATGCAGTAGTTATCAGAGCTCAGCTTCTTTTTATGTTTTCATGGGTGAAGTAAAGGCTGTCTTCAAAAGAAATTGAGGTGGTAAATATTTTTACAGGAGAATTGGGTTTTTTTTGAGAGAGAAGAAAGCATAAGGAGAACACAAGACTGCTGCCTAAGGGTGCAGCAATACTTGCCCCAAATAGGAACAGAATGTTTTGGCCACAGAGATCTTAGTGCATTATTTGTTCAACAGGAAGATGTGTCCTTGTGCCAGTTCCCCTTTTCAGTTCCCTTATGCTAGAACATTGCACTGAAGAAAAGGTGAGCACTCACCCCTGGTTCTCTTCCCCTTTTCAGTACCTTCCTCATCACTGCTCCCACTGGATCCTATTCCTCACCCTCCTCCCTGCAACTCTCATCTCCCCTGCTGTGAATGCACTCAGCTATCTGAGGACATGCGAGCCCCATTAAAATTGGTGGACCTGATCTCTGCTTGGCCTGCCTCCTGTATTTCCCCAGCCAATGTGACCCATGTGCCAGTTAAGTGGGGCTGCCAGGAAGGGTGGTGGTGTCTGCTGGCTGTGTCTTGCAGGTCCTTTGCAGGCCTCTTTTTCTCAGTGCATTTGTAGTGCTGATCTCACAACCTGTACTATAGTGTGAACCCTTGGTGCTCTGGGATAACACCTTCAAAAGATCTGAGCTTGAGTGTTGGACTTACAATCAAAAAGTGGTCATAAGACTTCCCTGAAGGCTGTGTCCAAACCTGCCAGTAAGGGAGAAATACTGAATTAGCATGGTCACAAATACCTGTGCCTTGATTTCCTGCCAGCAATACCAAGATAGGGATCCAATCAACCTGTGAGAGATGTGTACCTTGGACAGCAGCCTCACACAGATGAGATGCTCTATTGCTCCTGGTTGGGAGCTAGGGCTTTGATACCCACTGGTTGAGATTATGGCACTGAACCAGTGCATGTAGGGATTTTGTCTGTCTGGGCAAGGGAGGATGTGATAACAGTGCTGCTTCTATTTTGTTCAACATGAGTAAGAGTCATAGGGACTGTGGTAGCACAGATCTTGCTGTGAGCTGCCATCAGGAAAGTACACCATGTCCTTTCCAGCATGGAATTCTTGCTGGTTTTAACATGCTACTTGGCTTAAACCATGCTATTTGGATTAAACCTAGTACAGACACATGCTGTGTCTGCTGAGGACAGATACTTGCGGGTTTGGAGCTGGCCTATATCTCAGAAATGTTGCGGGGAGTTAGTACATGTTATTTCTTGGCAGGTGCTTTCTTAGCCATGCTTTTTCTCTGTCTGACAAATCAGTATCATCTACTGCTTTTTCCCATCCTCTTAACAGCAGTGGCTTTACTGTGTCTTGCCTCAGGCCCCATGCCTGGGCCACTGGTTGGAATTTGGGTTGCAGCAGACATTCAGAGAAAGAAGCTCTTCAACAAGGAATCTTTTCCCATGTACCTTGTCCCTGGAGTGTCGTGGAGGAGGGGTGAAATAAGAGCTGCCTCCTACCAGTCTCTTCCTCTGCCCAGGGTGTTGCCATTGGCTTCCTTGCTCATAGCCAAGACCTAACTTGACAGAGTTCACAGCCTGATGTGCTCCTTCTCAGGCTCAGTGTTGTATGTTGGTGTGGATGTGTATCGCTGGGCTGAGAAGGGAGTCTGGAAGCACTGGGGTGATTGTCCCTTCCAGCATGGCTACATACAACACATGCACTATTGCTAAACAAGCTGTAGGTCCCTGGGGAAAGTGGACTTCCTACACATCTTTTTGGGTTTTTTTCTGTGACCCCCTTCACATCTCCTGGAGACTGTCCCTACAGCTGAAGCATGCAGAAGCTTGAGATCTTGGGGCACCTTTTTAGGCCAGTGATATGTGGACTGTGGTCTGGGACACAGGTGAGCACTAAGTAACCTCTAATAAACAGTAGCAATTCAGTGATTTCATTCAGCCACTCTCCAGAAATAAGAGTGGATTGTGGGCCAGATGTTCAGGCACCATGACTCTGGTCTGTGTGCTGCTTAGCAAAGCAGCAGGTTAAGTCTCAGTCAGCCCTATGCCCTGTTAAAACTGCCTGAGATGGAGTTTTTGCAGTCTCCATGGAGCAGTATGTTACAGAGCTTTGCTGTTGTCACAGCTAGATAGCTAGTCAGAGATCTCGCTGCAAATTTTATTGCTAATAAAGATGATTGGTGGGAAAAAGAGAGCTATTTTTATCATGCAAATTAAAAGCATACTACATTTATCTTTTAGCAGTTTTCTATTTTTCTTCTGTTTCTTTTCCATCCCTTTGATGTATCTCCCTATCTCTATCTCATTTCCTACCTTCCTTCTTCCACGATTATCACTTTCTCCTTTCACAGGGAGAAGAAGCTTCTGCTGTGTTTTTTGAGTTCCCACTTAATCCCACCTGATCTCCCATTATTAGAAGGCTCCTGTCCCTCTGGTACCTTTGTGCTTAGTACACACACACAAGATGAGTACAGCAGAGGCCTGCAGAGGTCCTGTGCCTCCTTCCTCACTCAATCCAAACAGCTCATGCTCAGAAGCTAATGTTGTTACTCATTTCTTCCAGAGTGGTGATGCCTGGAGCTTTCAAATATGTTCATTAATTAGGCCTCCTGGGGTGTATTCCCGGCTGACCACTCTGTGTGCGTATGTGGAGCTGGAGGACAGGAGGAGAGGGCATGCCTGGCTCTGGAGCATATGCTGTGTATCCTGCTGGTTTGCAGGCTTGCTTTAACAGTTGGTCATTCCTTAAAGCCTCATCACCCTGCAGAAGTGGAGAGAGCCTGGGATGCCTTGGAGGGGCAAAGAGACACAATCGAGTTTGACAGGATTTGCACCACAAATTAAGTGCTGAATGTTCACGTTTGACACTCCAGCTCCATGGAGCTTTTGGGTAGCCCTTCACAGAGCAATCTGTCATAAACCCAAGCATACAGAAAGCAAGGGGGAAGCCACTCTGCCACCTCCTGTTTTTCACTTCTCAGAGGATGCAAAACACCAAATTGGTTCTGCGTAGCCTTGTCAGCTCTAGTGCGCTGGGGAGGAAGGTAGTGTCATGGCAGGGAGCTTGCACACTGCCCTCCATCCACCCCCCATCCCATACCTCCATGCTTGGTGTTTCATTTTAGATGTAATGGGGATGTGGTGGCAGCACTACCATTCTTCTTGATCATTTAAAAAAAAAGTATGAACCAAACTAATTTAATCATGTTGAGCCGGGAATATTCTTGCTAAAAGACTAACAGAAGCTTGGTTTCATTTAATAGATTTCCCATTTCCTCAGGTAGCTGTATTTTCTTCATCTGTTCTCCATGGTTATGGATTATTGCTGTATGTGCTGTCTGGGGCAATGCTGTCTTCCGGCCTAGGAGAAATGCTTTACTCCAGAGTTGTATTGCTTCCTAGATCCTGGAAAAGACTTCACCTTTTTGCAACGTGAGTACAGAAATATGTATCAGTAGGTTGTGCTATAATGAGAGCTGGGCAAGCAGTTCTAAAAAGCTGTGCCTTTGTTGGAAATCATCCCTGGATGGGCAACAGCCTTGTGCCACTCTCAGTATAGCACAATCTCCCATAATAGCATCTTGTCATTAGAGCTGAATTCCTTCCCTGTGGCCTGTGTTCACTGTCAACATACAGAGCATTCCTGTGGCAGCATCAAAAGATAACTCCTGAGTTTCTGTGGTTCTAGGATTTATTCAGTGTCTTTTTCAACTCTTGGTTCCTCTTCTCAGAGACTACTCTTTTCTTGCTATATTGCTTTTTAGCCATTCCACATCCTGCTTAGAGATAAGCAAATTATCTGTGGAAGCATGGGGCTCTTGCAGAAGCCTCTGGTGGGCAGCCTTCCCATGTATGTCTGTGGGATGTGTGTTTTAAGCCATCATGATTTACCTCCATAAGTAGCCATTAACTGTACACTGTTGCATTTATTCCCCTCTGCCCTTCAACAAATGTTCTTCCCCAGGGTCATATTCTAGCTTGCAACCTATTGCTTTGAGTATTTATTGCTTTCAACCTACATCTAGGCCTTGGGGTATGGTTTCTGCTGCTTCCATAAGTCTCTCTGTTTTTTCTTCTGCTTTCTCTCAATACCACACGCCCAAGCAGCACAAAGCACTAGTGGGGTGAAGTGACACTGCCCCAATTCACAGCCAGGCAAAAGGAGTCAGTCAGTCAGATAGATATACTGCTGGGAAAGCTGCTGAGGTGGATGAAGAGGTCAGAGGCTGTCCCTACTCCCCTTTCCCTGCCAGAGGTTGCCCTCAGTTCAGGTTGTCAGTGTGGCCACCTGCATTCTTGTTCTTTAGCCTGATCCTCTCAGTGTGACCTGTGGTAGAAAAGAAATTGCTCTTACCCATTAACCAGGATCTTTTTGTCAGAACTATGAGGGACAGAGAGCTATTACACTGGCAGATCTGAGCGGGAGGCAGAGGGCTGAGGAGTGAGAGGGATGCTTATCTGCACCTGTGGGAGCAACCAGCCACAGGAGCAGGTATGGCCTCAGCATGAGTGACTACCACTCCCAGCAGGCACAAACTGCAGAGCCCAGGATTCAAACCCATGTACACATTTTTAAGTGGCAGACTGGACTTTGATGAAGTAAGTTTTAGCTTTCTGACTTTAGGCTGATTTATCATAGCTGATTTTTATGGAGTATGAGAAGCAGCCTGCAACCCTTGAAAGGCCTGTGCACCAGAGGGTGGAAACCCCTCCTCCACCAGGCAAAATCATCCTCATGTTTATGTGAGTGTGTGCAGCAGCTTCTCCCTCCCGTTGTCATTTTGTAACCGGAGAGAGCTGGCGTGAGCACTTGCAGAAGGCAAGGAAAGCAGGTCGGATGAATACTGTCGAAGCAAATTCAAGCTTATTATTCAAACAGATGTTCAGGAATATATTCTGCCATGCTTGCAGAGTTTTAATTGTAATCTGACTTGATGGGCACATGAGTTTAAAAGTAGAAGACTGAATTTATGGAAGGAGAGATGATTTGGAAGATGAACTACCAAGCCAGAGAGTCAGGGTTCATGTCTGGCTCTGCACAAGCATAAGCTCTTCACCTGGGTTTATTGCTCCTTGCCTCCCCTGGGTCCCAGGAGTGCTCTGATCTTGCTGGGAGAACACATTAACATCCTGAGAGGACTGTTTATGTGCTGAATTGTCTGTTCATTCATAATTGTTGTTTTCTTTGCTTTCCACTGTTGGCAAATACAGTGGAGATTTGCCAGTTTTTATCCTCCTGCCTAACACTCCCCTGTCCCCAAATCAAGAGCTCTCCTCCTTTACTCTTCTGCTTTCTCAGCTTCCATGGGAAGCTGTCAAAACCTTTCTTGATGACACTTCTCCTGTGAAACCAGGTCTCCGTGAACTTTTGGTGATACAATGACTTCACTGCCTGGTGAACAAGAAGAGAATCTGGGAAAGAAGCCAAAGCATGATTCTACTACTGTGATTATTATTATTTCCATTAGCAACTATGGCAGGAAAAGTTATGATAAACAAGGGAGAGATAAGTGCGATTTGTAGGTGTCTAAACTGTTCTGTGCTTTATTATTATTTTTTTTTTCATTTATTTTTTTTTCTTCCTGAATACAAGCACTGATTTAAAGCTAGGAACAGATTGCTTCATTTTCACCCAGAGCCTGGTGATATTGGAGGTGCCCACATGTGGAGCAGCGCAGCCTATTCCTTCTCACACAGTACCTATCACACAGCAGGTAGCAGTCCTGACTGCAGATGAGATGTCCTCTCCTCTGACAGCATCTGGAGGGTCAGAGAAGCATCATCAACTCCCTGAGGGAGACAGTCCCCTCCAAGAGTTGTTCTGGCTGCCTGTGAAGCTTCCTCGCCCAGGAGGTGCGTGGGCAGCGCTCACCTCGGCTGGCACCGTGGTTCATCTGGCGTGGACCCAGCTGGCTGCAGGTGAAGGCAGCCTCTTGAGGATGGTCTCAGGTGGAGGATTTGGACAGAAATGAGCCTGAGAGTGCAGAAAAGAGTGGAGAAGAGAGGCTGTTTTGTGATGGTAACTGCTAGTGTAACTATGCTGAGGCAGCTGTTAAAAACAGTGATGCTTAAAGAGAAAGTTTTACCCCATATGGTAAAAGACGTGGTAGCACAGACTCTAGAGATGGAAACCTCTTGCTCAGCCCTCTGCAGCAGCTGGTAAGACAGCCATGGCTCCAAAAATACTTGTGGAAACTGCAACACCTCTGCACACGCTGCCTGGTCCCTTGGTTCCACCTCCGGGCAAACAAAAAGGAGTACAAAAAAGCAAGTAAAATTGAGGGCTTGGCCTTTCCCAGCTCTTGGGAACCACAAGTAGGTTTCTCTGAGTTTTGAGAATACCTGGGGAGAGCAGTGAGTACCTGCTCTTGGCTTCAAGAGAAAAGAAAGAGTTTGGGGAGATGTGTTTATGCAGAGTAGCACTGATCTGAGCTTTTAATAATGCAGTGGACTTGTAAGCATTCCAAACTGTGAGATTTTTGAATTAATTTTTAATCCATGGTTTAACATTAAAGATTAACATGTGTTTCAAATTTCTGAAATGGACTTTATCCCTAAAAGGCTAAGACTTTCTTCAGTGGCTTCTTATGGTTTTGTTCTATTTCACCTTTTCCTTTTTTTTCTTTATATTTTCTTTTTTTTTCTTTTTATCCCTGCTGGGTGCATTAAAAAACAAAACAAAACAAAATGAAACAAACCAAACAAAAATACAGCAAAAAACCAACCAACCAAAGAAAACAAGAACAAAGGAAAGGGAAAGCCTAACACACAGACTGTGCTTGGGGAATTTTCAACTTGTTGTTAAACCAGTGTCCAGCCGGGCTCTTTCATATTAATGGTGCTCTGTGTGCTCTTAGACCTGGCAGGAGAAACAACATCTGTGTGAAAAGCTGAGCCAGCTGTGCAGAAAAAAATGTTTGTTCAGGGCAGTTGTGTACCTCGCTGCTTGGGCATAAGCAACTTTTTGCATCTGTTACAGAGGGAAAATATGCAAAATGTTTTCCTGAGACTTTTACTCTAAAAGACAAGGGAAGCTTGTAGCAGTTTTATGTTTGCAAAAGTTAGCAGCTGTTGTAAAAGGGAATTCAGGACATCAAGGGAAAGGAAAGAAGAGAGGGCAAACATAACATCAGATGGCACTGTGAGTCTTGGTCATCCAGGGTTAACTCTCAGATCTTGGCATCAGAAAATAAGGTGGTAAGGGGAGAGGTGCATTGTCAGGTACAGAAACAGCAGCATCTGCATTCACAAAGTCTCCTTTATGCCTTTCAAGCTTGTTACAATTTTGCTCTGTGTTTTTTGAAAAGCTGCTCAAGAGGTTTAATCATTTTATAAGCATTTGATAGTTCATTGAGGGTGCCTGCTTTGTGCCTCCCAGCCTGGAATGCTTTTGGCCAGGGCTGCTTGCAGAAAATGTTTGCTCTAAGAATCATGTTGGCCTACAATGGAGCTGAACACAGTGAACTTTCTTGGTTATTCTTTTTTCTCCTTGATAAGATATATGTGTGTGTTAATTTGAAATCAATACTAATACTTGGTACAGTGGTGGAGAGAGTGATTAATAAGCTGAGCAAGGCCCATGAATCAGGTTAAGTCCTGTTCCTGTCTTGCGATTGACCTGCTGCATGGTGTTTGGGTGAGTTATATCCTCGCTCCATCTTGGTTTTCCTCACTGCAAAATGGAGGCTCTGCATTCCTTCCCAGCATATTTTGGAGCTACCAGTGCAACTTTCTGCATTTGAGTTTTTCAGCATGATGCTGCGTACACAAGTAGAGCACTGGAAGGCAGGCACTGGCTGGTGGGGAAAGTGCATAGCATTTGGGAAAAATCAGGCTCAGTGATCTTGACCTGGATGCTTACAGCTGCAGATGCTTCAGCTCTTGGGAACATGATGAGCAGGGAGAGCCTCTTAGCTTTGGGATGTGTTTCTCTTTGCACCCTGTGCTGTCTCATGCCAAAAGGATGAAAAACAGATGGACAGCAGATTTGTATTAGTCTGGCTGTGTACATTTCATCTGTTGGTCCTGCTTCCAACATACAATGTGGGAATGATTAGCCCGAATGGCTGGAGTGTCGGGAACTGATTTATGGTCAGCAACACCTGCACCAGAGCTTTGGGTTTTGGTGTAGGCAGATTGGAAAGATTGCACTTCCAGAGGGCAGGGAGCATGGAGTGACTCTCCTTCTGGGAAAGGACTGCAAAGTGCTTAAATAGATGTGCTGCTGTGGCTTTTGTATGGAACTCTCTATGCCTGACCCTCTCCACTTGAGCCACATGGGGACCAAACTTCACATGGAAACATCTACATCCCTGCACTCCAGCTGTTCCCATGAGAAGATTGTGATGGAGCTGTTTGTAGCTAAAGCAGGTAACAAACTGGACATTTATTCCAGGGAAGTCCTAATGTATCCTCCCTGTTTCGTTTCACATCATAGTGAGAGATCAGGTCTTGTAATGGAAGGACCAAAACTCAGGGTAAATTTCCACTGAGAAAAGAGAAAATTCACATGATGTTGAAAGGCCATAGCCTATTAAGTATGCGTGTGTGTATTCACTGCACTGGTACTGCATAAAATTATGCAAAGTCAGAATTTATGTAATATCTAAATATAAGGCAAAAGTTTAAATGGATTGAAATAAAGTGTTCTTACCTTATTGAACTGAAGTGTGCCAATACTACCATAATTAAATGGGGAAGTCAAAGCAATTCCCTTTGTCTTCACTCACTGAAAATGTCATCAAAGTTGATATTCTTACAACCGACTTTGATTTTAATGAAAACTCTTCTTTTCCCAGTGGAAAATTGTCCTTTTACAACCTCTTCTAGACAGTTCAACTCATAATCTGAAACATTCAATTACTGGCCTGACATTTGCCAGAGCAAAAGACAAATTTGGGTTTTCCTTTCTTACTAATTTAAATGAAAAAGAGCCTCCTTTTTTTTGTTTCCTTTCTGTTGACTTGTTTTTAATAATTTTAATATTTTTAAATTCAAAGTAGTTTGGGATTAATGAAGTTTAAGATATGGGGGTCGAATATCTTTGAATATGCCCACGTAATCTAGTTTCAATCTGACTGCTTTGAGAGACTTTAATCAGTCGTGTTTGGAGACAGGCAAGTTTTACAGTGATTTTCCATATTCTTAAGCCTTAAAGGCTCTCTCTCTTCTATGAACAAGCTACAGGAGTGTTTTTTAAACCCCAGTTTGGCAAGATACTTAAACATGTGCCTAATTTTTGAACATATATATTTAAATATATTTCCACTGACTTGCCTGCCTTTAGTGGAATTTCTAGGACATATCAAATGCACCCAGGCATCAGTGCCTGGCTGAGCAGCCCTGGCTCCAGGTGGGCTCCTGATAGCTATGCAGGTTTGGTGAAGCAGGACTCAGTTAGGTCACAGAGCAGGAAGATTTTTAAGGGAGCTCAAAGGTGTGATGAACAACAAACATTGGCCAAGTATCCTTCCACTTGCAAAGCTTGTGCACTCCACAGGACGAAAGCATTTCATACACAAGACACAAAATGGGTGTGTGGAAAGCAGATAGCCAACTTGTTGGCATTGTCTCAGACAAAACTTATGGTTTGCTGGACCAGATCCTTTGAGAATCTGATACGTGTCCTGGTGACAGTCCCTCCCATCCTCAAGGAAAATGGGATCAGTCTATTAATGAAAACTTGTCTTCTCAGAAGGGACTTAGGAGGTTGATTCCTAGGGGGGGTGCTTTTATTTATATTTATTTAAATATTTAAAATTATTTAAATATTTCCAAATATTTAATTTTATTATTTTGTGTCTTAGGCACCCCTTTGTTAAGGGGCGAGCCCACCATAATCCCCCACAGGCCAACATAAGCAATCATGGGGTGATGATGGTGCTGGAATATCCCAGTAACAGGGGAAAACAGGTGAGGTGGCCCCAAGAACCATTTGGAGGGGCTCCCCTGCATTTGGCTTGGAGAAGTGAAGCTATTTCTTGGAATTTATTTCCTATCCCTGAATCCCACTGCTCACAGTCCCCTGAACTTCCTAAACCTCAATCGCAGCTTCATTCTACTACTGCAGCCTCACAGTCTTCTCCCTAAAGATCTCCTTCCTGAAGCTGTCCTCATCCCCTCTCCAACCTGAACTATGTCTGGCCCAGCTTAACCCCCTGCCTTGCAGGCAACGTCCTTGAGGACTCCCAGGTGACGTCAGTGGTGCCTGCAGGGAGGGAGACAAGATGCAGCATCTAGAAAATCCCTGGACCTTCACCCAGCCTATGTTTCATAGGGCAAGCCCTGCGCCTTTTTTGTTCATCACCCTCTTCCTCTTTTTGGTGGAGGATGGACATTGCTCTTGATCCTTTGGGTAAAAGCTGTTGGTTGAACCACAGGCTGGGATATTTGCACTGGTGTTTGACCTAAGGATGGTTGTCTGGCAGGTCCACTCCACACTGCTGCATTTCCCTACCACATGAGTTGTATATTCCAGCCTGCCCACCCCTTCATCCTGCCTTCCTCTGTGCCAGCTCCCCTCACTGGACTTTAATCTTATTCCTTATGGGCTCTGTCCTTCCCACTCAATATACTATTGAATATATTTAAACCTTGAGTTGTTTTCCCTTATTAAGCAGTTTATCACTGTTGCAATCTTTTTGTATATTTTTTTCAAGCCAGGAGAGAAGGAAGAAATTTATTCTTTCAACCATAAATAATTTACAAAGCTGCTGGGCTGTTAATGTATTTTTTATGTCCCAGCAAACAGAAAATAGAAGTCAGTGTCTTAGTAAAGCTTTGCCAACCTCTTTTAATTTCACTTTTCTAACCCTGACTCTCTGTTTCCCAGTCTTGGGAACAGGTACATTTCTCTTGTAGAGGCACCAGTGGACACCTTCTCCCCAAGGAGGCAACTTTGCTGTGTCAGCAGTGTCTCATGCTGTTGCCAGTACTTGGCACTGATCCACAGCATGACACTTCTCTGCTGACTGGGCTGTGCTGGGAGAATACTAGCAAAGAAACAGGATCAGGGAGGGTGGGAACTCGAGCCTATTTTTGCTTTCAAATCCTGGGAAGAGCTCTGATTAGACATCCACTCTTCGGTAAGCATGTTATATGCAGCTCTCAATTCATCCCATAAAGCCTGAACCTGTACTTTTCATGTATAGGCTCAGGTGTGGTTACAGATATCCACAGAGATGCTTGAGGATGCTTTCAGAGACAAGGGCTGGCCATGGTGGAGCTTCCCAAATGTTAAGAGCTGGCTTCAGTGAGGTTTTGCAATTTGCTTCAGGAAAATTAAGCCAATGTATACCTTCACTGCTCTCAGTCAGCTCCGTGCCTTTTCCTTCTTTCAGGAAACATCGATACCAGTCTTTGTGTAAAAGGTGAATTTTCATTTCTGGTGTGCTGTGACAAGCAGTAAGATAATTAAGAGGAGGGATGTGGGAGGTTTATGTTGGCATCCCAGCTAGATGAATGGATAAGTCTGCAGCTCAGAGCTGTTGCTGCAGGCTTTTTGCAAACTCAAGCTGGGCTTCTTTCCTTAAATGTACTTATACAAACGTTTGATTAGCTTTCATCCTCACATCACTTTAGCTAAAGTAACTGGCCGTGGTCTTTTAAAATGTTCCCATCCCTAGACATTCATTACTGTAGCAGTGAGCAGAACAGGACAATGTGTCTGCAATGCAGCTTTCCCCTCTCACGGCAAAGGAAGTTAGAATGTCCCCACATCTTCCTCAGCACCTTATGCTGCTTAATGCCTACCTGTGAGGTAGAGGCACTGCTTCTTTTCTGCTTTGACTTGCTTTGAGGCAACAATCTTGTGCTGAGAAACAAGGCAAACAGCAGAGGATGACAACATCTTAAGTTACTGCAGTAGGATTCCCCAGAGCTGATCTGAGGTTGCTCCCCAGAGCACAGGAGTTGGGGATTGAAGGAAAAGGAAACTGTATTTGCCAGTCTTTGTTTTGTAAAAGACAAAGAATAGGGAAATAACTTTCTATGCCCAGTTGAACTTTTTTCTTTCCTCCTTATCTGTGCCTGCTATTTGGAAAATAGTGTTTCAGGCATCTCTGAAGGACCTGAGGAGAGAAGGAAATGATCAGCACCCTGTTGCAAGAACACGTCATTCTGTTTGTACCTTGGGTATCCTGCCTTGTGTGGCCTTCAGCCATCTTCTGTCGACAGATTGCCTGCTCCTGATTTGCCCACCTGAGTCCCAGGGTATGAGTCATTGATGACTGATTCCAAGCACAGCCAGGGATGGACAAAATTGACACTAAATAGTCCCACACAGTGGGCTGAATTAGCCTTACCCACCCCTCCATTCTCAACTTTGGGAAGAAATGAGTGAGCTCTTCAGTTCCTGTTCTCCCCTGAGTCCCCTCTGGCCTTGCTCATCTGCTACAGCAAAAAAAACCCCAATCTCTGAAGTGCAGCTGCTCCTTGAGTCCTCTGCAAATGCTGTGAATTCAAGGACTGCCAGCTCAGATCACAGCAGTTTCTGTTTTCAGCCAATGCCGCATGCATCGGAGGGAAGTGTTAAACTTCCCATAATGTACTTAATAGTGCAACACTATACCATGGAAAGGGGATTAACACATGCCCAGAGCACAGCCATTGATTAGTTTTATCCTAGCTAATGTCATTGTGGACGCTATTTTTGTTCCTATCAATGTTCCTTTGTATTTTTATAATGCTATAATACAATGCAGTTCTTTTTCTGCCTCTAACTTGCACACATATTGCATTCAAGGCAGCAGAGATAGATGCAAGGCATCCATCCCAGCTTGCTGGAGCAGCAAAGGTGGCAGCTCTCCTGGCAGCTTCAGCAAGGCTTGCTAGAAGCATATAAGAGAAACCTGGACTGGGATCACTGCAGAGTCCAGAACTGGGAAGGACCATTTGGGTCACTGGCCCCATGATGCTGCATCTGTAAACCAGATTTGGGTTCTCGTTCCCACTCAGCACATGCCAACAAGTTGCTTTAACATCATATCCTTCTCACTGTTCAGAAACTTCTTTTGCATTTTAAATTTGTGACTAATTGAACAGAAGCATTAAGATCTGTTGGAAAAGCACAGTTCAGGTTCTCAGGGAGTTTAACATTTCATGAACTCTGCTACCTGGAGAGCACAGCTCCTCTCGATTTCCCTAGCAGGTCTGAGTGCTCAGCAGTTCAGCAAATAAAACACTTGCGGTCTAAATGAGCGCACATGAGGATCTCATGCTAATGGGGACCCTCTGAAGATACCTGGAGCTGTCTGGCTTGTTCAGCAGGATCCAGGGAGTCTGTGGCAGAAACAGGGAAGGAATCAAATTCCTCAGTATGTCATGAGAGCCTGTTTCCTACCCCTGCAAGAGCTAATCCAGCTCCTCTGACAAGGACATGGAAGGGAACTGACACCATTCTTGAAGTATGTGCAGCTGAAAGTGTTTATGCCTCTTCTTTTGATTGTAAAGTTCATTTTTCATCCTTTCTATGGCTGCAGGTTGGGGAGGTCAGCACAGGGAGATATGCTCTATGTCATCCCAATCAGTCAGTTGTTTGAAATCCTCCTCCCAACTGCCCTGCAGAGAAAGACCTATTTCCAAAAGAGATGTCAGGGGTGGTAGTGACTGCTGCTCAGAGGCCAGAGTGGAGTGGGTCCGCAGGAACTTTCCCCTGTTAGTTTTCTGTCTAGCTCAGATGAGGTTATAAATGGTAAGGAAGAAGGGTCATTGTGATCAGCACAGTTTCAGAGGTAGTCAGTGTCCCTCACAGCTAGTCTAGTTCTTGGCAACAAATACTGCAGGGCTCAGCTTCAAGATCCTGACACTGTTTTCTCCCTGGATTAGTGTCTGCTAGCCTGTGTATCCCACAGATTGGGCAGCAATCTCGAGACTACTCTTACTAGAGTAAAATGGATCTTTTCACTTGGGAGGCTCTGTGCTGGGGGGATGATTTGATCATCCCCACCAACTGTGTCTGATGGTTTCTCCAGGGAAAAAGGTGCCTATCGACCTGCATTTAACAGGAATACTAATACTAGAAACACCTCAGAGGAAAAGTTAGCATCAGTATAGTTTTAATACCTGTGTTACAGAGACCTTGCTCTAAACCATGCTAGATGGGATTGTTTTCCTGCTGTTTGTTCCAGTCTGTCTGGCAGAGCCAGCAAAAGTGGGAAGGAAAGTGTTAAAAATTATTTTGCCTTATACACTGTTCCATTGTCCCCCACAGGTTACTATCCCATTGCTAGACTGTCAGCCCCTTGTATAACGTACCCTCAAACTGGGGCATAGAAGCAATCCCCCTAAGAATGTCTGGAGCAAACTTTGCCTTCTTGCTGTGAGCTGGCAGGTGGGCTATTGTTTGCTAGAGCCCTTCCTTCCTCACTCCATTACTCCCACTATTATTGTTCCAAGGAGGTTTTTACCAAGCATCCTTCCCTAGGAAATTTGTGCTAGGGCACCTTGGATCCAGGATGCAGTCTGCTATGACAGTGTGCATCTGTCCCAAATGCCTGCCCTGAAGAATGACTTTGGAGCCTGGAAGTTTTCCCATGGTAGAATTTCCTTAGTGAACTGGAAATAGTCTAGCTGGGCATAAATTCAGATCTGTGCTCCACTGCAGTGCTTGCTGATGTTGGCTCCCCAAGCAGGGTGGAGTTTACTGCAAGCTGCCTCCAGACACTAGGCTGGGTAAATACTGTCTTTGGTTAGATAGACTCTGAACTAGCAAGTATACCACATCCAGGTACAATGAAGAAGGATACTCAATCCCTGGTGAGAATGGGCAAGACCAGTAGTCAAGCATCTTGTTGAGCAGCCAGTTTGGATGCTGTCATATCATGCTGGATAACATCAATGTTTTCTGTGTTTGCAACTGCAAGCCAGGCTCCTTCAGGGGCTTTTGATTGTTTGCTGCAGAGGCAAGTCCTATGGCAGATGTACAGCCTGCATCTGTTCCCATCTCCTGCTGTGAACCGCTCCTTCCTGGGTTGTAGGTTTTGCTGCTGCTCAGTGTGTTGGGCTGGCAGTGTACCTCAGCTTATTCAGGGTGTGAGACATTTCTCTTCTTTAGCACAGGGGGTAGCTTTGGTCCCAGACTCAGAGATGTGAGGCAGGCAAAAGGCACAGCACTTTTTTTGTATTTTGCTTTCATCTCAGGAAAACGACTGCTCTGCAGTTTCTCCCTCCATTGCCTGCGGTTGCCAGATGGAACACTGTGTTTCTACTCTGTTCTTGAAACTTCTGTGTGACCTCATCTTTGCCTCTCTAACAAGGGACCTAAAATGTCATACTGCCAAAGGTATCTTCCCCAGCATGTGGCAACAGGATTGCTAATTGTGCTGGGAAGGCGGGAGCCATTCCAGCCGTTCCCTGGGTTTCAGATGCAAGCTGAATCAGCTTGAAGCTTTATTCTCATTTTCCCCACAGTGACACACACTCCTGCACATTTTCCCTTGAGGTCTGGAGATGCAGAATCCACACAGCTGAGGGTTTCTTTCATCCCTTTCACACCTTCTTCCTCCTCCTCCCCTGGCCATTTGCTTTACTGGCTTGCCAGCACTGCAGAGTGAACCTGTACTCTGGTCTCTACCTTTGGGTATCAGGAGTTTGTTGCTAGCAAGTGCCAAAAGCTGCTGATTCTGCTGATGATCTCTGGCAGAAAGGTGTGGTAGTGAGTGGGAGCTGGGAGCATTTTTTACCAACTTAGAATGAGTTGAAGTGCTAAGATTTGCCTGTCTTTCAGCTTAACTGTATCTGGTATGTTCTGAAGGCTCTGTGAAGCTTGCAACCCCTCTAGGGCAGCTATAAAATGTGGCAGCATCTGACTCCTCCTTACACCCACGAGGGAGGGCAATGTGTATTGTGGGACTGCATCCTATGTGCTTGTACCATGATGTATAAACTACCAACATAGACTCCTTCATGGATACTAGGGAGGGAGCTGAGGTACCACTTGGAAAAGCAGCAGCAGTGAGCCACCAAATGATGAAATCAGTTCTGTTGCCAGAATAATTACTTGATCCTGAAAATATGAAGAAATTCTGAAAGAGCCTCTGCAGCCAAAACATTCTTCTGCTGACTGGTTTGCTGATAGGGGACAGAAAAATGGAGCATCTGTTCTAATTAGTGATGGGAGCTTGCTGCCTCAGGATCAAAGGAGAATGCAGTTTGCTGAATCAAGCTAAGATCAAAGTGTCCTATGTACAGGAAGGGCCCATTCCTCTTTTTGCTGATGGTGGTGTACCCTTCTCATCCTCTGGGCATGCTGCTTACAGGCTTGCTTAATTACTAAGTAATGAGGAGACTGCAGTCACAACAGAGGCTGTAATGGCCATTGTAATCCAATTCTGAGAGATGATTTGGTGATGATCGATTCTTTGTCTCTCTGAAGTCATTAAACTTCTGAAAGCTTTGAAAATACCTGGATTGTATATCTTTGCAAAGGAGATTTCTTACAATATCCTTTGCTTGATTTTTCTGACCTCTTATGTGTAATTTGACTTAGTAGGCTGTATGCATGTGCATATATCTATATTTGCATTTATATCTACTCAAGGGAATTCAAGTCCTCGTTCCTTAGGCTGCATTGAATAATCCTTATCCCAATAGATATGCTAAATTTGAAATCTCTTTTTCCCTCTCTCCTCTGCCTCCCTCCTCTTGAATTAATAGAAACCCACATTTTTGCAATGCCTAATTTTGAAATGTTTAAGCACGAATAATTTGGTTGAGTTTTCCTAGTAGCTGTCTTTCTGGGCACACAGGTTTTTAAGTGTATGTGACTTTGTGTACATCCATCTGTGTTCTGGGCCACAAGTGTTGGTGTGGAAGAATGAAGTCACAAAAACACTTGCATAGATGGACAAGTGCATGTTAAATGTGTTACATTTTCTGGTAGTCCTGGGATGGTGCAGCTTCTGAGGAGGGTTTGGTCTTTGCTCTTCCAGCTGTCTCACTGGGAAAGGAGTCATGCTGTAGTACTGCCCACCCAGTGCTGTGCTAACACGCCACCCTACCTCCCTGTTCATGCTGCTGGAAGATGACTTTGCCTACATTTCCTCTTGCCTTGTTTATGCCTCCTTGACAGAAGTGGCTGTGTGTGTTTTCCCCAGCTGTAGTTCTGCAGGTGCCACTCAGCCTAAAAAAATGAGTCTTTAAGTGCCACCTGCCTTGTCCAATAAAAGAGCCAAGAAAGACCCACAGAGCAACTGGCATGCCTTGGGCTGAGTGTGGTAAAGGCAAGCCTGAGGAGCTGGCTTGCCTGGTGTTATAACAAGGCAGAGTTAGGACAGTGTGGTGTATAGAGGGGTGCTCATCTTGCAGGCNTTTAATAATTTTAATATTTTTAAATTCAAAGTAGTTTGGGATTAATGAAGTTTAAGATATGGGGGTCGAATATCTTTGAATATGCCCACGTAATCTAGTTTCAATCTGACTGCTTTGAGAGACTTTAATCAGTCGTGTTTGGAGACAGGCAAGTTTTACAGTGATTTTCCATATTCTTAAGCCTTAAAGGCTCTCTCTCTTCTATGAACAAGCTACAGGAGTGTTTTTTAAACCCCAGTTTGGCAAGATACTTAAACATGTGCCTAATTTTTGAACATATATATTTAAATATATTTCCACTGACTTGCCTGCCTTTAGTGGAATTTCTAGGACATATCAAATGCACCCAGGCATCAGTGCCTGGCTGAGCAGCCCTGGCTCCAGGTGGGCTCCTGATAGCTATGCAGGTTTGGTGAAGCAGGACTCAGTTAGGTCACAGAGCAGGAAGATTTTTAAGGGAGCTCAAAGGTGTGATGAACAACAAACATTGGCCAAGTATCCTTCCACTTGCAAAGCTTGTGCACTCCACAGGACGAAAGCATTTCATACACAAGACACAAAATGGGTGTGGAAAGCAGATAGCCAACTTGTTGGCATTGTCTCAGACAAAACTTATGGTTTGCTGGACCAGATCCTTTGAGAATCTGATACGTGTCCTGGTGACAGTCCCTCCCATCCTCAAGGAAAATGGGATCAGTCTATTAATGAAAACTTGTCTTCTCAGAAGGGACTTAGGAGGTTGATTCCTAGGGGGGGTGCTTTTATTTATATTTATTTAAATATTTANAAGCAGCTCCCCCTGACAAGAGAAATTAATCGAGGCTTCAGCTCCTTCTCAGTGCTTCCCTGCTCCATGGCATTCAAATTAAAAGGGATGCTGCAGTTCCTTGAAAGGAAAAGGAGATAATGTGGGCTGTGGGGTGTTGCAGCATAAGAGTGGGGTACTGGCAGGGAAAAGGGAATATGTGTTTTCTTCCATTTTTAAAATTGCTCATGAGTACATTGGGAAGTTTTCAAATGTAACAAAAATTATTTTTACAGTGAATAAATTATTCACGTTCTATTTTAGTGTTTTTATTATTCTTCAGGATGTTTACAATCAACTAATAATAAATATTAGGAGTAGGAAGAGGGTGATTAGACATGAAAATCTCATCATCTTGATGACTGAGTGATTGATGTAACTAATCCTGCAAAGCAAACTGTGAAGTCTAACTTTTCCAGTAAATTGGAACACTCACACTTAAGTATTACTTTTTCTGAATGACAAGAATTTGAATGTGTGGGTTTTTCATGGAACGGAAATTAGAAGGGATAAGGAAGGAGGCTGAAAAACACATAGTGTGGCTCCAAATTGGATGAATAGTTTCTTTTCCTTTCATGGAGAAGATCTCATTAAATCTATGCTGAACATAACAGAAGACCTTTCTGTTCCATGTTGAAAAGGGAGGTCAATCCAAGAGATGTTCAAATCATTGTGACTCCCTGCACACTGGTTAGCACATGGATGATGCTAGACTGGGTGTGTAGTCATGGCAAGATAGCCTTCAAATTTCAGCCTGCAGAAAAGACAACTCCTTGTCAGTCACCTTCAGCAAGAGAGATCTCCAAAGTTGACATGGATCGTTTCTGGGCTTTGGGCTACTGCCACTGCCTGGGCAGCCATAAGAAAATGAAGAGTCCAAATCCATTCCAAGCCTGTTGCCCACAAACACAGCCAGAAGGCAGATGCCTTGTGGTAAAGGTGATGCTTATTACTGGCTCTTCAAGTTATTTGCATCTGCTTGCTACTGACAGACTTGCATAGGAGATTGATGGATTAAGCTTTCACCAGCTGTTTCTCATCCAGCCACCTAATTCTCTGAGATGTTAGCATTGGAGATTAACTCTTTCCCTAGGAATTTCCAAAATGTTCCATATTTTTAAATATGTCCCAAGACAAGGAGGAAAGTCAGACTCGGAGTGCAGTTTTTTTCCCTACAAAGCAAGAACCTGGTGAATTTCAGTTGAAGAGGTTAAAGTGAAATTTTGTATGACTCTGTTCTGAAGCATTTCTGAGCCTCCCTGAACTACCTGGGGCTTTAGCGGTAGGAGACATGGAGGAAGGAATAGAAGTTCAGAGGAGGTGGCTGACTATTTGCAAAGTCCTAGAGTCCTGCAACTCTGGAGCAGTCAGTTCAAACACCAGTACACATGGAAGGCTGTTCAGGTGCTAGAATCTTCAGATTTGTAGCATCTGAAGCTCAGGACTTCCAGGCTCTGGTGCCACATTTCAACATTAGGCAGTCTGGGAAGGATCTCAGCAGACAGGCATGTGGGGGACACCCACCTTTTCCTCAGACATTGGCCTGTTTGATTTCTTGGTAGTTCAGATAGAAAACTATTTTCATGAAGCATTTCACCTTCAGCAACCCACTGTCTCTTGGCAGAAAATAGAAACTTTGCAAGCAAAGGATTCAGCAAGAGAATAGAGTGGTCCACAGACAGCACCTGGGTGTTAGCAGTATTCTGCTGTTGCCTTGAAGCTTGGAAACTCCTTGCCTTCTTCTCCAGTACCCTCCCACGAGCTTTGAACAAGAAAATGGTGGGCTGTCATACAGAGACATAGCTTTTTGTATTTTGATTTTGTGGAAAAAAATGGTGCTGTAACAAGGCAGAGTTAGGATAGTGGGGTGTATAGAGGGGTGCTCATCTTGCAGGCCAGGCTCATGTTTAAAGCATTTTAGTGCTAGTCAAAGTGGTGGTGGAGACACCTTGGTTAGTTTCATTTGACAAGATTTTGGTGGTAGGAAGAGATAGTTCCCTGTGTGACTTGCAGTCTTAAAATGGCAGCCTTGAGTGGACGTACTAGGAAGCTGGAGCTTCAGATTTCCAGCCCAGTCTATGTGGAATCCAAAGGAAATTTTGGAAAATAAATGAGATTTGATGAGATCCTCCATTAGCAATAGTAATTTTTCTTCAAGTAAACAGAAATGCCTGGACTGGAAAAATATTTTTACTTTTATCCCTTAAATTAAAAATCTCACTAAAATACTTTGAGTCTTGGTGAACCTTATGACGCATAGAAGTGGGAGGATAACTGTTTCTTTGTTAATATTACAGTTTCTTTTTCTCTTTCCTTGATGTTGGGTATCATTAATATTGATGGGTTTGAAAACATATCTCTTTTTCTTAGACACAGTTTGGTTGTTCTTATGGCTCTTTGCCTGTTGCCAAGAAAATCCCAGCTGTTCTCAGAGGCTCTGAAACAAGAGTGCCCTCACTTAAAAGGGCTACATATCTGCATTTGTCTATAAAAAAGGTCTGCATGAGAGCAGACTGATCCGTGAGCAAGGAATATAATTCCTTTTAGCCTGATGTAGTAGGGTACAGCTGTGTAGGAACCGGATACCATGTTGTGACCTGCAAGCATATGGGGCCACCTGCAGTCTTTGAACTGTGTGTCATTCTTCTGAAATGCTTGAACTGTGTGTCCTTCTCTTTCCAGGTCTGGTGTATCCTCTGGAGGTGTCAGTCAGTTCAGGGAGTATCCAGGTTGCCCGAGGCCAGACAGCAGTGTTGCCCTGCACCTTCACCACTAACGCTGCTCTCACTAACCTTAATGTCATCTGGATGGTCATTCCTCTTTCTAACGCCAACCAGCCTCAACAGGTAGGTCTTTTCTTACTGGAGCATGTATTTCCCTGCAGCTTTCCTGCTCCCCATCCTGTCTGGATGTAGGCCCTCTACAATGCTGAATCTACGGTTATCCCAGAACTTTGCTGTCCCTTCACTGCTGAACATGCCCTCTGGATATTACATGAATCTGTTTCCTTCAATGTTTTGCTGACAGATGCATATTGTGTCCTAGGCTGGATGTGCAGCTGTGGCAAGTGTATGTGATATTGTGTTGCTGCCCTGGGTCTCTAGTGATTTGTGTGCTCAGAAGAGCACAGGAGGTGTAATCCAGGTTTTGGTGCACTGGATATGGAATTTGGAGGGCCTGGGAGTAGCTGCAGATTTAAACCTGTGAAATCTATATAAAATGTCCTCTAACACATAACCTCTTATAGAGTCATCACTCACTTTTACTATCTTTTATTTTATTTTTTTTCACTGTCTGCAGCTTTTGCAAGTCCATTCTTATGAATATTAGCAAAGGAGAATGTATAATGGTGGGCACAGGAATCATAACTTGAGATATGCTGGCCTGTTTTTTGACCGCATACTCTGGCAACAGAACGCTATTTCTCTGAAATACGTCTGTCTTGGGTCACATTCCCCTCATCACATTTTGTATTCAGTTTGAGAACCTGCACTGAAGAACACTTGCTCCTCAGGGACTTGGTCCAAGTACAGTCTGACTGGTGGAGGCTGCGCAGGTTCAAAGGTTGCACTGCTGTCATTCAGCTCATCCCAAAGATCTTCAGTAAGCAGTATCAAATCATGGCAAGATATTACTGATGGAGACCCAAAATGATACTGTCCGCTGGCAGATGCTTTTTGTCGAAGTATTCACTGACCTGCAGAGAGCCTCTGCACATTGATCCTGTCCAGATGGGTAATGACTATCATATATATGAAGGAGGCTGGTATTGCCAATCCAGCTATGCCAGAAGATTTGGGTTTCTTTCTGGTCTGTTACCTTTATGAACATTTTTATTGATGTAAAATGGGCTACAAAGTGTGTTCCTCTTTTGGAAGAAAACACCTGTGCAAGGATGTATATTGAGGTTTGGTTATTCAGAGATCCTTCAGTTACTGGACCTTTCAGCTTTGGAAGCCCATGCTTTGCTCGCTGTTCTTCCTCCTTGCTCAGCTCCCACAGCGTGTTATTTGAGCTTTCCTTTCTTTTCCAGGTTATTCTCTACCAAGGGGGTCAGATCTTTGGTGGTGCACCCCAGTTCTATGGGCGAGTGGGGTTTGCTGTGACAATGCCAACCACCAGTGCCTCCATCTTCATCAACAACACTCAGCTGTCGGATACTGGCACATACCAGTGTTTGGTCAACAATCTTCCCGACCGAGGCGTCAGAAACATTGGAGTCATTGGACTTACTGTCTTGGGTGTGTTTATTGGTATTATGGGGGAGAGGGGGGGAACAGGGACAATGGGACCTCTGCGTATGATAGTGCATCATGAGCGACACAATACTGTGTGCTTTTGAGCCCACAGACATCCCCTGGTGAGGAATGGGCTGCCTTGTGGGTACTGTGGGAGTTTGTTGGGCACATAGACTTACAGGCAGGCACATGCAGGCAATGTGTAATGAAGTTTTAAAATATAGTGGAGAGAAGGTTTTTGTGGTGGTATTGTGATATGGAGTTGCAAAGAAGCAGGAATAAAGTGTGAGGGCATTCTGGAGGCCTGAATGGAGCATAAGGGGTTTGGTGCATAGCAACAGAAGGAGAAACACTTTATATCTTTGCTTCTTTTCCATTAAAGCAGTTAGTTCTGGATGCTCTCATTGATGCTAAATACTCCAAAGTGCATGCCATTATAGGGATATGAAAGCAAAACCCAATCACAGTAAATTTTGTCTGCAGCTCTGTCAACTTTCACCATCCTTGCTCAAAGACAGAAACAGTCACCTTTTTCTTGAGGGAAGGATCTAAGAGAACTGGGTCCTGTGAAAGTCAGAAGTAGTCTGTAATCTTGATGGGCTGGTGGGTCAGGAATCTTTGTGTGAACTGTCGCCCCCCCAAACCATAACAAGTTCTCGTCTGCTACCTTGTTCTTGTCCCCTTGACAGTTCATGCCACTGTCCTTGCTTTCCCCAGCGGCACATGTCCAGAGTGAGCCTGCATTCCACTGTTTGGTCACATTTCCTGATTTGCTATCACCTTCCCCTCTTCTCTCGCAGTTCCTCCTTCTGCCCCGCTTTGCAGAATCCAGGGGTCCCTGGACGTGGGCAGCGATATCACACTGACCTGCAGCTCGGAAGAAGGCATCCCCCGGCCAACATACCTCTGGGAGAAACTGGACAATGTCCCCAAGTTGCCCCCAACTGCCACACAAGGTGCTCATTCTGTTGATTATCCTCTTATTTCCCAGGTGGCAGCCTGGGCTGTCCCTTGTCTGAGCTGCCACAGGTGGCATGGTTCATTGAGCATCTGCTGTCATTTGCATGGTCCCTTTATTGGAATGAAGATTCCTAAAGCCCATAGTGGACTGGGTACCCTCCAGAGGCCACTTAAATGTCCATGGTTTATTTTTGTACAGAAACATGTTCCCCGCTGAAAAAACAAGGATTGGGTTGAATGAAAGAGAGAGAGAGAGAGTGGTTGCTAGATGTTGGCATGTGGCCGGAAATTTCAGCTGCCAACTCACCTGCATTTTAAACCAAAGGAAAGGCTTATGGAATGGAAACTGGGAAAAGAGTAGCAGAATCATCCCAGGAAAATATGGCCAGCTTCTCACATGGATGCCTCAGCTCTGCAATAAATTACTGTCAGAGCTGCTTTTCAGATGTATGGAGAAGCAGGGCTCTGATCAAACTGGCGTTTATTATCCTCAAGTCCCATCCTTAAGTTTTCTTAGTCTAGGTATCCCAATCAAATACTGATAGCTGTACTGTTGCCCTTTATCTTGCTGTATTTTAAGAATATGCCAGCTTTCAGTTTCATATAATTCAGGAATGAGGAATATTGGCAGAACAGGAGATGGGGAGCCCAGGGATGGGAGAGTAGGGGTTCTGCACAAGAAGACTGAATTCAACAAGTAGATCTGGGTATAGGTAATTTTGCATCTCTTTCTTCCCTGTTCTCACACAACACTGAGAGTTGCAAGCTTTCATCTGCAGAAATTCCTCTATAAGAAGAAAAAGAAACATCTAGTGTAAGCTCCTTAAGGCCTAATCTTGTCTCTGTGTGTGTATGTACACATACAATGCTTTCATCTCAAGGTTATTTCCTAATGTATTTCTCTCTTAATAGTCTCACACCAAAATTCTCTATTTGCTGGCTTTGCCTTTTCATGGTTTCCCTCAAATGGGGTGGGGGAGGATTTAAATCCTTCTTTTCTCTCTAACTAGACCAAGTCCAGGGCACTGTCACTCTCCGAAATATCAGCACTGTGTCCTCAGGTCTTTACCAATGTGTGGCTTCAAATGCCATTGGAACCAGCACTTGCCTTCTGGACCTGCAAGTCATTGCACGTAAGTATTTTGCCAGGGTAGACTTGGCCACCTGCTTCTGTCTTGTAACAGTAAGGTGTACAGTATCCATGTTTGCTGTGAGCCACCACATGCCTCTCTATCAGAAGATAATCATGCCCTGGAATGGGAATATTGCCTTTCTCCCCTACCATGCCACATGTGCTTAAAAGATGGCCACAGCCCATCCCTGATTTCTTCTCCATGCTCTGTTCAATCATCTCCACAGCTCACCCACGGAGTATCGGCCTGATTGCAGGAGCAGTGGCCACAGGTGCTGTTGTGCTTGTTGTTTGCATTGTGTTGGTGGCTGTAGCACTGTTCTACTGGAAAAATAAACACAAAGAAGAAGAAGAGGAGGAAATTCCCAATGAGATAAGGTAAGGGTCAGGGAAAGCTGGTGATGTGGGACCTCAGAGCAAAAGCTGCAGCTGACAGGAGTGGAATTGGCAATCTTGTTTTTGTTAATCCTGGGTGTGTTCCCTGGGGTCAGAGGAAGATGTCCGTATATGTTTGGAAAATGGAGGGAGGAAATGAATGGTAACAACAGATTTTGTTTTCAGTATTGCCTTTAATGAGAGATTTTGGCTTCATAGAATCACAGAATGGTTTGGGCTGAAAGGGACATAAGGCAGAGGGTTGCATCAAATTGCAACCCTCTGCCAGCAAAAGGGATGGGACTTAATGTTGCTAGCTCTGTAGGAGAGTGATGTGGTGGGAGTTCTGACCCATAATGACAGACAGTGATAGCTGAAAATCTCTGGAGATACAGCTGTGATATTCTCTGGTCATAGAGGTTACAGCCACAGCTATCACTGTGTGGCACTGCCTGACTTTTTAGACACATGAGTCAAACGGGTCATTTGCCTTAGTGGCAAATTTGGCACATGAAGCACTCAGGTAGGTCCTGCAAAGAGGGATGAGCAAACAGGCCAAAGAGCAATCCTGATTCACACTGGTGCTGTCCCTCTCCTTGAATCCATGGTGCTGACCCTAGCATGGAGGTTGGGGGTGGGGGTGTTGGACAAGTGGGCCAGCATCCTCCATATGCCCTTGCACCTTCTCCTTCCCAGGGAGGATGACCTGCCACCCAAATGCTCCTCTGCCGCAAAGACGTTCCACGCTGATGCATCCTCATCAGAGAACGACACCCTCACCTCCTCCAACACCTACAACAGCCGCTACTGGAACGACCCCAAAGCCAACCATGCCACAGACTCCTTCACCCGCTTCAGCAACAGCAACGATGCTCACCAACCTCCCTTCTCCCGCTCAGGGAGCACGAGTGCCCGCCCCATCTATGCCAACGGTGGCCACCCATCCCCAGCTCCCCCTAAGACACTGGTGGTGACGGCCAGCACGGCGCCGTCGCCTCAGGAGGTGATCCGGAGCAATGGTTCGGTCAGCAGGAAGCCACGGCTGCCGCACACCCGTTCCTATGCAGTCAGCCAGGCCACGCTGGAGCGGATCGGGGCTGTCCCGGTCATGGTGCCCGCCCAGAGCCGGGCTGGCTCCCTGGTGTAGGACCATGCTAGTGGCTGAGAGCTGAGCAAGGGGCCTCTCATCCCCGGTGGGGTGAAGAGACCCTACTCCTTCCTGAAAGGCAGCAAGGCAGCGGGGGTCACACACTTACCTCTCCACCTGCCCTCCCCTCTCGAAGCTGCTGCCAGCTGGTGGGACAGCCCTGTCCGAGCCGCTCTCCCCCCAGCTGCTGGAGCTCCCCGTGCCAATGGACGCCACAGATGTGCCAAGGCCAGAGGAGCAGGGAGGTTGGGATGTGCTCCTGGGCTGCTGGGCCCCAGCTGGGACATGCACTCGGGCCTGACCCTCGGGAGAACTTTTGCTTTTATTTCCTGTTGGTTTTGTTGGGGACCGATTCCATCCATTTGGGTCTTTCAGGGAGGTTTGGGAGATATATATATATATTATTTTTTTCTGTTGTTGTTGCTGTTTTGTTTCCAAGAGGACGATGACCTGCTTTGGGGCAGGGAAGGCTGAGCAGCCCCAGCTTCCCATGGCCCTGACTCCACTGTTAGATTAGGGAGTCCTGTGCACTGGGGCTGGGTGTGGGGAGGCATGGGACAAGCTGGAGGGGCAAGATGAAGGCACAGCCACCAGCCCAGGCAAGGAGATGGTTGGCTGAGGGCATGGACCAGTAAGCATTTATCTTTATTTTTTGCGGTTCTTCCCCCCACCTCAGCACACACAGACACACACAGGCACACACACACAGACACATGCAGATCCTCAGACTGGGTGTTTCTCCTGCACTAGGTTGGAGTGCCACCAGAGCCCTATTTATAGCTGTGGAGAATCTCTCCCTGAGACACTCGGTGCAGGGCAAGGCTGCACCACTGCTGCTGCTGTTGCTGCTGCTGTTGCTGCTGCTCTAGGGCTTGGATCTCTTTTTTTCCTTTTCTTGGGATGTTGCTGGGGTTATTCAGGAGGCAGAGAGGAGCAGGGTGGTGCGGTAGAGCACCAGGCAGGTCCATCCATGAGGCATCTGTTGCCCCTGGGCTGCTCTGGTTTAGGGCAAGTGACTTCAAACCCCATAACTTTGATGTCTGCATGGTGGATTTTATTCATCAGGCTATGCAAGGCTGGGCAGCATGGCAGAGCACATGTTGTGCTTGGAGCCGTCACAGAGAGGCATCAGAGTTTTCATTCCTCCTCTCCCACGTGCACAGACATGTTGGCAGGATTTGTTTCCTGCTTTAGAAAGCAGAGGCTTAATGGAAGCCCACACACTATCTCTCTGCCTCCCCCACTTCCCTCAGTGTCCTGGGACTCGGTACTGGTGGCATCTGCCAGTGGCCCTGCCATCTCCTTGCAGCCTGGCAGGTGGTTGTGGCTGGCACCTCTACTTTTTTCTATTGCAACTAAATAGCCTTAATCAAAGCCAAGAGTTGAAACCTCTGAAGGAACCTGACGCCATTTGGAGGGCTGGACTGAGGGCTAGGAGTTGCCCTCCTAGAGAGCACTGGTTCAAAGAGGCCACGCCTGGATAGGTGTTTTGGCCCTCCTGCATAAAAACACCAAGCCTTGCACAGGCAAAGGCAGTGAATCACCTCAACAAAGCACCAGAGCCCTCACAGGTCTGCTCTTGGAAAAGCAATGTGGGGAGTCACAGGTGACTTTCCATAGTTCTCACATTAGAAAAAGGGTCTGCTTAAGCCAACAGACTCTTCCTCATCCCCACTTTCCTTGTCCTGGCACGGCTTTACCTTCCCTAGCAGTGCACAAACCCTGGGCAGGGCCTTTTACCTGAGCAGTACAAATGCAAGCACAGACTCTGAGGAAGAGGAGGGAGAGGTGAGGGCTGGGTTCCCACATGGACAGACTTGCTTTTTGGGAGACTGAGAGTTCCCAAGCAGCACTAGGTTTGAAGCTTGGCTGAGATTTTGTGCCTTCTTTTCTTAAAATAAAAACAAAAAAAGAAAAAGAAAATAAAAAGGAGATAAAAAAACCTAACTTCCCTTCTTTCCCCCTCTACAACCCTGCATCCAGAATGTGTGCAAACCCCCCTGGTGGTGCAGGCCAGCGGTTGCTCTGTGTGTGCACGCATTTCACTGGAGCAGTCCTGTTTCCTGTCTGCCTGCTCACTTTGCTGCTGGGTGGTAGGATTGTTGGGGGAAGAAGAGTGGCTTTAGAAACCCTAATGTCGGAAGAAAAAAAAAACCCAAAACAATCAAAGAAAAGCCCAGACACATTCTCTCTGCTTTTGTAACAACCCCTGTGTGGCATTTACAGGAACACTGCCCTCAGCAGGCACCCTCCTCTACTGGGAAAGGTCTTTTGGTTCCTACCCTCCATAAGACTGTTTGCTCCTCTTTCTTTGTTCTTTCTAATTGTATAAAATTAAATAAAATTTTATTCATATAAAAAAAAAGGACTTCTGCCTGCCTGCTGCTGCTTTTTTCTTCCTCCTACCTCATTCTGTAACTACAATGACTTTGGTCATTAATACTTATCCTTGATATGACTGGCAGTAGGCAGTGACCAGGCAACTGAGAGCTGAATGTTATTAGGCCAGCCTATTTGGTAGTGAGCTCTGGTACTAGAGCCTTGTTTTTCTCATTCATAATAGCCTGACACATTGCCCTTGAATGTACAATTTCCCAGGCTTGCAAGGTCTCTACTTCTCTAGACAAAGGTGAGTTTTATTTTCTGTCTTTTGGCAGGGGAGATCCTATGCTGCTTTGAGTGATGTGGGAAAATGTTTTTTAAAATTGCCAAATTTTGCTCATGTATTGCTTTTCCAATTAAAAACATGGTGTGTTTATCCCAGATTCAAAATCTAAGGCGGTCACTGACTTTCTTGGGCATTTGAATAAATTTGATGGGGGAAAATGTCAGGAATTTAACAGAAGTGCTGATCCCCATAGACAGAGTATATGAATTTCAGTGTCTGAGCATTCACACTCTGGGCATAAGGGGGATTGCAAAGATACACTTCTTAGTCTGTATCACAGCTGCTACCAGAAGGTTATTATTAGTTAGGGCAACCTGACGTTTTGCCAGGGATTTTGCATTTTTCTCTCCATGTTTCATTTTCCTTATTTCATTTCTAAAATCCCACAGATATTCTGAGAGTGATTATTAAAACCAGAAACTTAGAGATACAACAGCAGTGGTAATTCAGCCTTCCTGCACATGCATCATGTTCTCATTCCTGGGTATTTTTCAAAACCTACTTCAAAATGCTCTTGTAAACACATTTTCAGCTACAGACCTTGCAAATAAGACAGCTGCATTGCCATTTTCAGGAAGTTGTCATAGGACTCTTAATGTTTCCATTTATCACCGTTTGATTCTGCAATCTTGATATGACATTAATAGCATCTTTACATTTTATTCCCATGATAGCCCTGTCAGTATTCTGCTATACTATCCATCCCTTGCCACTGGTTTGCTCCTTATGTCATCCTTCTGCATGTCTTGTTGATCCAGAGCAGAATTTCCTAGGATGCAGGATGGTTTACCAGGTTTGTGCAGTATCTAGAATGCTAGAGTTTTAACCTGCAAATTGTGCCTAGTGAGGCTCTGCTGCAACAAATAAGTAAAATAAACCAAAACCAAACAAAAAAACCCCAAAACCCCAGAGTTTTAATTTATCAATAAAAATCAAACAGAGGTTCAAGCTATTGCAGCAGTAAGTGAAAGTCACCATTGAAAAGGCTGAGTTTCCTGACAGCCTTCAGCTCCAGATGTGCCATAGGGATTGCCCACCACACACCATGGATGTTACTTTAAATGTTGGTTCCCATGGCTATGTCACCTTCTACCAAAGAATATAAGAGGGAGACTTGTTCTAAAACAAGGATTAACTGTACTTTTGAGTGCTGAGACAGAAATAACCATGAGAGGATGCTTCACACTTTAGAAGTGGATATCTTTTTAGAGGTCGGTGTAGATGAGAGCTCAGTTAAAAATATTTGGGAAAACTGGTCTGCAGACTGCAAGAAGTTTTTTTTAACTTACGCAGCTTTTGGACTAATATCTGCTGATTCATTTGAACTAAAAAAAAATTAAAATTACTCGGATGTATGCACTTCAACACACTCTTACCGGAACACAGATGAATTTCCAGCAGAAACAGTCTAACAGATGGTATTCTGTCCAAAACTGCCTGGTTCCCCTATGAGGATGGAGGATGCTCAGGACATCAGTCTTCCTTACATCATGGTTTAGGTCCTCATTAAGAGGACATCCAATCCGGGTTGCCTCAGATGACACCCAGAAGGTAACTGGATGATTGATGGTACTGGGCAGAGGAAATCAAACAAATATTTTTTCTCTTGGAGGGATGTTCATGATAATCATGGTTTCATCAAGTACATTGGTAAACTTCTCAGGTTACTGGATTTTTCTTGGAAGTAACATTTGGCACTCCAGCCTCATTTACTTCAGGTGTGCAAGTGTCTCTGTGTCTCCACTCCAACCTGGATCTTCCCAGCCATGGCACCACTGGTTTGTGGGCAGGTGGATGAATCTGCATGCGTCTGCCAGCACCAGATGAACCCAAAATTGTTCAGAAGATTCTCTTATGATGGTCTTGAACATTTCTAGCACATGGAAAACTGAGGAAGTACATGCCTTTCACAAGTTCACTTCTGAGCAAACTCTGTTACAACGCTGTTTAACAGCGGCCTGGAGCAGAGCTGTTGTCAGGTTTCTCAATGACTGAGTTGCCTTTCTTTCTGTGCTTTTTCCAAGTGCTGCTAATTGTCCTGCCTGCAACTTGTTTTCCTGATGCCAGCAAAGCAGTGTTCACCCACTGTCCCCTTGTTACAGGCCTGCTCTTGCCATGAGAAAGGCAAGATATGCTGGTGAGGATCAGGAATATGGGTGTTGAGAGGGGGAGTGCAGTGTCACTGACCTCACTGAGCCATGCCTCTTCTTGGCTGGGGAATAGGTGGACATCAGGGACAAAGTAAGCCTTGATAGCAGTGAGAATGAAAGGCTGTGGCTCTTTTCCTTCACGTGGCTTTCTTCCATGTCTGTCTCTGTGCATTGCACGTGTCTAGAGGATGTTACCAAGAATTACCAGGTCTGTGACCTCCTAAGCAAGGGAGGGCACATGCAAGGCATTTCTTGAGCCTTGGCACTAGCTCAGAACTCTTGCTGGCTGCTGGACAGCACAGAGAAAGGTTTTCTTAGGTCACCTACACAGCCATGGAGGGAGAGTGGGAGATAATATGTGGCAAGAGCTTTGGACATGTGAAAACCTGTTTTTTAGGGAGGAGAAACTGGGTAGTCTTGGGACTTCCTGACTCTAGAGCTCTGGCATATTTTCTTTGATGTGTTTCCGTGAACAATGACAGCAAAAAAAGTACTTTTCCTTTCTCTGTAGTAGAGAGAACTGTGGATGTGCAGGAATGGGGCAGTGCGCATGGCTAAGGATCAGACTCCTCTCTAAGCCTTCTAATGCCATTTTCTGCTTGTTGTTTGTTCCTGATTTCCTCCTTCCTCCCACTTCCTCTGCAACATGTTTGAATGAGAAAGTGGGTTGGCAGGAAATTTAATCTATCCATGTAAAAAAAAGCAAAAAACTCTCAACCCCACAAAACAAACAGCAGTAAAGGAGAGAGATTAAGACGCAGCTCGCGTGGTTGGCTGGCAAGTGATTCTTTAGCCTGGTGGATGTCGCCTGGGTCAGGTCCTGGATTTGGACTTATTAAATCATACTTGGGAAGGGATGATGACTTGCTTCCAGTCCATATGCTTTGATGGGAAAACTGATGTGGTGCATGCTCGAAAGAGAAACATTGGCTAAGGGACTGGATACAAAAGCTCAGAGGTTCTGTAGTTTCTTGCTAGTATTTAAACCCACTGTGTTTGATAAGGTCTGCCTTCCTGGATACCATCAATAGCTGCAGAATTTCTCTCAGGTAGCTAATTTTTCTTGAATGATCACAAGACAAGCAAATCACCAAGTTGTCCATGTGGACATTTCAGACAGGCAAAAGGTGTGAGATCTTGGTTGCAGCAGCGCTCTTTAAGCTGTTAAGTTGTTAAGCAGTTTCTAAGGTTGCACAGTAGCCTAGAGACTATTTTTAGTGCTTGGCATCTCTGGAACAGCCTTTCCTTCCAGGATCCTCTCCTCTCTTCTTAGATTGAGGCTTATGGCATATTTGCCCCTGTGGTCCACATGAAGGACCAAAGGTGGCAGGGGCTAGAATTAGCTCCATAGAAAATCCAGTGTGACTTTAGACCCTCAGAATTAGGATTATTAGGGATAGAAGCTATTACAGAAATGTGCCATGCAGAGAAAGTGGTTCTTTCTTTTGGCTGTGGTTTTCTGCTGGGATAATATGTACAAAATCAAAGACTGACTTTTGGTGACACAAACAACGGCAATAGGCGCACAAGCACACAGATCTCCCACCAGCTCTCTCCAAGGGGCACTTGCTCAATGGCTGCAGACTGCAGTCTGTTCCTGCTATCTGTGAACACTATCTCCATAGTTTCGCTTGCTCATCTTCCTTGTGTGTGAATGCATCCTCCACTTGCTCATCCACGCCCGGGGACACCGAAGGAGGTTGAAAGCACGACAGTAAAGGGTGAGAACACCCCGTGCTTTTGCTCAGCGCAGACACCCAGAACACACATCCCGTTTGTTCTCCGGGAGAACCTGTTGCGAAGCTTCCAAATCGCCGTGGCTTTCGCCGCTCCTCTCGTCATTCCACCAGCCGCACACTGGCCAGAGAAAGTTGGTTCCTTCTGGGAAAGCAGGCGTGGAGCTTTGGGGCGATGTCCGCAAAGCGACTGCACGCTGTCATTTCCTCACCGCCGCCGGATTTGGGTCACAAAGATCGCCTTTTTGGTGGCTCTACGCTGACATCCTCTGGAGGCATGAAGAATTTCAGCGACTGCCGTCCGCTGCTCGCTTTGCATGGCTGCGTCTCCTTAGGAGCTCCTACTGGGTTGGCTTTTCCCCCTTGTGATCCCGCAAAGAATAAAGTACTCTTGCCCCTGAGCATGAAAACCTCTTCCTTTTTTTTTTGTCCTAGGATTGTCACTCAGGATATGCTCTCAGTACTGTGGTATCTGCTGTGCTTGAGCGAAGAGGCTTGAGTACTCTGTGTCCCAGGAGCAAATGGTCTTCACTACAGCCTGCCTTTAGCTTCCCAGCTCCTGCTCTTGTTGGGAAGGTCTGTGGTTCAGTGGCACGGGGAATGACCTGGTACATGGGCAGTGCCAGGGAACAGATGGGACATGCTGTAAAGAGCTGCTGCCCCCATATTTAACTGTATACACCTGTGCAAGTGGCTTCTTATGGGCTCACAGCTGACTTAAATTTGTCATGCTGCCCTGCTGAGGCTGACAGGAGCTGCCTGGATGACCTTTCTAGCTCCTCCATGCTGAGGCAATGCATCAGGGCTTAGGAGAGCACCCAGTGGAAGAACCGCTGCAAACTAACTTTTTTGTGCCTGCCAGCCAGCTCTGGAGATTCAAGGATTTATCGACCTTGTGAAACCAGCAACCATATCCATGCTCATTAATGGGCCCAGATTAGTTGCAACAGCAAGGACATAGAGTTTGGGGTCAGATATGTGAGCAAAGTACTTGCTCATGCAAGTCCAGTGAGGCTTTGGTTCAGCAGGCAAGGTGATTACATGCAAACCTCCCAAGTTTGATTTTCTTTGCAGCTACGTGTTGATGGAAAGAAGGGAAAATGACCCTAATAGATTTTGGATATGACTACGACTCCAAAGCTTTTTGCTTTACAAAGAGCCACCTCCAGCCTCAGGCAGTGGACTCCCGGGATATTAGAAATCAGAACTTGGTTTCAGATCTGTGTTTACTAAAGATAGTGTGTGAAATAGTCCAAACCACAACTGAAAGTTCATCTACTCAACAAATACTGTTTTCCTTGAAACACAGCTCATAATCAGGATTTCCATGTCATGCCCTCATTTCTATTCTTGTCAGTCAAATCAAGAACATTCAGCCCTTGGGGCTTTTCTGGGGCTTTTCTGGCAGTCTTTCAGCTGAGTTTTAATATAAACATTGAGCCCCCATCTGTCCCCAGGACACGCCAGACCCACAGGATGTCTAACCTTTCCTTCAAGTAACATGAAGTTCCGTGTCCACTGGCTGGGAGGGAGCTGCAGCTCCTGACGGCTCTGTCATTATTTCTAAGCACAGAGTTCAAGGTCTGCATTAAAATTGATCAAATCAGTCTCTGTCTGTTTTAAATTGGTTCTTTTTGGCTACAAAAGACCCTTTGGACTGTAGATTTTTGTTTTCCAATGGTTTTTGGAAGTTATGGGTGACTGTCTTTCTTGTAGAATGTAATGGCCATGCATCATTGCATCATATTTCAGTTCTCATAAACTCAGGTCTCAGCATTAGACTTGTGTTATTCAGAGCAAATCCATTGCTTGTTGGAGTGAAGCACAGAGGAAAGGGAAAAGACAACATGAATGCCACTGCTACACAAGGTTTTAGTGTGAGAGAGCAGTTGCTAAAGTTGTTTAAAACACGGTTACTATGATTCTACCCAATGTATTAATTTCTTTCATGTCCTTGTCATTGTTCATTTAAAGCTTTTGGTGGTGTTTCTGCAGCTAAGCCGTACTTAATAAGCAGGAAGAGTATTCCTTTTCATACTAACAGATTACCTTTAACACTCACTACTGTGAATGCTATTGAAGTCAATGCTATTCCATTGGGAATCACTCCACTCCTATATTTCCCCGTCTTTATCAACAGTAAGATCAGGGACAAAATGAAATTTTGGTGTGACTTGGAGAAGTAAAGAGAAAGCTCTGTTACCTTGTCTCCCCCTGAGAATGACACATGATGAAATGGAGCTGTTACACTGATTAACTTGGGGCAAAGCCCAATGTGTGCGTGAGTGTGCATTTGGGGCTCAGAGCAAGGTAGGCCACTTTAGGGGAAATGAATGAAGGCAGCATTAAGTTAACTTGCAGCAAGGGTATTCACCCACAGTAGCACCCCAGTGTATGGAACTCTGGTTTGCAGGCCAGATGGTGTTGAACCCATAAAACACCTTCCTATGGTTAAGCAAGGTTATATTCACCAGCCAGTCACATCTCAGCCACTAGGGAGTTAAACTCCTTTTATAAGCTTAAATATAACTGTTCTTTAAATAATTCTTTACTTTGTAGGTATGTGATTTATATCCTTTAAGGGGAGGAAATTACTCAAGAGGATAGAAAAATAGTACATTAAATGAAGACAAATACATTGGGTGCTCGTGATCCAGCAAACGTGCTGCTGGGGTTCTAGTCAGATCTGGATTTTACTCTCAGTTTGACTTGCTGCATTACCTGAGGTAAGTAGGAATTCAGGCACCCATCCTAAGGGGGCCACAGCTGGATGCCTGGAGTGCCTGTCAGAGACAGACCTGAAGGTTAATCTGAACGTGGGAGCCTGAAAGTGAAAATATTAGCTCTAGTCTCACTGAGATGTTTGTTCCCCACTTGGAAAATGGATATAATCATAAAGAGCAGGTTTGAGAATGACTTATAAAACCCCCATATAATCTACACACACATTCACGTGTGCATGTGCACACACAACACCCCCAGGGTCTGACCTACGAGATCCAACTATATTTAATCCCCTGCTGAAAGATGGTTAGATGATTGGAAAGATGGAAAGATGATTGCTCTTGAAGATCTCTGCTCAGAGACTCCACAGTCTTACTAGGCACAAGGACAAATGGGAATGTTTCTAACGCTGTTTTTGACTGACTGCCTCATAACAGTTTTATATTTGAACAATAATCTACCTATTTCTTTATATGCACATTGCCAGCTCCAAGTGTTAACTTTGCCAGATGCTGCAGAGAGGATATGCTAGGAATACACAGAACTCTGTACTTCTCATTGATTTGCACTCAGACTATGATTTTCCTTAATCCAAACTTATATTTTCAAAGAACTGCCTCGTTCATTCACATCCTTTGTTGGCATTGCAGCTCTTCAAGGTAGGTGACCAGCCACATTCAAATTTGCACTTAGGAGATGTGAGAAAGGATTTAATTCAGTTGTAGTCACCTTTGCATATCTGGTGGCCTCATCCAGTGGACAGGAAAGGCATGGGGGGCTGGTTTAATTTAGCACCAAGCATCAGTCCCAAAGGTGTTCCCTAAGCACAGAAGAGCTGTGTATTATCTCCACAGGCAGGGCTGGGGTCAGAGTACACCTGGCCAGCAGTCTTATAACTCTCAGGTATATCTGGGAGCTCTGGGCTCCCAGCTAACCTCAGAGTCCTCCTCCAGCCTGAATGGAAAAACAAACCTGATTTGCTAACTGGAGAAAAAAAAAGTGTTATGGATTTCGTGTTTCTGGTGCTCCCTGTAGAAACAAAGAGCTTTGGCTGCCATGTTGCAGACCTTGAAAGAGTGACCATCCAATGGTGTTGGGAAGCAGCAGAGGGGCTTTAAAGACTTGCTCTGCTAACAGAAGAAGCGCTGCTGCGAATTGCAGTGACACAAACACCAGTCTGCCCTGTAAACTGATGTCAGGGCTTAATCAGTGCTGCCCTGGTGGTTCAGCTTTCTTTCAGGATACCAGGTAGAAGCATCAGCTCTACTGCGTGGGCTGCTTCTGATGGTGACTGCAGCACTAAGAGCTTCCCACCACGTTGGTTACTTGCAGTCCTAGAGTGTGCTCAGGGTGAGCTGGTGAAAACAGCTGCAGAGAGCCTTCACAGTGAACACAGTTCCTTTGCACAGCAACAGCCACAGCACAGACAGGGGCAGCTGCGTCTTTCTCAGTGCTGTCCCTCCTCATATGCTGCATTCCCAAGACAGCTGTCTTTTCAAGCCATTTCCCAGAGGCTCAGTGTCCTACTTGCTCAGCCTCCTGCTCCCAGACCTGGGCCCCTCTGGTTTTCTCCATGTCTTCCTCTCCCTAATCCCTTTATCCTCTCTTGGTGTTCGTCTCAGAGAGGACTTTTGTTCCTCACCTCAGTTTTACCTCTCTGACTTCTGAAAAGTGTATTCCCTCTCTGTGGAGTCTCTTCCTTCTCTTCCAATCCTTTTCTCTTTTTCCCATCCACCTTTAGTCCTATCCTCTCTAGTCCATATGGTTGAAGCCTCTTGTTCAGCTCACTTGTTCAGCTCACTTGTTCAACTCTGGCTTTCAACTCTGTGCCGTGCTTCCTCTGTTCATCCATCTTGTGTCTCCTACCAATTACCTCCATCTCCCCCAGTTTTCCCAATTGTGTGGTGAGGTCCAGTTAGCCCCTGTGTGAACTTCTATAGGAACTCAGAATGGCTGGCAAATTGTAAAGATGGTGAGTTCAGTGACTTCACCAGCACCCAATGACTTTTATTTTACCATCTCTTCAGAGGATGACTTAGTAATTCAATGGTGGTGGCAGCACCCCTGGCAGTGGAAGTGGTACCTGTGTAATAGGCTAATCTCTTGGTCTTTGCCCTGCCTCAAAGTGTAGGGCTTTTGTGTGAACCATCGCATCACAGAATGATTTGGGTTGAAAGGGGCCTTAAAGATCATCTCGTTCCAACATCTCTGCCTGTGGCAGAGACACCTGTCACTAAACCAGGTTGCTTAAAACCCTATCCAGCCTGGCCTTGAACACTTCTAAAGGCAGCCACAGCTTCTCTGGGCAACCAGTTTTGGTGTGTCACCCTGTTCACAGTGAAAAATTTCTTCCTAATATACAACCTAATTCTACCCTCTTTCAGTTTAAAGCCATTCCCCCTTGTCCTATCATGCCATTGTAAGAAGACCCTCTCTATCTTACTTGTAGACCCCCTTTAGGTACTGGAAGGTTGCTACAAGATCTCACTGGAGCTTTCTCTTCTCCAGGCTGAGTAACCCAATTTTTTTCAGCCTGCCTTCATAGGAAAGAGGGGTTCCAGCCCTCTGATCCTTTTCGTGACCTTTCCCTTGCTCCAACATTCTTCCTATGCTGGGAGCCTCAGAGTTTGACACAGCATTCCAGGTGGGACTTGTAACAGCAGAGTAGAGTGGCAAAATCACATCCTTTGACCAAATGCTGATAACAGCACCTGAAGTCACAAATGACATGATCTACATCCAAATCCACCCCTCCTCTAGAGGGATGTACGTGAGATATACATAGCCTTCATGTCACCTGTAGTTCACTGAGGTTAGTAAATAAAAGGCGTCATGAAAACAGCCAGCCCTGTTCCTGACCTCCCCTCAGGCTTAGCAGGGAGGCCAGATAGGATGTGGAGACCAGTTGGCCTTGTGAGCTAGTGCAGAGTGTTTGAGCTGAACAAAGAGTGAGCTGGGTGGGCAGGAGCCAGTGTTTGGAAGAAGCTAGCCATGTACAGACAGGCTACTACATGGTTACCTTGTGGACAGAGAGCTTTCTTTGGTTTCCAGGGCTGCCAAGGTAGCAGCTTCAACTATCAACCAATATCCTTTCTGCAAGGTATCAAACATCAAGGTTTGATGTTCAGATGCCAGATGGAGGTTTTTTTTGGCGGGGGGGAAATATCCTTGGACACAAAATAAATCTCAGTGACAAGAAATAAATGGAGGGCACCGAGTTGTCACTATTAATAGACCGTGAAAACAACGATTTCTCTCCGGGTCACCTCTGCATCCTCGCAGTTCCCCTGTCCTGGCCGCTGTGACCTTCGGAGCTGAGGGTGTCCCGCAGAGCTCGGGAGCCGCAGCTCGGCCCGAGTCGTCCGGGTCCCGCAGAGCTCGGGAGCCGCAGCCCGGGCCGAGCCCCTGGGATCCCGCAGAGCGGAGG
>VWYI01045442.1:651205-688011 GCA_013399455.1 Anthoscopus minutus
AGCTGTGGCGGGCCGCGGCACCGTCGGGGGGCAGCAGCAGGCAGCGCTTGGCAGCTGCGGCCCCGGAGCTGCCGGCGCCTCCCGAGTGCCGGCGCGCTGAGCCTGAAGCCCAGGACCGGCTGCGTTCCAAATCCCCACCGCATCGGGCTGCGCGGCTGTGACGCTTTGGCATGCAGCATATGCATCTCATTTCCCTGTTCGCCGGGCTGTTTGTAAACCTAATTTAAGCGAAATCTCTCCCTGCTCTCATGGTTTTGCATCGCTCCAAGGGAAAGGGGTGGGAGAGGGGAAATGAAATCAGAGAGGTGCCAGCAGTGCACTTTTTCCCCTTCTCCTCCTAGTACAATAGCTTTGTAATCATGCATTTGCTGCGTAGGAAGGACTTGGCACCCTTGGGTGCAACCTTCATGTCTTTTAAGGCCAATGTCAGAGAGGAAAAATCCTCTAGGTTTCCTGGAAAGGAGTGAAGAAGACTGAGTAGCAGACGCACTTCCAGCTGGGATCCATCACCGTCCTGCTTTGGTAGAGGGAAGCGTCTGCCTGAGTAAAGGGCTGTGCTGAACTGCTCCAAGGCTGGGGTGGCAGCAGGCAGTACACAGAGAGAAGCAGTGGGATTTTGAAGAAGTGCACAATTTCTTCGAAGTTATTAAAAAATGTCATGTGTTTTGTTTGCAGATTAGTTCAGTTTGTTTGTTTTTGACAGCATGCACAGCTATTATCAGGGAGCAGGGGGAGCAGCCTGTGGTGTCCCAGCAAGTAAAACCCATGAAATTTGATTAAATTTTACAGTTAGAAAGGTAAAATACTTCACCTCCATAAATTCCTACCAAAGTAGTTTTAACTAGCTACAGGTTTTTCCCTGTCATTCTTCCCTGCTGAGATGCAGCTTTGCTGTTCAATGTTCAACAGCTGCTGCTGCAATACAAGGGGGGGTTTAATTTTCATCCTAGGTGAAGTACTGCCTTTCTTTTTTTGTCTTTTTTTTTTCTTTGCTTGTTTGTTTCTTGTCATGATAAAATTGGTAGGAACTTTTAAAGATAGAAAAAGGCTGTGGCAGTTTTTGCAAGGAGTTTAGAGCCTTCTCTTCTGAAGGATGCCAGATGATTGACAGTAAGAAGAATGAGAGGGCACATTTCATGTGTGCCTTTGTAGTTTTCTATTCAGTAATGTCAGTGTGTTTGGAGAAGCAGAGAAACGCTCGTAGGCCTGAGAGGAGACCTTGGAAAGGCAAACCTCATTGAAGGAGAGACTTGTAGAATGGCAAAAACAGCTTTGCAGAAGGGATCAGGAAATCTTCTTTGGTCACAGGAGCTTTTTGGGAGAGGAGAGAGACTGACTACTCAAGAGGCTTCAGCAAAGCTGCTCCTAGAAAGCTGAGTGAAGACACAGGTGTAGACAAGTGGGTAGAAGATGGCTTGTCAAGGCAAGGGCAAAATGTGTCAAATGGACTGCAGAGGGGAAAGAGAACTGCTGAAGTATGGTTTTGGAGGTGTTTTGAGCATAAAGATGAGAGGGAGGATAATGGCAGCAGGGTCTTGGATACACTGAGGCTTAATATGTTTCATGGTCAAAGCTCAAGGTAACAGATCCAGAGATGGGTTTGCTATCTTGTATACGTTGTGAGGGGTCTGCATCAGGGCTTTTTTTGGTACAATGAATGCAAATGGCTTTCCAGTGGCAGCTTGGAGATGTGTATAATTATTATTCAGCCCGTAGCAGACCTCCTTTGAAACTGTCAAAAAAGGAAAGATGGTAAAAACTTCGTATGAAATGACCGTGCAATATTTTCACAGCAAATGTATGCTTTTCATGGGAAGGAGCACAAATATTTTTCATCATAAAAAGAGAAAATTTCAATTTTACCATGTGTTTACTGAGTTGGGCTATTTTTTTATTTTTCTTTTTTCTCCTCATCGGCTTGTTTTATTTCTTCTGGCTTTGAATTTCTCAACGTAAAGTCAACATTTTCTCCATCTGGGGACATTTGCTATTCTCTCCTAGCTGTCAATGGATTTATCTGAAATCTCAACTGGGAAGGCCTCTGGATTTGCTTCTCCACTATGAAGATAGCTACATGGAGCAATTCAAACCTTAGAAATGAGAAAAGAAGCCTTGCAATTAGCATTGTTGTATCAGCCTGTGAAATCTCTTCCTAGATGTTCACCAGGGCTACTGCAAGGCACACATAGCCCTTGTTTCCTGCCTGAGGTTTTCAGAGTCTTGCTGCCCTTTTTCAGACACATGCTGCTGCTGAGGAAGCAGGGCCAGCAGGTGCAGCTGGGTGGCTCTTTGGAGCCCCTGTGTGAGGAGCAGCTGGATTTGACAGCACTGGCAGCAGCACTCTGCATCACAATGATTTGATGAGAAGAACATTTGCTGAAGACAGATAACAGGACAAGAGAAGCCTGCAGACTCGCTGAATGGCAACTCCAACTTCAAGCTAGTGTCTGCAACAGAGTGTGTTCTATTATCTGCTTTCTTCTCCAGGGAGGTGAAGGATGCTTATGGACACCCTGGAAGCATTCTGTATGGATTCACCCTGGAAAGTGGTTTGGCAAGAGGAAGCTAGGTCTGGCTGCAGCTCAGAACTCATCCATGTTGCTTCATTATGAGAATGTTAAGTATGAAGTAATTATCCATCTTCCTTGGGAAACAGTAGAACACAGGGAGATGTTGCACTGTAGCTATTTTCCTAGTTGTGTCTGGTGGTCACCCTTCAGGAAGGAGTGAGGACATCAGTTCTGACCCTTCCCAGCTGTCCAGTGGAGCATTCTCATCCTGCCTCTGTACAGCACAATATCAACTGGACATCCCTCAGTTCCTTCCCCAGTCCATTGTGCTGCTCTGGACAACTTAACCCACCCAGCTAGATGAACTAGGCTGATTCCTCCAAGGGCTGAGGGAACAGGGGGAGAAACTCACTGTGAATATTGGTTCATATTTGAAAGTGAATTTTCGTTCAGAACACAGCCAGGTCCACATGACTGCTGCAGCTAAACCAGCCAAGCATTGAATTGAGGCTATTCATAACAAACTGTCCATGAATGGCCTGCAGGGCAAAAACTATCTGCAGGAGAAATTCATGGGCAATTTTGACTAATAAATGATTTTGGGAGTTTGGCTTTCAGTTTTCAGACAATTCACAAATAAGGCAAAAAAAGGGGCCATATGAAACATTGAATAAATGATTTAGTGAAATATTTGTTCAGCTCTAATCTCTGTACATGTATAGTTTACAGTGTTAGAAAGCTTTTTAGGATTAGCTGTGGGAGCTATATGTCAATGAGTAGCCTGTGAAAAAAACCACATTTCTTTCAGAACAAATATATGAATAATGCTAATGTTACCTGCCACAGAGGGAGCCTGGTAAAGAGCTCATGCTTGGGAAAGGACAGTTGGATGCCAGCAGTGTCCCTGGGCTTCTCAGAGGAGAAGTTAAAGCTTGAAATCAGTTGTTCTTGCTGATTGCATTAACAAAACAAAAATGGGGCGATGGCCTATGTGTGGCAGCCATTTGAGAGTCACTTTGCTTCTGTGATGGTATTCACTGAGAGACTGAGCTGTGACTAATTTTCACCAAGGCTGTAAGAAACATAATTCAAACCCTGTTATTTTAAAAGGCTATTTATATATTAGAGGTACTAAATGTTATCTGCCTGGAAACATGACTTTATGCCTTTAATCCATAGCATCTTAACTGTGCTAATACTAACAAGTCCTGCTGGGAGAGCACTAGCTGCACCTTGAATGAATATTCTTTCAGGTTCATATGGAATTGTTCTTAACTATCCTCTCTTTGGTGGTCCTCTAGGTTCTGTTCCATGCTGCATTGCCCCATTTTAAGACCAGCCTTCTCCTGTGCATGGCCTGTCCTGCTGCAGGGTCCCTTTGGCTGGGCCCTATCCATATATCCAAATGCTTGCTAGCAGCCCTGAGTACCTGTCTTCCCTGGTGAGTGGTATGGAGTGAGACCAGCTAAATGCATCTGCATGACAGAGGCAACAGGTGCTGCTCCATACCACTCCATTGCAGCAGCAGGAACTGGCTTCACTTTGGTAAAGCTGGAAGTGGAGCTGACATATGAAACTCATTTGACAGTGGAAATAGGGTAACCCAGAAAATGATGGTCCAGGACAAAACTGAAAATGTTTCCATTTTGTGTTGGAAATCCTGGACAACATTTCTGCAAGCACTTTCAAGTAGTGTGATGACCAGTGGTTTGTTAAGTCCATTCTGCTTTTTTTCCCCCCAAGCACACTGAAAGCTTCTAAACCGAGTCTGGCTGGAAGGAGATACGTGATGCACAAAGCCATCATATGAAGAGAAGCTGTTAGAAGCAGCTTGCATAGGATTCCATTGGAGATTAATAATGAGTTTGGTGTGGCATTCCACGACAAGTGTCTTCAGGGAATAAACCTCATGGTATGGATATGAGTTTGTGCTGCTCCTCTGTTTCTCACAATATTATCAAAGATGGATCTTCCACTTCCTTCTCTAACAATCACCAGCCATAGTTGCTCCATATCCCACTTCTTTACTGTTCCCTGCTTTTTCGTCCATCCCTTCATCCTCCCACTGTGGCTCAGTTGCCATATCTCCTCCCTAGCCTGCTCCACACTGGCTTCAGGCAGGGGTTAACTAATCCAGCATGTTCCGTAGCAGACTTGTTTACGGCAGCAGTAGAAATAGAAACACAGACAGTGAGAGCAAATGAATGTTGGCTCATAATCTTGTTCTTCTTTGCTTTTAGTAATGTTGATGTTTCAGGAAATAAATGGCCCAGAGTTGACTGTGAAGACATTTCCAAATGCACAGAGGTTTTACAACATTTGACTTTAGAACAATTACTGTTAAAGTCTATTAATTTTGTGGTATGATTCAGATGTTCAGTGATAGTACTCTATTTTGGTACAAACAATGCGTAACAAAGTGACTTTCTTGGAAGTGCCCATCTTGCAAACACTTTCTTACAAATTCTGATTCATCAAGAGGAGTAGGAACTGGAGGAAACTATCCTGAAGTCATAATGGAGAATTCTTAAGAATGATCTTAATAACATTTTTCTCTCTTTTTACGGCTCAGTTTCATTATTGCAAATCAATATCTTTAAGTGAATGTCTTCTGTTATCCTTAAATTTTACCTGGTGATAAAGCAAATTTCTGAATAATAAGATACACATTCAGACACTGCAATCTTTTTGGGTTGCTTTGTGAATTTTTAAGCTCAGGCTGGCAAACCCTTGTTTCATCTGCTGTCCTGTGTGTGGCACTGTAAAGTCATGTGGAAGTCCACCTCTTTACTGCAAGGAAGTCCACCTCTTTGGCAAGCCCTCATAGTACAGGCTCCTGCATTGTGAACAGATGAGAATTACCATGAAGCTCTTCGGGAAGGGACAAAGAAGCAATAGAAGAGAAATCAAGGTAAACCAATGCAGTGAAAACGTGGTGCTGACTTAAGATCTGTAGAAATGCAGACCCATTCACAGAAGTGTGGGCAGGGCTTCTTGGAGTTTTGTTTTCCCCTAGCACTGCCCTCAAAGAAAGCAGTACCCTGGACAGAGAGTCCATAGGGCAGTAGTTTAATCAGTGTTCTGACAAATATGAACTGTGGGGAAACATTGAGTGGATTTGGGTTGATTGGCCTACAGAAATGAAGGCTGAAGGGGGAAGTGGCTAACAGTCTATAAAAGGCTGCTACAAGGAAAAAAGGCAATAAACTGTTGTTCTCATCCATTGTGGACAGGGCAAGAAATAACAGGCTTAAATTGCAGCAAGGAAGATTCAGGCTACAAATAAAATAGCTATGGTGGTGAAAACTCAAAATATATTACTTGGGGAGAGTGTGAAGATTCTATCACTGAAAAGCTTTTTAGGAACAGATTAGGTGGTCATTTGCCACACATGGTTTAGTTCTAGTTCATCTTACCTCATGGCAAGGGATGAGATAGGTGGTATCCCGAGGGTCCTCCATGCCTTTTTTACTGCCTGGTTTCAGATGTGCCTGGAATTCAATCAGCTCCATGCATGCGTTGGTGTCAAAGCCAAGAAGGAAAAATCCTCTCACAATAAGACTGATTCTGTGCTCGCTTGTGCTGTGCTATGTTATCAAATGCCTATTGAAAACACACTCAGGTGGGTTCCCTTTCAGTGGTGGTAGGAGATAGGTGTCAAGATGGAGGGCTGGAATTGTGGACAGTTGAAACAATAGGTGTCCTCTGCAACAAAACATGTCCTGACACTTATTTTCACAAATAGGTAGGGTGGGTTCAAGGTAGTTGGTCAAACCAAGCTGTGAAAATCATGCTTATGCTTCAAGTGTTTTTCCTATTTTTTCTGTAAACCTTCTTTGTCCTAATCCCTGTTACAGTTTTAGTAATTCCTGGAAGTCCTTTTCCCCATGCTGGTTTATGCTGTTCCTGATCTTTCTCCTTTTATTCCCAGGGGAATTAACCAACCTGTCCATCTGAAAGCCACACAGCTCCTCCTCCTTTTTCACCCTCCCTCTGTCCTTTCAGCCAGCCCCACAGAGACCCCACTATCCTCAGTGCTGTCAAATCCTGACAGAACCAAACAGAATAAATACTCTTTGGCTGCTATGCATTTATGCCCCTGTCGTTGCCTTTCCCCTCAGAGGAGGAGGGCTGGGCATCTCTGCCTGTTTCTTTAACCATATGGTGACACCATCTTTGTCTTTGTCAATTCATGATGTTCAGAAAACGTTCACTTTCTGCTCCTTCCCAACCCCCAAGGTCTCTCCTGTGCTGTCCCAGATGTTATGCAAAATACAGCAGGCATTTATCACACCAGGCATGTTTAGATGATTTATAAAGCAGTACCACCTGCCCTTCAGTCTCCCAGAAACATGTGCTGCTGACATTCTACAAGGAAACACTTGTTCCTCCAGTCTAAAGGGCTGGTGACAGGCTCTGGAAACCAGGTGGGCTGGCTTTCTTGTACTCGAAGGAAGAATCATAAAAGAGGGAAGGAAGAAAGGAAGTAGTTTACTGAAGCTTGCTACAGCAGACCAGCCCCTGTGCACAATATTCCTGAAATCATGAGCATTGATTTCCTGGTCTCCTCACACTGAGGCACAATCATACATGCCTTCCTGGCTGCTGCTGTCCCAGCTTTCTGGCATGGCCCCCTGCCTGGGGTAAGTTTCTTTTGATGCCTGTGTGCTGAGGTTCTTGTTGCCAGGACCCAACAGCTTGTTTTTGCCAGCTGAACTAGGTTAGCAATGACCTGTTCTTAAAGCTAAGACATCTCCTTCAGCCTGAAATGGGGATGGAATTGCTTTCAGAAGTGTCTTGGGCAGCAGATCTGGCCAAGCAATAATGTCTTCTTGGCTGCAGCTGGAAGAGGACATGGCATCCAGTCCTGGTATTTGTGACTGTGGAAGTGTCACCAAACACAGGCAAAAAGAGCTATGAGCTTGATATTAAGTAAGTCCAATACTGTTTTTGCCTGATGTGAGAAAGACACCAATTAAGGATAGAAAATCATTAGCCTGTCTCTACACTGTCTGTAAACATCTTCTGTGCAAAGCTATCAGCAGCCTAGGTGAGATATGTTGTAGTTCCTCCTATAGGGAGAACTCTGAAGGGAAATTTCCTCTGGCCTCCTGAAGAGACAGAGCTGGTCATCCATGCCTGGTTGGACCCTCTTACTGCTTTAGTCATGTTTATTTCAGCTGAAAAGTGGTGCTCTGCCAAGGAAATAGGACCCCAGTTAGTGTCTGGCCAAAGTAAATAAACATTAAGTCCTGCTTCTTCCTCATACTGCTGTAGTATTAAAAGCCTAAGGAAAACCTAACTCCAAATCTTCTCACACCATGGCTTCTCATGCTTGCATGCCATCACAGCCCTATTTTGAGTCTTCTGATGGCAGTACCCGTTTGTGTGGCCTCTATTTTATCAAACAATATTTTGAAAATAGTGCTGGAAACATTCACAATTTCATAGGTGATGAAAACTGGAGGTTTATCAGTTCAATCCCTCCTCCATCCCATATTTCTTGTATATCTGACGTGAAACTCAGTATGTATTATACTGAAGGGTGTAGAATAGAGCAGAGCAGAAATCCCTTAAAATGCTTGAGGTTTAATGGGAGTGAACATGGAGCCCCTAACATGGTGTAAAGTCAGCTCTACAAGCAGTGAGCGTGCACTTTGTGTCAGGAAACTGTATGCAAAGCGAGTGAAAAACAGAGATGGCCTGAGAGTGGATTTCCTCTGAGTATCAGAAAAAGCCCAGAAGGAGATACAAGTAGGTGTAGAAAACAGGCAGCTCTCTTTTTCTTTGTGTTGCTTTGTCTTGGAACTAATCTGAGGAGTCTGAGGCTTAGGTAAGGGTGGAACAGGAATGTTCCCACAGTCAGAGACAGGGAGCACTTGAGGCAGCAGTTATAATGTCAGCCCTTGCCAATATTTGAAGAAAGTACTTTGGGTTTGGGCCACTGGAGTGGGCTCAGACCTATTTGTACATACCAGCTTTGGGTAGTGAAGATTATATATGGCAGTGCCCTCTTCTCACAACAGCTGTGGTTTTTCCTGCTTTCGGTTAGCATTATTGTGAGCTCTGCCATTGTGACATTTTACAGCAAACACCCATCTGCAATATTTCCTTAATGACAAGAAATACTAGATTTCAGTCCCTCTGTTTCCTGACAAGAGTAACAATGCCTCTTCCTCTAGAGCAGAGGGCTGTAGGCACTGTTTGTTATTACTGCAGCTTTGTGTTTCTGGAGGCAGTTGTTTGGTTAGGCTCTCCAGTAATACAGATTGCCGGGAATCCCTTAGCTGTCATCAGAATTTATGAAACAAAACCCCACCTGACCCCCAGTGATAGGCTGTTGGGATAGGAAACCTCTGTTAGTCCACAGAAACCAGGTAAATAGAGCTGGGAAAACCTCTAGAGTCCACTGCTGTACCAGAGAATGATTGTCTCCCAGAGTCCTCCGCATGAGCAAAGCAACAGGCATTCCTCAGGGAGACAGGTCAGCATCTCCATTATCGAGTGTGCCCATCAGAGGCTAAATCTCCACCCTTTTAATTTCACCCTATTCTTCATAGCTGTAAGACCTTTATTCCTCCCAGGACAATTATTCTTCCATCAAATACTTGCAGCAGGTTAAGTATGTTCCTCTGGGTATAGCTAGGCAGCTATACATATTTAGCTCTCTTTTCCTCCCCAGGAATCAATTTCCCCAGCCCTTTAATCATGTTTACTGCTCTTCTCTGAATCTGTGCAGTTGCTGGTATTTTGCATTGGTTCCCATTAATCTCTGGGCTTTTGATGAGCTGTAAAGCTTCATCTTTGCCCTTTTTTCTACCAACAGAGAGGCAATCTAGTGGAGCAGATTACACTGAGATTATGGCATTTTGTGACTATGGTTCTCTGCCGCCTCAAATTTCTGGCTGATCTCAGAGATCAGTTGCTTGTTGCAGCCTTTCTCGTTGGGTGAACTGATACAACAACAGGTCCCTGTCCTGTGAAATTCTTGGAGATCTATGTGTTCAAACATGATAGAAACCATACAGCTGTTATTGATACTCAGAGGAGTGGCTGGCATGGGGAGAGGGGTTCTTAGGCAGAGCCCTGCCCAGCCTCCCTCACATACCCACTCACCAGCAGAGATGATTTTGTGTTCCCTAGAGTCCCTCCCTGCTGTGCAGCTCGCATCTCTCTGAGCTGTGAAAGTCTCAAAGGAAAGAGCTTAAGCTCAGGGTGGGGGCAATTATGTTGCTTAACAATTTCACCTCCCTCTTGTTCTTCCTTGTCAGTGAGGGACCAGCACATTAACTCTCAATAAATTAAGTAATTATGTTGTGTTTTAATCTCTCTGTAATATTTCACCACTGAGTTTCCTAACAGAACCAAGACACTTATTGGCAGCTTTTTCTCCTTACTCGCCCTGGTATTTGACCCCTACAGGAGCAGCTTGGTTTCTCCCAGGATCTGGGACGCCAGTAAAGAGCTCTGTTCAACTTTCTTCCCTGCCATCCTGGCATTTCTGGGCCTCAGAACAGCAGATTCGATTTCACCTTCATCCAATTGCAAAGCACTGAGGTTGGAGCTGTGGTCTCCAGGCCACAGCCAGGCCACTGTTACTTGGACCGAAGCAGGACACCACAGTGGGCACAAGGTAGCAGATTCCTGCCAATCAGCTTCCTGGTGCTAATGCAGAGAGCATGGATCCCTCCTGGACAGGACCTGAAGGGAAAGAGAGAACAGCTGAGAGCTGGGTGGCTCTGCTTTGCCAGAAATATTGAGCAAACACTGCTGGCTGTCCAGCTGTAAGGAACTGACTCCAAGCCTCCTTACTACGGGCATCCTATCAAGGCTGATATGTGTTTGCCTGGCTGGAGAGGCATCATCAGCCACAGGGCAAATAAGTGCCAATGGATGTGAGGCTGGAAAATGTGTCAGCCTGAATCCTACAAGCATCTTTTTGTGTTGGAGAGACAAATTGTAGGGAAGGAGCTTGGCTCTTTTTAGAATTGGGAGAGGGAGTTTTCTTCAGTGAGCTCTTCAGAGACGTGTTATGGCCCACATTGTCTGATGCCCAAAACACGACTAAGGTGAAATTCTGGTCTTTCATTTAGGATTAGGTCACTTTCCCATGTAGTCACAGCTACTGTCCAGCTCTTGCAGCTGCTCAGACCCACGCCTTACTCAATTTTTATTTATTCTGGAGCTACCCAGATGTCTGTAAGTACCCTGGGCTGCAGGCAAATACAATCTGAGGGCTCGGACAAAGAGCTGAGGACAACCTGTCTGAACAGGTGCTGAATAGGAAGGGAAACCCCACTTCTTCCCCTCTGCAGGTGCTCACAGAGCATGGCCCATACCTCAAGTCTGCTATTCTCCACAGCAGGCTGGGAAGAGGTTGGTGAGAGGTGAAGTGGCTGCACAGTGCAGGTGCGTGAGACACGCAAGCAGTGGGGAACAGGAGGGTAAGCAAAAGAGCATGGGTGAGTAAGAGCCAGGTTGGAGAGAGCACTTAGTTAAGGGTAACATCAAAGAAATAAGTCAGGGAAGTAGGAAAGTTTGGAGAAGAGCTGTGGAGTAGGAAGGTCACTGAGGAGCAGTTTGGCCACAACACTCTCCAATAACATTTATGTACAGTTACGGCTTTTAGTCAAACAGAAAAAAGTAGACCAGAGGCCTTTAAGATCTAGTCCTAGCCCCAGCCACACACCATCCCTTAGGCCAGGCCTAAGCTTCATAGAGGTTTTGGCTGGAACTGTGGTTAAGTAGCCTTTCAGAAGATTTGACGTTTAGATATGTGGTGTCAAAGTACATCCAGATTAATGGAGATGCTTAAATGCCATAGAGATATGTGGAAGGAGAAACTGTAGACCAGATACCCTTGTTCTGCATCTTAGTATGTACAGATTATGGGCTGTGCCGCTGGGATCATTTTGTTTCAGTGATGATCTTCTGTCCTTCAAGGTTACTACATACAGTGTTCATATTTTCTCTTTGCTCAGTGTGATGGCTATTTTGGAAACCATTTTAGATGGCTCTCACTTGAAATGTATCCAAAACTACTGACTTGAAATATGAGGCCATAATATGTTTATAGGTGGAATCTAGACACAAGAGAGAGACAAGGTGCACAGCACGTTAGCAAGGATTACAGCCCCAAAATACCATCCAATCTCATCTGAAAGAAGGGAGACAGGCAGGGGAGACAGATGTTTGACAACAGCTTTTATCTGAAGTGGTGAGGTGATGGGTGCTTTGAAAAAACCAGACTCCTAATACTTCTGTTCAGAACAGGCTATGTCACTTTGCCAGGCAATGCAGATGCTGGAGATGCTGCTCTTAGCTAGAGAGATGAGTGACTCGGGGAGAAATCATCACTTGTTTTCCTGTTTAAACAAAGCCGCTTTCTCGTAATGATAACCAAAGCAGGAGTCAGCATCTCTTGGCAAACAAAGTGACATTAAAAGCATTTGCTGGAAATGCTTTCCACTTTGTTCCTGAAAAATGTCCAGAGGATATTGATAGAGTAGAAGAGGACTCAGTTCTGCTGCAGGGGTCCAGCTACTGTAATTTGAAGTTTGGGAGAGGAAGGACCAGAAGGGTGCTGAAAAACCTTTAGTGCGATCTAGGAGTTTCTTCCTCTGGGAAGCTTTTTATATTAAACCCACTAATCACTGGATGCCATCTGGCAAAATTGAAAGACAGAAAATATGCTCCTTCAAAATATGTTCAGAAGCTATTGGGATACGTCATCTCTGTTGGGGGGATGATTCACCAGCATGGGATAAGAAAACCACTGGGGAAATCATCCCTAGCATACAGATGAATCCAGGAATAGTGCCCAGCAATGTTGCTTTTGAACACATTGCTGCTCTATTCCCATGGGATGAAGGCAGCAGCAAGGACTGACAGAGGATTTGCCTGCCCCTCAGAGAAATCAAGTTGTGCAAAGAAGTAACAAATGCTTCACACTCTGCCTGGCTTTGGGCTCTGCAGCTCCATCACAATCAACCCATGGCATTGCTTCTGAGGCTGTACCTGGCAGCAAGGCATCCTGAGGATATGGGGGCTCCTGTGGTCCTACACAGGATGGGAATCATGGTTCTACTGTGCCTGAGGCTACACAGCTTGCACTGTGGAAAGTGGGCACGGCAGCTCTTAAGGCTGTCCTCTAAGGCTGAAGGTGCAGGCGGTGCTGGGATGCATACTGCTGGACAGGACTCCAAGGCCTGAGCTTCTATCAGAAAGAAGCAAACACTTTTCAGGAGCTAGTCTGAGATGAGCTGAACTCTTACCAGAACTAAGGCTTGTCTGTCAGCTCACGTCTTCCTAAAGAGTGAGAATTCCTCGTCACAAAAAGAAGTGCAATAGAATGCAAGGCCCAAACCCTGTTGAAAGAGGAGATTAAAAGAAGAAAAGAATAATCCAGAAGTAAATCCCATTACTTTACATATCCTTGGAAAACTGTCAACTCTGATGGTAATTAGAACAACTGAAAAAACTGGTTAATAGTCAAGGCAACGACTTTGGCCACTGTCTAAGAGTCATCCCAGCTTCCCTGCATCCATTGAGCCTTACAACAATTTCCATGGCCTGAGGATATCTTACAAAGCCCCTGTGCAATGAAGGAAAGTCTTGCCTCCTGCCCCAGAGGCTTACATGCAGATCTGTGATCTGTGCTGATCAATTGTGTATTGAGACTTTGAGTGTACTCCTGTGGCTTAAAAACTCTGACCAACCTCACCTGAACACTCCACTCAGGCTCCCTCCGCCACTGGTCAGGGCTTTTAGCCTCCAACCCTGATTGTCGGTCCTGGCTTGGGGTTGTGCCTCTGATTTGAAAAGACACTGTAGGTTTCTTCAGCTTTTGGCTCATCTTCACTTGTGGAGTAGTTGTGTCTTTGCTGCTTCCTGATTTTAGGTGAGTGACTTCAGCCTCAACAAAAAAGGGTGGGAAAAGTAGAGTGTTTTTCTGACTTTCTCAGCAGCTGCTGACCACCTCTCCCCACCCCCCACCCCGCCCCCAATCAAAAAAAGAAGTTATGTATGCATTATTGCTTCTGTTATGGAAATGAAGGAATTCAGAGAAAGTGATCACTAAACGGAAATGACAGACAGATTTCCAATTTTTCCCATGTGGAAAAGAAATGTCAGGCTTTCTTCTTTATTCACTTGTTTCTAATGTTTCTAGTGCCAATAGCTTGAACAAGTCTGTGTTACAAATCAGGAGCTAGCATCTGACCTCTCAGAGAAAGAAGCTGAAATGAAGCATATATGGGGTATTAAAATGTGCAGGAAATCTGCGTTGCCTAATCTGCATTTACTCCTGAGAATGAGAAGCAGGCACATTTTTGTAGTGCCACTAACCTGTGGAACTCACTGCTGTGTGATAGCTTTGGGGTTGGAAGCCCAGCAGAACCCATGAGGTGAAGGGGTGTTGAACTAGTCAGGGAGAGTTTATACATGTTTACATTGGACAGGTGGAAAGTGCAGAAGGGGTGCAAACCTTCATGCTTGAGGGTGTCTGCTCCCTGGTAACTGGCTGCTTCAAGGAAGAAGCTCCCCTGTTGGTGGGTTCTTAATTGGCAGGGCGGCACATGCTCTTGTGCAGCTTCTTGTGCACGTCACAGAGGGAATGGGCACCTGAATTGCATGACCTTCACACATGATCTAGTCTAGCACTTGTGTTCCTTGTTTTGTGAAACACCGGAAGATAATGGTGGGGTTGCATTGAGAATATAGTGAGTTGGCAGCAGTTTAGTAGGAGGTGAAATTATTTGTGCAGTGATGTGTTGACAGATGTATGAATTGTACACAAACACAATACATGAAGTTGTGCAGCAAAGAAACAAGTGACTTGTGCTTCTAAGCAGGGTCTTCCTTGCTGCGGAATTCTCACTCCTGCTGCTCATTTCCCACCTCCAGGCTGAACATTAAAATTCGGCAACCTGCAAAGTGCTGTGAAACCTGTCTCCAGGTTCTGGTGCAAGCTGCAAACCTGCTATTCTGCTGGCCCCTCAGGGCTGCTCTGAGTGCTGGGTGGTGCTTTAGAAGGAATGGAGGGCCCATGAAGCTGAACAGTGCTCACAGCTGTGTGGGGAAGGTGCTGTACGAGACTAAGGATGGTAAACAGAACTGAGAACTCAAGGAACAAGTATTCAGTATTCAGTCACTGTCAGAGCCAGGACAAAGAACTGAGTTCTTGATCCCCTTGCATGTGCTCCAGCCATTTGTCAGGGCTGCTGGACTTGTATGACTGTGCTAGAGGAGTGTAAATGAAGAGAGCAGAAGGATTATCTTTGTGGAGACAAAGACATCTTTCCTCTTTAGATTAGAAGAATGGTAGAGGAAAATATGCGTAGGGACTTCCTAGAATTTTCCTTAAGAGAGTAGCAAGTCCTAAGGAGGAATATTACAGCAACCTTTCTACTCTCGTCTTCTGTTGCAGCAGCAAGCTGTCCCTGTAGTGCCCCATCTTGTCTCTATTTTCATTGTACTCACACTTCCAGCCATGTCTGAAATGGGATACAAAGAAGAATAGTAGAACTTGCCCTGAAAGTGTCACCCCTAATTAGTATCCTCCAAGGCTGCTCCCTAATCAGTATGCAGATCTGGTTTGGGTGCAGCTCATTAATGGGCTCACTGCTCAGAGAACGTAGTTAGGTGTGGCACTGGGACGCTGGTGCCACTGGGAGCTGCCACCAGGCTACATCCACTGCACAGGTCAGGGGCAGCCACCACACCAGGAGACCAGGTCCTGCCTGGTAAGCCCAGCCCAAATGGCAAGCCCATTTGTGGCTGGGAATGGAGTGAAACAAGAAGAGTCGATCTGATATGGTGGAAGAACAAAGCCCAAAGTGTGACTAAAGATCTGGTTGGCAAAGAGTGTGCACAAAGGAACCTCACAGGCTTTTGTCCTATATTCTCCACACCTATGTCTCATAGGCCACCACTTATGTACTAAAGCCATTTCTTCCTCACAGAACTGTTCTGAAGTTTCTCTGCCCAGCTCTAAAAAGCATTTAAGTTCTGTACTTTAGGACTTCTATTGTCTCCTCTTTCTTGTCTTTTCATGATCAAAAAGTTTATGGGTTTATTTGATAGTTTTTGTGACAGAAATGGTCAGACTCATTCTGCACAGGCAAAATCTAATTTTTATGGAAACATTCCTTGCAAAACCTTTGTTGCCTCTGACCAACCTCTTCTGTTTGGACATAATTCAACATGTTAGAAATATTAAGAGGGAGAAAAATCCAGCAAAAATCCTCCAAGGCCTACCATGGTGCTAGTAGGGATGACAAACTGAAAAAGTACTACTTTATCAAAGAGGTCAGACCAAAATGCTGGGTTTCAACATGCTGAGCCATCAAGAGTGGGAAATCCGGAGTCTCTTTGAATCAGTGGTTCAGCATGGATGATTTATTTGTGTGTGCTGCTCCTGTGTTGGTGGCACCAAGCAGGCTGCCAGGCTTGTCCCTTGCAGCAGTCTATTGCGACATGACCTCAGTCATATCCTCCATGAGTGCCAAGTGATAATTACTACTCTGAGTGTACAAGCACCCCTACCTTCACTGTGTACCCTTAAACCCCTCTTTTCTCTGCCACACAGAGGCAGAAAGAGTTCATAACACAGAAGTTTCCCCTTCTGTCTTATAGCCAGCAGCTATAAGGGCCAGCAGCTTTGGCCCAGAGGAATCCTTGGTCCTGGCTGTCCCTCAGGTCCCACAGGCAAGTTCTGCAGTTTGTGAGGTGCAATTGTTCTGTGATGCTGTATCCCTGTGCATGATGTGATGGTGATTCACCACAGCAGCTGATTGACAAGGTATTAACAAAGGAACACAAAGCAGGGAGTGAGCCAGTGTGTAGTATGAAGGTCATAGACCTCCATCTGATAAAGTCCAAGATGTTTTCCCCTGTACCATTTCTACATAATCATGAGCTGAATGTGGTTTTTTTGCCCATATTAGTCAAACCTTTAAGTAGCAAATGAGAGGAGTTTCTGGAAGCTGAAAGTCTTCTAGGTAGAAATAGTCCATCATTATAAGCTTAAGGCTTAGAGATTTTTTAGCAGATTTTTAGAAAATGGTCAGTGAAAGGTCTGAGACCAGAAGAGTTAGGAATTTAAAAGAAGCTGCATTAAGAAGTGAGCTGTACAAAGCATATATTCCCTTTCAAGCTGTGGTAAATCAAGGCTAAACAACATAGAGTTAAGTAAGTGAGCCTTCTCTACCACTGGGCTTATTCAGGACTTCTTAGCAATTAAAGTTGCTTCTTTAATTAAGGGTACCTGCAAAAGACATTTAGTTTGCTTGTATATGGATTTCTTTTGTCTCCTGAATGACACAGAGCAGAAATTTAATGGTTTTTTCCCTACTCTTTGACTTTTGCTACAAAAAAATTATCAAGACTATTGAGTCTGAGCTTTCCTGAACTTGCTGGAGGATTTACTTTTGAACTAATTAAAAGATCCTTTTCCACACTGAAGTCTTAGCAAAGCTTTCCTACCCCTCTTGCCAAACCAGGCATTAGAGTAAGGTAAGTTTCTGAAATGCTTGGATGTTCAATTGTTTTACAGCCAAGAAGATAGGTTTGTGTTCAAGTCCTAAGTAACTGGCTTAATTTTAATATCCCAAGCTGATCCAAGCCATCCTTGATACTCAGTGAAGCACTGAGCACGGCCAAGTGGCAACTCTGTATCATCTGAATGCTATTCTTGTCAATATGCCTTGGAGTGAATGAATGCAGAGCAGTGAAGGGGCCAGTTCCTCCCTGGCATCTCTGAAACAAATAACATTAAAATATGTTTGGTCTAAGTGCCCAGAATTTCTTTTTCTCTGAGGAGTGGATAGTCACCACAGCAAGCTGGGTTCCTTAGATCCATGAGGACTCCTGATCTTGCTTATAGGATCAGATATTTGTGTGTGTCCCTTTCTTATCCCCTAATTATGTCCTTGAACTCTGTCAGCTCTGGAACCTTTTCTCATATCTCTAGTGCAGATCATTGGAAGAATTTGAAGTACTAACCTGCCCTCTTGTCCCCTCAACACATTGTCCCAAGACAATTTGGTGGAAGAGACATTTCAGTTGCCCTCGGATATTTCATAACTTTAAATATTTTATAACAAATTAAATGTTAATTGTGTGCTGTCCAGGGGAGAAAATCATTGTAGTATTCAATTAACATTTAATATATTAGCCATCAAATATTTAAATAGCCTCTATCCAATGGATGTCTTTCTTCTACATTATCTGACTTAGCTTCTCACTGAACTTTTCACCAAGATGCAGCAGCAGAATAACTTTAAAAGGATAGGGGGAAAAAAAGATGTATCTACCTATGTTTTCTTGTGTTTGAAGTTTTCCAGCATAATACAGAAGCTCTGGATAATAGTGTGGGGGAGAATCAGCAAGCTGGTAGCCCCTGCACTGTTGCTTTGCTGTTCTGCTACCTCACCCTGACTACAAGTCATGACGTCTTTGAGACCTGGGGATCTCTTAACTGCACAGTTGCCTCCTTAAGTCATTTCAGGGCCTCTTCATTGTGCTGTGCATCAAGATCAGCTTCTGTTCTCAGGGCCCTACATCTCATGGTTCCTGCTTACATTTCCAGTTTGGGTGGCTTTTACATTTTCTCCCCTTGGACTGTCCTCAGTGATCACTTCTGTCAACTTCTTCCTTCACTGACAGGTTTGTATCTTTCTTGTCACCCTCATGTGCTTTCAGTACCTTGCTATAAGGTCTGTTCATCAAGCTGCTTTTTTATTCCAAAAGCAGCAGACCTTCTCCCCATCCTCCAAAAAGAAATACAAAAGTTTACTTGCTACAAGAACAAAACATATGTGTCTGTGGGGAAGAGATGATAAAATCATTACTTGTAAAGCTCACACGTAACAGATATTGCTTGGTAACTAAGGGTGGGATGAGGCTGGTGCTGTGGAGCAGTGTGTTAGCAAGATGTGCTGCCTGACTTCACAGGGTTCATACACAAAATAGTGACTATGGGGCAGGCATTGGCTGGGAGAACTCTCTCTTGTGCCAGACTGATTTGGTAAATTACTTTGGGGGTCTGGTGTTAATGGGCTGAATATGAGCATTTTGGATATTGTGCAGGGACTTCAGAGTAGAATCACAGAATCACAGAGAATCACTAGGTTGGAAGAGACCTTCAAGATCATCAAGTCATCAACTCAGCCCTAACACCTCAACTAGACCATAGCACCGAATGCCACATCCAGTCTTTTTTTTTAAACACATCCAGGGATGGTGACTCCACCACCTCCCCGGGCAGACCATTCCAGTACTTTATCACTCTTTCCACAAAAAACTTTTTCCCAAGAATCCTAGGAATCAGATGGAAGATTTGTCCAATGTCTTTTGTCTTTAGAGATGTTTTGTCTCCATGGATGGATAGCCATGTTTGCAAAAGCTGGCCTTGGTACTCTCAGTACAGTGGTCCCCTTGTAAAGTGACGCTGCTGATTGTAGGGAGCTGGGTCACATTAGTAGAGCTCTTGTAGAGCCCTTCAAATGGAAAATCCTGTCTGTGGTCCTCTCCAAGATCCCAGATATATTTCCCACATTTTTGGATTCATCTATTTCTTATCTGGTTTTCAGTCTCTCACTCTGTTTCAAGGTGTTATGCTTGCATATGTTTCCTGGCTGGCTTGGCAGAGCTGAACGTGGTATATTGTGCCTTGATGCAGAGCCCTCAGCAAAATGGACTAAAGAGATGGATATTGGTGTACTTCTCCAAGGTCTTTTTTCAGTTTTGGGGTCCACAGATCAAAAGCTGAAAATGGTGGGGTCAGCAACAAGGAAGATTTGGGGCTGGGAATATTCTCATCTGTAGAAAAAGCATTTTTATCTATTTAGCTTATCAAAGCGAAGGATCTTGATTGTGGAATAAAGCCAACAGGGAAGGAATTTGTCTGATCTAAGACAGCTCTTTAGTGCTCAAACATGTGAAGGGAACTGAGAACAGGAGATGGAAGCTAGACAAACTGGGAATGGAAATAATGCACAGCATAGTAATGAGCTGTTTGGAAGAGACCTGCCAGAAGCAGGGAGTTTCATCAGTGCTCAAGTCTTCAGTCCAATCCTGTCAGCCTTCTACATGGGCTGCATGGTATGAAGAGAAGTTGTGAGTCTGATGCAGGAACTATACGTGGAGATTATGACTTGTGCTCTGTAGGAGGTCAGAGTAGCCCTGGTTGCTTCTATAGTCTGCAGTTGGATAAAAAATGATGATATTTGTAGTTCTGTGGCCTTCCTCTTCTGTTCCTGGCATGATATGGGAACATAAGGGCACGGAGATTTCTGAGGCCATAGACATTGGTGTGCTGTGATACCACAGTACTCTGGATATTTACCATGAGAATTTGACAGCTTTCTTGCTGGTCAGGTGTGCCAAGTTGCTGTAGCCAAATGGTACTTAATTCACCATATCCAGGTGATCATGTCCTTAGCCCTTCAGTCATCCAGTACCGGAGACCTGTGCCCAGATGGTGGCAGCCATGCTATGGGGCAGAGTTTTTCCTGTGTTTATCTTGGCCCTAGCATGGCTGTGAAGTTGACTCCCCTGACTTTATGCTGCTGTGCCTGCCTTTCCCTTCCAGGGACAAATGGGGTGCTGAAGAGGCAGGAGAGAACAGTATAGGCTCTGGTCTCATTCCAGGAGCCCACAGTGTAAAGCACTCTTGTGTAAACACAGCTAATCTGAGGTTAACTCCCTTTGCCTCTTCTTCTCTTACCTCTAGAATAAATTGCCCACATATCTTCCTGATGGCCTCTTTAAAGCAGAGCAGATCAATTATATGGAAATATATATGTAGTACTCTGAAATAACAAGCTCTTGGAAACACCACACTGAATCTGTGATGCTGTTTGCAGAACACGGAGCTAATTGGTGTGAAACCTCTATTTACAAATAGTTTATCTCCTTGCCTGTAGGTTTCTGGGAGGGAAAGAATAAGGATGTCTGAAAGGAGGGGTTTGTTCTTTTGCAAAAAGTGCTGTTTCTGTGAGAAATTGAATAGCAGTGGCTAGTCTGGCTTTTCATACAGTCAGGGATGCTTCTGTCTGGACTCAAGTCTTAATTCTTTTATTCACCTGTGAAGTACTGTATGTGTTATTCCATTTTCTTGAGATCTAGTACTTTGGTATCTGTATGTATGAAAAAGGCTTAAAGTGGCTTTTAGAAGCTCAAGAACTTCTTAAAGGCTTGAATAATTATAACTTTAGTGTTTCATGTCTCTCTCACTCCTCTGATGGGACGTGCTTGGCACTCTGTCTCATCCTTTGCAGAGTGAAGCAGGAGGATGGAGTATCATGGTTTACACTCTATTCTTTCCCACTGGGAATGGGTGGAGCCAGATTTGAGATTTAGTTGATAAGCAGAGGAGGCTGAAGAATTGTTGGGAAGCTTGCATGTTTGGAGAAGGTGTGTGTGGGGGTGAGTACTTACAGCAGTGCTGCATTGCCAGCTAGATATCATTACTAAAGCTGAAGAAAACATTTGACAACTTTTGGGGCAAGACTGGGTGGCCCAAGGAGCAACCATGAGAAGTGCTGTAACAAGCAAAATTGTATATTACTTCTGTAAGTCTCTATGTTGGAAACAATGCAGGCCATTTCCTGGTGACTGATAAAATCTTTGATTCTTTCAGGAGCCCTTGCCAGAAACTGACCTCGTTGAAAGGAAGTACAGTTGGTCTGTGGCTTTCCCTTCATTTACCCCTTATTCCTCAGACTGTGTAAAACAGGCTGGGAGAGCCTCTAGACTGTTTTCAGTAGGGAAATTTCCAGTTTCCTTTATTGTACTTTCTTGCCTTGTGGTTAAAGAGCTAGGAACCTTTTTTTTTTAATGTTCATCATTTAATGTTTTTAATGTAATGTTTTAGAAGAGTCTTGTTGAATAATTTCATTCACTTTTTTGAGATTTGAGGAATGAGAAGGGTAGAGCATAGATCTGTGGGGATCAGTGTGAGAAAAATTATATCCAGTCCTCCAAAGTGTGCTACAGCTATAGTTAGAAGACAGATTAAATAGCACATTCATATGTCCTGTATGGATGTTAGCAAGACAGGTAAAACCACAGCCACATCACAGGGCAAGCCAGTAAAGCTGCTAACACCATTGCTGTCAACTTTGGGGCTGCATCTGCTTCCCCAGTCTGTGACTGGTTCTCTGAGACTGCTCTTGTATTTGCTTTTTTCCATATTTGTTTTCAGGCTGTCTTCTTTCTTGATCACCTCTTCACTGTCTCTTAGTTTGGCTTTGGTGGTTCCAACCTTTTATTTTAATGGCTTCAGTCCTGAGTACGGGATCCAAGGTACTTCCCTCATGCATGCCAGCCTTCCTTTGCTGGAGTGATGTTCATTGAAGACAGAAGTTGGTTTGGCTGCAATGGCCAGCAATGCTTTTTTGTTTTGACCCTGTCCTGCCTCTTAAATGCATCCTTTCAGCCTATACCACCTCTTTTCCTCCAAATTTCGAAGATTATTAGCACAACCTTTCCATCCAGTGATGATGGGGAAACACACTCTTTTTTTTTTTACCAGGTCTGTAGAAGGGACCTGCCTGGTTTTATCCCTCAGTTTGGTTTCACAGCTCTACCCATGTTCTAAGCCTAACCATATGCTCTGAGTTATGAGGACACTTTGTGCTACCTTTTCCTTGTCTTTTAGACTGCATGGTCCACAGTCGAACTGTGCCTTTCTACTCTGTGCAGCACCTGGCAAACTGCAGGCACCTGGCATACTGTCAGTACTTAACAGAAATTAAATAGTAGTAATACTAAGTTACCTAGAGAGATTAGAGACTTGGTACGAAAACAAGTGAAGAGTCAACTTGGCAAAAATGAAAGTTAATGCACCTGGCAGTGATGGGTATGTGGGAAAATGGAGCCCTCTATGAATATTTAAAGTGTGTAAACACCAAGTGGAGAAGGAATCAGTTAATGTGTGTTGGGCAGAGCTAGCAGTGATGGGAAGAAATACAAATGAGGAAACTTATGATGAACTCATTGAGCTATTAAATAGTTTCCAAATGGAAAGGCCATGAGTTACTTTGCCTGGGAGGCAGTAAAAATACTATAGCACACTGACTGAAATTCTGGGACCACTCATGCCAGTGAGGAAATTTGTTCTGACACAACCAAAGCCAAGATTCCCTCCCCAGATAAACGTGAAAATGAATTGGCAGAAAAATTGACCTGTGATTGAGTGTTTGCTGTTTCCAGAGCTGTTCTGATAGTTTCCCACCAAAGCAATAAATGATGGTGGCTTATGAGAGCAGATAAACATAAAATACCAAGTATAGCATTGTATATAAATAAGACCAGTGTTTTACAGTTCAAGGCATTGTTATTCTACATGATCACAGCATGCAAACATCTGCAGAGTATGCAAGCAATATATAAAGGTATTTAGTATGAGCACCATATAGATTCTTGGGGAATTGATAGGCAACAGTGGTTTTCAATCTCTTTTAGTTTGCAAATCTCTACAAAATTTCCTGAGATTAAGGACCCCTGAATGATAAATTAACATAACAGTGTCTCTTCTTTATTTTTATGGAAACTGAAACTATATCTCCTGGACCACTAAGGGACCAAAACTGGAATGTGAAAATTCTAGCAGGAAGATATCTGGGTTGTATTCAGATAGATGTTTGTAAAGCAATTTTACTTACTTATATTTTGATGTAATTACTATTTTGTGGGTTTTCAAGTGCAATTCTTCCAGTGTTGGGAAGCCTTGCTATGTATAATGAGCTTAATCAATGCATGTTTAGAGCAACCTGAATTTGACTGCATTTTTTTACAGACTCTAGGCTGAGTGTCAGCCTAGACTTCACCTTCAGCAGCAGAGTTAGATCAAAGTAGCAGCTAGTCTTGGATGAAGGTCAGTGATTTCAGCTGCTCATCACCAGAAGATTCCCCCTTTGTTGGCACAGTGACCCTTGGCAAACCTGATAGCTGGGGTGTGATTGTTCATGTGTCTGTGTCAGGACATCAGAGATGACAACTGCAGCAACAAATGAGTTGTTGGTTTCAGTAACTTTTTACTCCCTGGCTGCAGCCCACGTTAAGATGTGTGGGTTGAGAAATCCAACTGAACACAGTTTTGTTATTTTGTGGTTTTTTGGTTTCTTTTTTTCCTCTGCCTGCTAAATAAGTCTTTGACTTGTAGTGGTCTTGAGTCCATTCCCATGTGGAAGTGGAAACAGCAGGTAGGAAGTAGCAATTGAAAACTCCTGGCCTGGAGAGATCAGAGTATGGTCTGCAGCTTTTGAGGGACATCATGACAGATGGCAACAGAAATGGAAATTTTGTCCTGAAGGCAGTTTTGACATTTCAAAATTTTATGTTGTCAAACTGGGATGAAAGCCCCAGTTGGGTTACTGGCTTAATTTGTGAAACACACAATCAGCATTTTTAGTGTAATTGCAACGTAAATATTTTAAAGGTATCTGAAATACTTTGTGAAATATGTATTTACAATAAAAAGTGTTTTGATAACATGGAGTGACTCTTTATACAGCCAGTATATTCATGCAGACACTGCACAGCTCAGTTCTGTCAGATCACTTTTTCTGATAGAAGATGATGCTGTTTTTAAGATTTCAGCTTAGGAAAATAAAGCTCCTGCTCCCTTGAGAAAAAGAATACTGAACATATTACAAAAGGGAAGGATTTAGCATTCCAGTATCATACTTATCAGCTCAAAATGAGGGTATTTTTAGTTTTTCTTTAATATGACATCTATTCTTACTTTTTAATGTCGTTCTACTGTCTCAAAATGTGACACCCTCTAATTTAAGGGACAAAGTCCTAAGAAATGCTAAAAGCTGCATATTGAAATGTAAAAACAATTATACTGTAAATGAGGCAGATTTTTACAGTGGCAGTACATTGGCCATGGAAGTTTACTGAGGAGATTAGTTTAATTCAGCTTCCTCTGGGATCATTCTCTTGAGTTTGAGTGTCTTTCTAACAGATGATTTCTAGTGTATCCTTGTGTCTTGAACTTGATTGTATTTGCTTTTATGTGGTGGTGGAAGAAGGTAGGAGAAGGTAAAGAAGGTAAAGTCCCCTCACCACTGATACTGTCTGAAATTCAAATGTCTGTGTAAGGAAGAGAGTCCATACTAACATTTAATGGCCCTGTGTCCCACTGACAGCATAAGGCTGACAAGCAGATTAAAACTGCTCTAAGTCCTCATTGTGGAGACATGGAGTAGAGGAGAGGCTACCAGCAGAGCTTTCATGGTAAAAATGTCTTAGTGCAGTAGTACTAATCTTAAGATTGGAGTTCTGATAAGGCTATTTCCTGTGCAGAGCACAAAATAAGGTAGGGAATGTCAAGGGTTTTCCTGGGCTGGCTGGGAGGCCTGCATAGAGGTGTTTTCTTGCAGTGGGTATGATGGCAGCTTGGCTAGTTGAACTCTTTGATTTGTTAGTCATTACAGCTCAAGATCACAGAAGTATTTGAATTTTTCAAAGGCAACAGAATATATTCTCCTTCTCCTGGACAAGGTCAGATAGCTACTTGGCCTTTTCTCCTTGTAGTGACCTCAAAGAAAATTAAACTGCATTACGTATTTCCACGTTTTTCAGTTGTTGAAAAGATACATCTTTTCAACAATTCAAAATTACGTTATTCTCACAAATTAACTGAGTCCCTGCCCCTGTCCTTGCCCCTGGCTCCTGATGGATTTTATCATTTAATGAAGCCCTATTCATTTTTTCCCCAAGTTTTATCATTTATTATTAATTTTAAACTTTTTTTTTTTTTGAGTTCAGAGAGATTGTGAGGTTGCACAGTAAGGCCGTACTGTATTTATAAAACTAATAAAAATTTACAAACAGAATATAATGTGCATATCACTACATTAGGGAATCAGGAAACACTACTAAATAATTAGACTGTGTATTATGAAGACACAATATTAACTTTTCAGCTGGGAATGGAAAGAAAGCTCCCCCTGTACTAATTATTGATGTTATTTGCATTGTAGTTGAGCCCAAAATATAAGTTGGGCTCAGAGCTCCATTAGGTGTGGTGTTGGATAAATTTTGCAGAGAGAGGGAGAAGACTGCTGATGTGCTTTACTCCGTGGAAGTGCTGATGAATTGTAATCATGGAGACTAATTAAAGCATCTGGATGGATAGATAAAATGGACATAAACCAGATTTAATTGATGGAGAGCAGAGGAGGGTTTGACAGTTAATTAATGTTTTTAATCAGTTGTGGATTTACAGGAGGAAAGGGAAAGGAGGAGGCTGATGGGGTCTTAGCCCTTGCTGATAGCAATACCTTGTGTATGGGAGTGCCTGGTGTCACATGGAGAAAGAGTGTTCAGACACCCAACTTTTCCTCTCCACTCTCATCATGGATGTGCTTGACCTCAAGGGTTTTTACATGCATATTTTTCCCACCTCTTAATTTTTTGATCCCTTATAGTTTTGAAAGGTGTCCAGTTACCTTTAGGAAATTCCCATGTCTAGATCCTTACAATGCACATCAGATACAGAAATAGAGCAAGGCCCTATGGGTTTGCAGACCACAGTTTGGAAACCACTTGTCTGAAAAATGGGAAGTATTAGACATCCTATGGATATAGCTCCTTAATGTTTTTCTGCCATTTGTGTGTTGTAAGTCCTGAAGATTTGTCCCTAGACTCAGGTCTGTTAAGGTGAAGGATATAGTAAGAATATACATGGTCTCCAAGCTTTCAGTGAAAAAGTTATTAATACTCTGTACCTCTGTGAATGGGGAGATCTGTATTTTTAATGGGCTTTTCACAAATTACAATCTTTCCCATCTCCAGTAGGAGGGATGGGGAAACCATTGCAGCAGGTATCAATGCAAGAGGGTTTAGTCTTATCCTTTCAGAACATAAACTGAAATCTGTCTTACATATGCTAGCATACTGCTGCCAGTGCCAGGCTGGGTCTTTGGAGATATACATGCACACTTGAGAGTTTTTTCCATTGTTTTTCATATTCAGAAGAATGCTAATTTTCAGTGGAAAAAGCCCAGTATTGATTCCAAAGGATACATATAATCAATATCAATAGCAATGTGGCAATTACGTGCATGACTCCAAGTCCTGGCTGTAACAGACATAGCCCAAAAGTGCTTCAGGAGGTTCTACAGTACTGCTATGCTATGGGGAACAGCAGAGGGATAAAAATGGGAAATGACTTGCCCCAAATCACTCTTACAGTGCAAGGAGGGGAAAGACCCAAACGACTGGAATGCACTGTGCATTGTAGAAAGTCCTTGCTATTCAAACCTGGTATGGCCTGATCCTCAGGGCCCCTCTGTGATGTGCAGAAGAGCATTGCAGAGATGCTTGATGGCGTGCTAACCAAGTCCCTGGGCTGGAACACAGTGCATCCCACTCATGTAGGCTTTATTGTTCTGGGACACTGTTACAACTGCATGGGACTGTACCAAGCTGAAGTAACATATCAGCTGGAGATAGCTTGGGGAAGCCTAAAATGCCTTTGCAGAGAATAAGGGCAAGAATTGCCATTAGATGGCTGGAGCCTTTCTTATGACAATCAGCATTTGTCACTAAGGGAGGGCTGTATGTAGGTGTCACTTTACCCAGCAATCGTGCTCTCAACTTCTGCAGCTTTGTGTAAAGACTTAATCTTGTGCCTACTCTCACTGCAGAAGTTGCTTTGACTGTTTGTTTGGGACTGAACCAATGATTCCTGCAGCTTGCTTTGCAATTGGACAGTGCTCAGAGGTGATATAAATGATGCTTTATGTTACCTGGCAGCAGCTTGGTGTAACTTACAGGAACGTACAGTCAGGGAATAAATGATGCAGGAGCAAAGGCAGCTCAGTGAAAAGTGTAAGACAAAGTGAGAGTGGGAGGTTCTTTATCTTAATTCTACTTGGTAGTTGCTTTTCTATCTACCCAGTTTTATTGGCCTCTAAATTACAACTACTTATCAACCAGAGGTAAAATGCAATATCATTTCAGTCACTTTGAGTTTGACCCAAAGTGTTTATATCCACGAAAAAAAAATGAATGATTACCACTTATTTATTTTTACAAAAAATGATAGGCCATTGTGCAGGAGAAATCAGCCTCAGCTGACATTCACAGCTGTTCTTTTATGTGGGAGGCAAGCAAAGTGAAAATAGTATGCCACTCATGTTTCTGTTGGACAGTATTTTGGAATATACAGTTAATCTGCTCAAGGGGGGAAAAAAAAACCATGGAGAGAATGCACTGCTTAGCAATAAAATACATCAATACACCCAACATCACCACGTCAATATACAGTGATTAAATTTATAGCTGTAGCCTCACAGTTGTTTTGCCTGAAAACCCCCAGGGTGGCTTCAAAGTCCTCTGCTTCTAATCCAAACTGGTGATGCCATGGTGCTCCTGTCATTCAAAACCCCCCAGTTTGCTTCATGTAACAACAGATTTCTCACATTTCCTGTGAACACCAGAAATTCTTCCCAGGAAAGACTCAGTTAGGAAGGGTCTCCCATCCTTCAGTGATCACCTAAGCAAAAAATGATTAAATTGGTTACAATGGGTATCTTTAAAACTGGAGAGAGGCAGGAAGCAGCTATTCTCTGCCTGTTGAGGCTTCTTCATTTCATCCATTGGGGCTTTAATAACTGCTCCAGAACTAGAACAAGCATCAACACTTTCAACCAAGGCTCCTGCATTTTTACATATTTTAGTTTCTTGCTGCACTGGCCAATGTACATGGTAGCTATATTCAGGCCAACTGTTATAATCCTTAAAAAGAAGAATGTACCTGATGTTATGGGAACTAATTTTAAAAAGGATGATGGACCAAGTCTTTTTCAGGGCTACCAAAGTCTGTCTGTGGAAGTGTCATATGCCTCAGTGCTCCAGTTTTTTTCTTCTAGGATAACTTTTTCTTTCCCTTGGCTGTAGATGGATCCTGTGTCTGACAGCTGTGTATCCTAGGCAGTTGGAGATTCACATCAGCCTCTTGAATTTAGATACCATAATCAGTGAAGTCATTGTAGCATCTGGTATCTAGCTGGGCACTCAGAATTAGGTTACTACAAAAAAAAATAGACTAGTCTGAGATTTCACAAAAAGAAATGTGTCAATGCAGCAGTTCAAAAGCATTTGGGCTTTATCTGAAATTGTAAGGAAAAGTCAGGAGGTGAGTAAATTACCTACACGAACTCTGACTGGGATAAATTCACCCAGAGAAGGGAGAGCTCCAGGACTAGAACAACAGCTTAGAGGGAATATGCTAGTTTGCCTTACCCAAGTCCTGGATCTCTTTATGGTTTCTGATTCAGGGGTGCTTCAAGGGTTCTAGAAATGTCAAAACAGAAGATTGTCCAGAGGTTCTTCAGCTTAAAAACAAAAAGCATAATAAAAGTAAAGCTTTCAAAATAATGTACTGAAAAGGCAGTTTGTGCCTTTTCACATGTGAAAAAGAACAATATCTATATCTTCTGGTCAAAGATGAGTTTGCTGTAAATGAATTACAGCTGATTCCATCTATATTAACGCTTATAAAGCACCCAGCACTGTAGAATCCAAGCAAGAAAAGACCTGATCTATAGATATATATTCATCCATTGTTTAAAAAATTAAATACAAGCCAAAATAGATGTTCTGTGAGGCAGAGGCAAATTTTCTGCTTGAAAGCAGCAATAAGCTTCTTATTGTTTACTAAATATTTGTACTGGATTTTCAGCATACAGAGAGATCATAAGCAAGAGATACAAGCAAAAAACAAACAATAAAGTGAAAGCATACAACAGAAAGCTAAGAAAATCGTCACATTACAGGATTTTCCAAAGCACAAATGATTTTCATGTAAAAAGCAAGTCCTATGCTCTATGAGATAAAGAAGTGTTTAGCATAAACATGCATCACTGACACTGATAGCAGGAATGGATGTTAGAATAGGCTGACCAAATTTTTCTGCCTATTTTCATACCTGTGGAATTTTTCCAGTAACTCGTTAGCTTGTGGTTTCATGACTCTATCTAAAGAAGTTTTTGTTGGGAGGTGACTTGTCAACCTTCTTGATGATGCTGAGACAAAGGTATGAGCTGGCACTCTCCCAGGTGGTTTAAGAGCAGGAGGAAGCTGAAGTCACCCTTCCCTCCCTGCCCTATGCAGGCTTGTAGCTGTGCCCTTCTTAGTGCACTGCTTAGTGCTGATTGCTTGTCTTGCTTGATAGTCATGGTCCAGGCTGTGCATTATTGAGTCTACAGATCACCAGGCTTTGGGAAAATGGGCTGGAACAGTGTGTTTGTCATAGTACTGGGCACATATACATATATATGTGTGTGTGTGTTTGACTTTAAAGTGTGACCTCAGCTGTCCTTTCTGCTCCCTTGTTGGAAATGACTGGAGAGTTGGCAGAGTGAGACATGTGCCTGTGCTCCAGTGGTTGCAGCTCTCATCTGATGTATTAGCACAAACCCACCCTTCACTGGCAGTTTATGCTAATACACCAGCCTTAGCTGGAGCATTCAAGGTGCAGACACATGTTTTTTCTGCTTTTGCTGCTGTTGGGGAAGTAACTTCTGGCAGAGGAACAGGGTAAACAGCTGGGGAGAGGTAACATCTTAAATCACATCAGCTAATCTCTTTGGAGCTCGTCTATCAAATACATTTGTACGCTCAGAATGGGTGCAGATTGACTCTGTTTTGCCTGGGATCATCAGTCATATTAAGGACAGCCTAGGACAAGGACATGAAGCATGTGTGGTTTTCCTTATCACGTTTCCTGTCCTTGGACAGGGACTGAGGTCCCTAGGCTTGGTGACTTGCTGCTCCCCTGCTAACCAGTGAGAGAAGGCTGGGGTGTAGAGTCAAGCCCTGGCCCACAGCAGTCCCTGCTGCTCAGGTGGTAGCATTTCCCCACCACAGTTTCAGAATGTGCGAGCCAGCATTCCCACTGGCAATGCCTGGCCCTGATCCAGGATATGGCAAGCACAGTGCCTGGAATGTGCTCCCTGAGGATGTGTTTCAGCCTGGTGGCTGAGCCAAGGGGCTGTAGTGGGACCTGCCTTTGGAGAGTGGGCATCACTGTCCCATCATCTCTCCTGCCAAAACTGTGTCTTGTGGGAACAGGGAGTCCAGGGTTTGGATGGATGTGGCTGGCAAGATCACTTCTCTTGCCTTCAGTTCTCACAAGGTTTTCCTGATGGCATCTTGCACCAACTTGCGCTGTAGCTTCCTAGATAAATTCATGCTCAATTCTATCTCCACAATTTCCATATCATGTTTATTCAGAATAAGTTGTTTTTGCTTCGCTCAGCCCTGCGGGGTTAACCTGTCTTATGAAATTCAAATGTCCTCCTCTTGCTTTCTGCCTTGTAACACTTCTTTCTTTTCCTCCCACCTCTTTGTTGGCTTCATGGACTGTGTTAAGCTTGCAGGAGATACCAGAGGGCTGAGCTGTCTGCCCTAGACAGCTCCAAAGCCAAACCCAACCCCTTCAATATGGGCTGCATTCTGCTGGATTGTGCCATTCTTTTGAGCACCCACATTGCACAAAGCTGAGCACCCATTACTGAGGAAACTTTTTTTCTGGTTCCACATACCGGTGGGCCAAAGATGCAACACAGAAAACAAGAAGAAGATAGGAATTTACCCATCAACTCAGAAGTTTTCAGAGTTGTACTAAAGAAGATTTCCTATTTAAGAGAGTAATTTATGTCTGTGTTAATGCCTAATGTGTTGAATTGTTATACAGGGTTTTGCTATCACAAAATAAGATGATAATGACAATTTCTGCCTGTGTAGCCAATGATTCTTTGTACTACTTATAGATTCTTTCATTCAAGAATCTTAAAGCTCTTCAGGCCTTAGCCCTTTAAAGGACCCTATTTGCTTGGACTTCCAAATCCCACTAACGGAGTGCTTAACTGATAGTAGATATTGTAAAATATTAAATATTTGAAAATTTTCAGCCAGTGTCTATTAACAAGTTTAAAGTTGCACTATTCCCCCTCATAACAGCCTGGGAGGCTAAGATGGAGAATCAGTGTTCCAGAATGTATTTCTTCTTACTTACAAAGGGAAAGATGCTGGATTTGGGTTATTTCCATGTTACTTTATAATACATTGCATGTTGGAAGAGCATGATGTGTCCTGCAGTGGAAGCAAGGTGATAGGATTGCTCTCACAAGCTATTATGCATCACAGCAGAGGTAGGCCAGCCAAGGAATATGACCCAGTGGGAAGAATAGTGGCCTTGAACACCAGATGTATAGCACTTGACACAATTGTTGTGTTTGCTCCAGGCTTGGCTTCAAAGGAAATGTTTTGTTTTTCCTTTTCTGTTAAACAATCTCTTTTACCCCCTCCCTTGGAATTTCTTCTTGTTGGTAACATCAGGGCTTTGACTTTTACTAGGCTGAAGGCACGAAAAATAGTTTTTTTCACGCTAATAGACATGTCATCTCTAGCCCAGCTCCTTTAGCAGGCTCCGGGTGATTTGAGCATGTAACATTCAAGTGTTTTAAAAAGCAGTACCAATAGTGAGCTAGAAAAATGAAGAGACAAGACTGCATGTCTTAGCAAAAACATTTAAGTTCCTTGTCACTTTTCCACTGTGTGAAGGGGCTTTGGCACAAGGCAAACACGACTGAATGTAGCTGCAAGTAGTTTTAGTCATTGTGTGACTGCAAAGAACCAGAGTATTACAAATATTAGCAAAGAGCTCTACTGCTTTATTTGCAGTCGTGCACAGAGCACAAATCCTCATTTACACAAGCAATGTGCTGAAGGCAATCTTTCCCTGTGCAGCATAGGCTGTGACCTTGCCAGATGCTGAGGTCATGCAGCTGGGCTAGCAGGTATTTAGCAGCCTACAAGGTTAAGCTTGACAATTGCACCTCGTCCCCTGTTGTCTGAGTGCTCCTGCATGCTGCACTCGCCTGCCTCCACGGATAAACCTCATCTTCCCTGATTGTGAGATGCAAGTTTTTACCTGGAAAAGACCAAAGGTTAATGTGGTAACAAAGCAGAATGGTTGCTATTTGGAGTAGATAACAAATAGTTCTGTGCCCTCTGGTGAATTGCTTTTAAAATCTTCAGTGAAAGGGAAATAGTGAAATGGTATTCTGTAGGAATGCAGTTTCAGTTTGAGTGGTTCATCTGAATCAAAAGTTTTACATTTCCAGTGGTTTTCTATATTCTGGATTCTTAAGCAAGCATGAGACAAGCAATCATTCTGTCTGCCTGCATGTCAGCCTGTCAGTCCTGATCTTCTCTGGTATCAGCTGGCTGCTTTCAGCCACATTTCCTAACAGGATAGGTGATTAAAAAAACCCAAATAAGCCTTCCACTAAGTACTGAGGAAATTAGTGGCTGGGCTAGGGAAACAGATTTAAATGAGTGCCCTCACTGGGAGGGAAGACGATGGTGTGAGCTGGAGTGTAACTTGCCCAGTGTGGCTGTCAGCTGGCTGATGAGCTGGTGCATAGCTGAGAGCAAACACAGCATGAGCAGCCTCCTGTCCTGGCTTTGGTCAGGTAACCATGGGGATACTGCATAGGTGTACCTGCAGGGAGTGGGGGCTGCTGCCATTTAGGACCAAGAGATATTGCAGAGACTAAATGGACTTAGGTACCAGAACATTTTAATCACAGATATATGCATTTTTATGAGTTACATGATTTCTCTGTTCAGTGGGAGAGATTATGAGATGGGTCAGAGGAGAGAATTTGGATGGGTCAGTGTAGCAGCTGCAGCTGTGCCCTACATGTTCCCAGTGCTGAGGCCCTTTGAGATCTGTCCATGGGTTTCTCCAGGTGCTGTCAGATGCAAGTTTTGTTAGGGGATAACTAGTTCTTGATTAGTCCATACAAATTCCCTAAATTTAGGGAATATTGTCTATTGCCACTTGCTGGTGCCACCAATCTGCTCTTCTGGACAAGTGGATCTTGACATGGTCTCTCTTGATTTCCACTTCTTAAGAGGAAGCTATTCCCTTATCCCATCAGGTTAACTCATGTTCGTATGCTAACGTCACTGTCAGCTAGGCCTATCTTATCCAAGCTGCTACAAGGAAACACAGGGAGAGAATGCAAACAAGGTATGTCTAAAGGGGAATAGCTGGAGAAGAGCCCCATGAATTTGGGTTATGTGGGACGTTGGAACGAAAAGGTGAGAAATGAGAATTGCTTTTGCAGTTGCTTGCAAACAACTTGTTAACTCCAATGTTCTTGAGGAGCAATATGCACTCCAACCACTGCTATGTGCCTGCAACCTTAAGTTCACCTTAGCAAAGTTTCTCTGTGTGCATTGGTTATTTATTACTGCTAGAGCACTGTGGATGCCCAGGGGATTTCAGTAGCATGGGGATATGATTACACTCAATAATAAAAATAATGCACTGTAATAAATCTGTCTCTTAGGGTAGAAAATATTGACTGTTAATAAAATTACCTGTAGTATGGACTAAATTATTTTAGTACTATTAAAAATTCCAATTGCCTGTTTAATGGAGATGCAATTCCTTTTGCTGTGGGTGGAGGAGCTGATGGGTAGATGGAAGCAGTGGAAAAAGGAGGGTAACCTCAAGGCAGGGTCTGAAACTGTCACAAGGGAATCACAAGAAATGGCAGTGGCTGTGTATCCAGAAGGTCATATTCATGGTGGGGAGAATAATCACATTTTTGGAGGGCAACAGCCTAAACTGGGCGAAGTGCCAAGCATGGAACATCCTTGGATCAGGAATGCTCTTCTACTGTGACTGGGGAAGGAGCTGGAGGAGTCTCTGGAGGGTTTGGTGTCAAGGTTTGTCCTTTTAGGCCATCTCCAGTCTCCTCTGAGTTTCTTTATTCCCTCAACAGGGAACAGGGGAATGGATAATTTAAAGTCTTTGTTGTTCTAACCAGTTGAAACCAAGCCCTGTGGGGAGAGGCCGCACAGAAAAGTAAAGCAAATGAGAGAACCAGAGGCACAGTTTGGGACCAGATGGGAAAAGGATTTGGTGAGAAGGGTGGCCAAGAGCAGAACGCATGAAGGTTCTTGAGCTTGGAATCAATGATTTTAAAAGTGTTTTCCAATGCCTAAACGATTCTGTTATTCTACTTGTAGAATAACACTTGTAGGGCTGCATGCTGCTGTTTCTGAGTGGTGGTGTTGAAGGGGAGAGGATGTGAGAGTCCTATTGCCACCTCTGCTGAGAACACTGGGCTGGCTGACAGAAGAGGAGATGTTGGAGAGCCATCTACCAGGAGAATTGAGAGGGAGCAGGAGGTCACTGGGGATTTCTCAGCAGGGATGACTGGACCATGTTATCAATGGAGACTGAACTAAGCAGCAGTCAGGCACAAAGCAGAATAATTGCTATTGAAGAAGAACCCAAGGGTGAGCAGGAGGTATGGACTGATTATGTCACTAGGTTTGGTTAGGACTAAGAAAGAGGGAATGCAACCAAAAAAAAGAAAGTGAAGTTAAAGGGTGTGAGATAATGTGGACAAAAGTCTTTCCTCAGTGTCTCAACACAAGAAATATGGGAAATGACTAAGCAGGAAGATCTCATGCATGAAAACAATGATGATTTAGTTGGCATTACAGAAAGCGGGTAGGATAATGCATGTGACTGGAATATCAATAAAGGAAGATATGATCAACAGCAGAGGGAAGAAAAAAACTAGGGCAGGAGAAAATGAGGTTGTATAATGATGGATCAAAAAGGTAATTCAGATTTTTTTATGAAGCAATTTTTTTCCTTTGTGTAGAACTTCTGACCTGACATTCCCATGTGAATCAGGCCCACTACATTTTAAGATAAAAAGTTAGGCCATAAAAAGAAAGCTTTATGGTTTTTTTCTTTTTAAATGAGATATTCATTAGAAACATGTTTCCTTTTTAAGTGATCCTGTAAGCATGATCTCATAGTTACAGCATGATGAACAGTGGGTCAGTGTGACTCTAGCAGATATAGGGCAAAGTTTGTCATCCTCTGAAACAGTGAGTTGTGGCTCCCTCTAACCTTTTGAAACAACCAGGACAGGATAAAGAGCGCAGCTTATCCCTTCCTCTGCAGACTGGTCACAGAATCACAGAATCACAAGGTTGGAAGAGACCTTTAAGGTCACTGATTTCCACCCATGCCCTAACACCTCAGCTGGACCATGGCACCAGGTGTCACATCCAATCTTTTTTTAAACACATTCAGGGATGGTGACTCCACCACCTCCTCTGGCAGACAATTCCAGTATTTTATCACCTTTTCCATAAAAATCTTTTTCCTAATATCCAGCTTAACTTTCCCTTGGTGCAGCTTAAGACTGTGGAACTGGGCAGGAATTGGAATGCTTCTACCTGTTCCACCCTCTGTGTGAGCTGGACAAGTCACTACTGTTTATATCATGATTGGATGGTTCAAATGTTGCTGATAAGATTTACTGCATGCTCTGAGGATTTGCGAGGAAGCGCTTTGAAAATTCTTTGACATTCTGCAATTATCATGGCATGGTAGATACTTTAAATTTTAACTTGACCTATTTTAATAGTGTGTGTGTTATGGGGTTAATTCCTATGTCCAGAGAATTTGGATTTTGAATTATTGAGGGACTAAAGATCCAAGCATTGATACAGACTTTAATTCAGAATGGTCTCTGTACCAAGAAGTTTCCAAACAGAAACAAAGCAGTGAGTCAAAATGTTAGAAGACTTTGAAGGTACGGGAACACAGTCTTCTTTTCCTGTTGCTGTAGTCTTTATGAGAAAAAAGAAAGGGTAAAAAAAGGAGGAATAAAAATGATGAGAGATATTCCTCCATCTAACTGGTTTCTCTCCAGGCATCACCACAGTGAGATTGGCTCACCTAGAGTAAGGCACACAAAGTTTTATTTCCATTAGCACCCTGAGAGCTAAAACTAGCCATGGAGGAAGAAGCTGACCTCTTCTTCTATATCTGTGTGAAAGGGTCAAAATGAAAGGCATTGAGCTGCCCTGGCAGATTCCAACATGTATTTCCACAGTTGATGTTCAAAATAAATGTCTTTGTATATATCCCCACAATGAGGTTGGTTTGGATTTATTGAGAAACTAAAACGTTATTTTTGGGAAATGACATTACATACTCTGGTTTACCCCAACTAGAATGTGTTGGAGTGAAATGAGGCAAAGAAACAGGCCACTGTGACATGAATATAACAATTGCACCTGCATAAAAACAGTGAACTTTCTGTACTGAAGTGTGGCAAAAATAAATAAGGAGATGTTTTATGGAGTGGTCACACACCGTAAAAAAAAGTTCAAAACTGCAAAGCCACATAAGTCTAAAAAAAATAATGGAAAAGCTTTCAG
>VWYI01045443.1:0-10493 GCA_013399455.1 Anthoscopus minutus
CAAAGTCACAGGGATCTCTGGCTGCATGGTCTCTGACCGCCTTGCCAGGGCTTGAAACACCCCTGGCCTGGGCTCAGATCACCCAGGACTGTCAGAGGGACATCCTGGGTTCCCACAATCCATGAGTGAAAGATGAAGAGAGAGGGAGAGTGAGATGGTCTGTTGTGCAGAGTAAACCATATTTATGATGTGCACATATCAAAACTCCACTAGGAAAACTAGCCTGATTTCCCCCTTTTTCATTTTTCTAAACTGCTCAGCACTGGATATTGCCACTTTCAAACCTGAAAGTTTGGTTGACTGACAAAAATGTGCTGGAATATTTTTGTCAGAATCAGTGCTATTTCTGGCTAATCGCTGCTTTGCAGAAGTCCACCATTCAACCAATACAATATTCAAATCTGTCTCCAAAAGGCCACTTCAGCATTACAAAATAGGAGACCTGAATAGGTTATTACTTCTAACATTACATCATCTATGCATATAGAGCAGTGCAGAGAAATGTTTACATGAAGTTTTATATCTAATGAATATTCTCAGAAAGTAAGGAGGGAGAAGTAGAAATTATGAATCATTTTAGAGAAATAAATTTTGAAGTTTTCAAAGAAAGAGAGCTTAAAAAGAGATGATATTGAAAAGAAATGCTGCCCCTCATGTTCTCTTCACAAACCTTTCAGGAATCTGTATTTTGGAACACTTACAATCTGTACCTACTTTTGAAAATCTGGGCCTAAGTGTTTTCTTAAAAGTGAATTATCTTTACCAATACAAGACGTACTTGGTGTTTTAATATTTCTGTGAAAAATTATTGCCAAAGCTATAGTATTCTATATAGTTACTGTAGTTTTTGGCCCAGTAGAGGAGTAAGTCTTCTTACTCCCAACCCATACATTTCATAATATTGAAGAAAACTTTTCCCTCGTCTTCCCCTGGACTTCACTGCTTTATAGTACTCAAATGTACAAGCTATTTTTTTTATTGTTTGTTTCTAAAGAATGGATCTTTCTGCAAGCTGAAAAAGGAAAGAATAAATCGCCCCTGTGCTAAGACACTCTGCAGGATTGTACCACATCCTGTTGATATGGTATGGGCTCCAAGGTAGTGATGTGATGTGATCATTCCTGTGTTTGCATAAATTTCTGGGGCGATCTGAAAATGTATAAAGTACAAATGCAGAGATCACAATTTTATAACAGTGATGAGAAGCCTGGTGAAATTTTAAACCCTCAGTCAAAAAATCAATGAAAGATAAACTACCTCTTTCTGTGTTGAGCCTTCATTGGAGGCTTCATCCAAGTTTCCAGGAGAGGAAGCCTCTAACTTGACTATCTTTTTTTGCTGAGATAAATGTGGACATTAGTATTTCTCCACTTACTATTCACTTGCATCATACAAGAGTTAAAATGCTACTTTATCAGTCCACACTTTTGGACATTAGGACAGACACACAAATCTGCATGGAAACCATCATCACTGATCAATGAGAAACAAATTCTCTGTGCTTTGTTTTTCTCATATTTGTGCCTTCAGCAGTAAAATCAGACTGACATATGCAAATATATAATTTTTAAAGAAGGACAAGTGAGAGGAACAGTCAGCCTGTGTCCAGTGAACATTGGTCAGTAATGACCACTGGTCTAACTTTTGCAGGTATTTTTGCAGTATTTCAAAACTTCATCTTTTTGCAGGATGGCAAGATCTGTGCTGCCCTGGTAGTCCCACAGTCCATCAGTTCAAAGCACAAGGAAACAAATGGTGTAAGACACAGACAGATTAAACCAGAAAGCCAAACATGAAAGAAGGGATATTTCTGAAGTTCACTTATCTTACTTACTCAATACACTTTGCTTTGGAGTAGTAGCCTGTATGTCCTTGCAAGGGGAAACATGCAGCTGAATGAGTAGGAGGTTTTGCATGCATACCACTTGTCTGTTTCCAGACAATTCACTTACTACCTTTTTTCTTCTTGTTTGTCCTTCAAAATTGTTTGACTTACGCTTTTACAGGACAATGGCAATTAAACTATGTGGTTCACAGACTGAAAGTAAGAATTAAAGACAATATTATGATTTTCAATGCACAGATTGTCTTGGGTACTCTCTGAGAAATATTTGGCTTAAGTTATGAGAATAGACCTGTCTTTGAAGAGCAACAGTGAGAAGGGAAGTGCTCTTAACCTAGGAGATACTTTATTTTAAAAAATAAGGAGGATATATAAATACAAAGAAAAATATTAAGCATAAAATCAAGTTGATGAAAACAGGTTGAAGCAAGAAGTTGCCAATAGCTGAAACACTAATGTCTAGATTTGATAACTATTGAGATATGAGGAAACCTGTTTACGCTATAGAGCCAGAAAGCAGACTACCTGATTCTGCCTGAAGCTAATATCTAAATATTTATGAAGATGTATCAAAGCTCTGTGAAAATATAATATATAATATAATAAGAGGATGGAACACATTTGGGTGGTTTTGGCAAAAAGATTGTTCATTAATGTTATTGATGTACACCGGAAGACATCTGATGTGAGGTTCATAATTGAAATGTTACAAACACTTCAGCATATGGATCTTTCACATTCACTTAATTGCCAGTTTAGTAATAATTTTATGTAATGAGAAATTATTAATAATATGTGAAATACTAAATTGACGTAATCACCAAAAAAAGTAATATGACATCCACTTTGCAAAGGATGTTATAATTCCAGGTGTTTGTTATATTTTGAACAAGTAATATAAGTAGTTGAATTCATCTTTCAAAACTATTGACTCTATAAAGTAGTACTAATTTTTTCTTATAATTGTCTTCAAAGGTAAGACTATTAATCAGATATTCTTTTTTCCCCTCATCCTTAATATTCCTTATTAACATCCAGTTATGACAAAAAAAATTGACAAATGATCATTAGCAAACCACTTTATAGTTTTGTGGTGCAAGTCCTACTGTGAAATAAATCTCTCTATGCTGATATTTTGATTATGTAGCTAGATACCAGCACCCTGTTCACATGGGTGAGAAAAGGGGACCAGATTTGTCTCTTTCCCATTTGCAGTTTAATCATTGTGGAAGATTGTGATAGTGGGACAAGAGATCTTTTATCTCCAGCACACCAATAAAAATCTTCCCTAAGTTTGCAATTACTGAAAGTCAATAGCCTATTGGTATGAGAAATGTACTCTTCAAGGACAAATGTCCACAACACAGTTATCACCTCTATTGCCACACAGAACAGATTGAGCAGGCACGGAGAATGTCAGGCACCTCCCCAGGTAATCCTCGTCACGCCAGGATCGGCGCACGCTGATGTGGGGACCAGTGAAGTGTGCAAGGCCGCTCATTCTCTGGGAGTCCTGTCTAGTCTATGACTTCATTTTCCTGAGTCATTATTCTGACACATCTCATGGGCAACATCTTCAGTGAGAGAAAAGAGCCAATATGAGTTTTACTTAAGCTGGTATAAATCAAGAGAAACCCTACGGAAGCCAATGACTTTCCACAGAAAATCATAAAAGCAAGAGGTAAACTGAATCTACTAATGAACAAAATAGAAATCAAAGTCTTCAATTTCAGTTCACTTCAGTTTTAAGTGGGAAAAAAAGGAATTGAAGTTCTCTGGTTCACCTGATGTGAGAGTGGGAATTGTGATACTTAAATTTGATGTACAAAATTCATTGTGTGCACTTACCCAACTAAAAAAAAATCAGTAAACCAGAATTACAACATGTGCCTTTAGCTCTTCTGCTCCTTTTTCATAAAGCTTGTATCAGTGATAAACTCTAGTTTAAATTGAAAGGATAAAGATCTGTATATTTACTGGAAGAAGGCATTTTCCAAACTTCATTTAAAGAAACTAGATGACCAAAATGAAAATGTAAATTAAAGGTCAATTTTATTTCAGTTTTAGGTGGACACTGCTTTCAAAAGTTAAGAAGTTTTGGATAAAGGAGGTCTCACTTTGTGCCTAAGGAATGCCCTGTTCCAGATTTTACTCCTACCAATCAGAGAGTCTTCAGAGGGCAACAGTTGAATGCAGAAAGATCGAGGATTGGAGTTTATTCATTATTTCATGCTTCCTTGAACAATTTTTAAATAAAATCTTAAAATAAAACATGAGTTTTAGTACTTCCAGTGCCTTGTAAAATATTGAATTATTTTATAATACAGAAAAATCTGAGCAGTTTCTTTCCGATTTTCTCCCTGGAAGAATCTATATAGAAATAGTGTAAACTATATTCAACAGCAAAGACAACACAGCCCTTAGAGAGATCATGCATATATGTTTCATAAGGGAGATCAAATGAATTACTTGTACATCCCACTATAACAAAGTAAGGAATTTTTCAGGCTATGTAAAAAGTCTGTGCTCTTTGGGTGATATAATTTCAATGCTAGTACATATGCTGTGACTTGATGAATTGCAATAATTACTATGTGCATTGTACTCTTCCCTTCTTGTTTTCACATTTGCAGATTTTTCTCTGTGAGGCTTACTAATGGTTTGTGTTTTAACCAATTTAATCCCTCTTTTCTTAAAGCATTTAGAAACATTTGTTCATATAAAGAAATTGCTGTTGAACAGGGAAAAAGGATCTATTTTAATATGTTAGAAATCAGCAAAATAGTATTGCAGAAAAACAAAGCATTACATATTGTGAGAAATGATACAAGAGAGTATCTTATTTCATATAAAATGTATTAAGCAATGGCAATCATTTTAGGCAAATGTTTATTTTTTATTTCATCGCTAAGCAAGAGAGAGTTTCATTCATCTTAATTTTTGCATTTTTAAGTCCATATAATTTAGTTCACACATGAGAATGAAGCTGAATGTTAATAATTTTCCTTTGTGTATTGTGAAAGACAAAATATTTCTCTCCCTGTTTTTTTTGTTTTGTTTTGCTTCTGCTTCTGGCTTTGTGTATAGTAAAGGAAGCATGATGTCCAAGAAGATATCTTGTCATCTGCAATGGAAATTGCAGTAGGATGTGGCTATCATGTTCCTTTTCCCATCATGAAATAAGAGAGGAAGACACAGAAAGGGAGTGAAAGTGTAGAAGGAAGCAGTCAAATTGGAAAGGGGGAATTTGGAAAACTCTTTTTCAGATGCGATTTGATTCCTGGTAGACTAGGATTACAATTAATATTACTTATTTTGTGGCACTCTTTTCCTTTCTAAATTCTCTGTCCTTTGCTGTAAGATTTGTATTCTAATTCAAATCAGAGGAGGTTACTCTTGCTTATTTTAAATAGTCTCTTGAATTCTTAGGAGTGCCACTGAAATAACACAGCAACCCATGCCAATATATGAAACAGCAAACCAGCAAGTTTCCTGCCATCTTTTTTAATCTTAAATACAATTCTACAGAATACAGTAATAGAGTGCATGAGGTAAAAGATAGGTACATTGACAAACATGGTTAAATACTGTGCATTTCACCCAGATCATGAAGAAAATGATTTCTAATATGATACAAGTAGGAGAGAAGGCAAAATTTTCTCAAAGTAACCTGTAATAAATTTAGTAGGACAAATATACAGTAGCAAGAATTAGTGGTCCATTCCTGAGGTTACCAAGTAATCTCAAATATTATTTAGGTTCATGAGAACCTTTAGTGCTTGAATCTCTGTGAAGCATGCCCTAGACAAGCTAAGAATTTAATTTCGTAAGAAACCAGAAACAATGGGTATTGGCCTCACAGAAATGATATCATCAATGTGAGGTTTTTACATTAGAGCTGGTGAGCATTTGCTGAAAATTATCTGCAGATACTACCTTTATTTCTCTTTGTAAGCTGTCCCTAAAGAGAAAGTAACATTGTAAAATTCTCAGCAGCACTTCTTATTCAAAATTAGTCACACACTTCTCCAGTGAATTTTCTCTTCAAAATCTGCTTTTGGTGAATATTTGAGCTAGCATTCACTTTTTCATGAGTTATTCATACTAATAAAGCTTGAGCACTCAAGTGTTCCTGGAAAGTTAACATGAAAGCATTGCAAACATAGTCTAATTGAAATCCACTTTCCAGCTGGAGAAAATATTCGCAGAACATTTTTCCTACTATTTACTTTGCTTTAGTTGACATTATGGGCTAAAATCTCACTGATGTGCACTAAAGAAAGATGTCAGAGCAGAACTCTCTTCAATAATGCAGGTGCAATATTCCTGGAAGAGGCAGGTCTCTTGAACAGTCGTAGCATGATTTAACCTGCTGTATAATTTCATTTTGTTCAGAGGACAGCCTTAAAGGAGACTGTTCAATGGCTAAGTTAACACTCTTTGTTGTTTCAACCACACATCAAAATATAAGAACCCATGTTGTACCACCCTCTAAGCTCCCCTTCAGTGTTAATCAATAAAGTTATTCATCTAGCTTCTTTCATAATTACCAGTGATCAACTTATTGCTGGTGTTAAGCTTCTTCAGAGCTCATATTTGTTGCTGACATGAGAGGACATAATACAAGGAGTGACCAGTGGTGTACCTGTTTTACATTTATGATAGATAGATAGATAGATAGATAGATAGATAGATAGATAGATAGATAGATAGATAGATAGATAGATAGATGGATGAAGCTATTCTCCCTGAAACATCTTGCTTTACGGAAATATCCAAAAATCTGTAGTCCAATCCATGCAACCTTCCTGTACAGACCGGTTTCAGTCCATTAAGAACCTCATCCTTTCTACGAACATGATGAGGTTCATAGAGCAACTGGAGCTTCCAGAGGGCAATTCTCATCTTGGCTGACCAGAGCTACTTTCTCGATGTGCCCCTATTTCTCCATCAAGGAGAAAGAGACGTTACGATGACATAATCCCCAATGGATGTGACTCAGAAAAGTGTTGGTATTGGGGAGCAAAAATCAGATCCTACTGTCTCCCGTGTCAATACATAAGAATGTTCACAGTCTTGCTATCAAACTCCCTTTTAAAATTACCTTCTTTGTATCCTCCTTGAGATGTACTAACCTACTGAGAATTACTCATTCATGCTGGCAATTCCCTGCTACTTTGATTGCCTTTTAAACTCATCTTTCCTTATTTACTCATTCATTACAGACCGTTAGGGATAGGAGATTTTACATCTCCTATGAAACTCTCAGAGGAAGAAAACTTAAAATTTGTTACAAGTTGTGTTTATATTTCCCACTGTGAAGCTGCATTGCTAATGTCACGGAGTGTATCAACAGTTTTTGGGGGATTTTAGTGTAAACCCAGCGAACACCATCCTTCCACAGCTTTGTGCATGGCCCCTCTGGGTCACAGCTCAGCTATTTATATGAGTGTCTTTATGTTCCCCAGATTTATACTACACGCAAAACAAATAAGAAAAGTAACTCCTTTGTAATCCTCAACATAATACACAGACTTTACATACAAAACAGATTATTGTAACATATACAGTCACTCTTATGGTTGTACAAATCTGTAGCTACCAAAACATTTTATTGGTATATATATTGTGTGACTACATGCAGATAATAAAAATATCTCTACTGCAATAGTTCTTCTTACAATATGACGTTATCTCATTGCAATAAATTTCCTTTAACAAGGTTGCAAGACATGACATCAACTCTCTCCTGAGGTGGTGGTGGTTTCTTTTTTCTTTTTTTGGGTTCTAAGTACTCAGTCACTAAAAAATAGTTTTCTACATACTAAATAGTGTCACCCAGTCATTGTCATGTAGTTAACAAAGCACTATAGCTTGGATTTTAGGTCCAATGGCCACACCGTGAGAATACAATTCATTCACTAATACCCACTACCTCCATCACTAGTGACTGCCAACTTCAAATTCATATTGCAAAGAACTTCCATTTTATATGATGCATAGAAAAGAAGAAAAAGAAGGGGAGAAAAAAGACCAAGACTATTAATATGTAAAAATTTACCACTTTAAGGTCTGAAGCACCTCAAAAAGAGTCACTAGAAATGGAAAGGAGAGTCTTAGGTTCATAATAATACAGTAATGATATAAATAAAAGCTCTGACTTTCTCTGTGAATTACAAATACCTAGCTGCCATGCTTTTGTTAGTACTCTGTAACTACTGGTTTACCGCCCTATTGGATGGGGACAGAAGGGCATGTCAAGTTTTATGTGGCTTATTGTCAAAGTTCATAAAGCTAGATTAGACTGAGTTCTTGTTATGCTTGCTCCTCCCTTGCCGCAGAGCTACATACTGTTTTTTCTGGACATAAGTGTGAAAATTAGTATGAATATTTATTTTAAGGCTGGTTCAGTTTCAGCTTCCCTTCATCTCTACTGTCTCTACATATTCAAACACACACCTTATTTAGCTACCTTTTTTTAGAGGTTATTTTTGTATTTTTAATTGTTCAGTAGACTTACGATATGTAACAATGGATAACTGTGCAATACATTAAATACTTATGGGTATATTGTGCCTTCTGTTATAATATAAAATCCATCTATTCTGGTTGATGGGTTTTAACCTCACACAGAATACTTTAAACTCCATTTGGACTTGTGCCTACAATCACCTTAGCAAAGTCTCTTAAGTAACTGCGCACAGCCTAATTAGTATGCATTATCAATTAACAAACTTAATAGCCGGCAGATTGATTAGATCCTCTGTTGCAGGGGCAGAGCTGAAGCGAAACAGAATGAAAAATCATTGCACGCATACACTGCTGCTTTGTTATTTTCTCAGATCCCCTCCTCCTCCTCCACATTCCTTTAATTAATGCATACATATGGTTCTGAATATCATGTAAACTAGAGCTTGCTCAAACTCTTTAATAAAACTCACTCGTAGATGAGAGAGCCATAGTCCATGCCTTATTTATTTCTGGCTGAAAACATCAACCATTTGTTTTTACCCAGATCTTTCCTCTCTAAATGGTACAAATTCTAGAGATCTGCTGCTTCTAAGGTGCTTGTTTTCACAGTGACTGATAGAGAAAAACAGGTAAGTTGGAGCTGTGTACATCACTTCAAATAACCATTAGCTGAGAAGATGTTTCAGGCATCATGCTGATGGTATGCTGACACATACCACAAGGTGGATGCCGTAATTACTGTTGTAAAAAAAAAGGGCTAGCATAAAACAAGGCATGCAATTTTATAAATTCTGCTATATTGATGAGCTGGAAAATAAGAATAAAGGAAGAAAAGCCTTTCTATTTTGAAACCAGGAATCATACTAAAAAATTTCACTGTCAACTTAAAATAAAATGCTGGCATTAGACAGGATTTTCATCAAAGGATGCAAATCCTCAAAGATTACTGAAAACAACACTGAAAACTATCACTTGCTGCCTTGCAACAGTGGCATGCTCTATCCTTAGGCAAATCAGCCTTTGTACACTGAGAAAAAAGGGATGCTTACTATAAAGGTGTGAGCACTAACAGCAAGTTTCAGAGTTAATATCTATTTAGCATTTATATAGCATTTATATAGCATTTATATATGCAAATCACTGAAGAAATATTAGCTAATTAGTCCACAAAACACAGTGGTCAGGCAGGTCATATAAAAGTATCCATGACAGTTGATACTGGTAAGACAGATAAAGGTACAAGACTACTTTCCCAAAGGCTAATTCAACACATGCTGTTGTCAAGACCTAAATCAGTGCTCAAGGCTCCCAAATTCCCACATCTCCACCCCTCAGTGAGGTTGTGCTATCACAATTGTTACCATTTTCCTAACCACATGGTCACAAACCCAGTGGCTGAGGTTGGAAGTGATCTCTGGATCATCTGGTCCAAGCCTCCTACTCAGGTGATAGCAGTAGCCTGAAAGTAAGACTTAAAGAATGACTGCTCCTCTGAGTCCTCTGAGGAGTTATCTGAGGAAGCTGATGGCTATAGCCTCATCTTGACATAAAGGCACTGGCATACTGAATTCCTTAGATGAGAAAAGAGCAACAGCTAAGGGTAGTATGCCAAATAGTATTTTTCTTTTCACAGTAAGAAGTTAAGCATGCAGATACAAATTCAGCAAAGTACTCTGTAGTACCTTGCAAGAGGAAAGATGGCACTTATCACTGAGTTGAGACATTCTTTGTCAAAAAACCCCAGAAACCTGAAGACCCTGCTGAGTTCAGGACTCTCCACAACGGGAGATACTTCCTCTGTTGTGCTGGCACTTCAGTAGTAGTTGCAGTAGTAGTTATGCTGCTTGGTAGTAGTAGTACTTGGAGTAGCAGTTGTGCTACTACTCCACTGTCCCATTGCAAGCCATTCAAAGACTTTCCACTGGAGTGTTTTTCACTCCAATGTAATTGATTTCTCTAGCTTACCATTTTTTTCTTTGTAAGCATGTTCTCCTAAACAAAAGAGCACAAAGCATGTGGAAGCAGCATGCTCTGTACTGTCTTTGTAGTATATTACTATGCCTTAGCATGGCTTTTTTTCCCCACCCCCAAAAAGGTAAACACAAGATTCTGCTCTTCTGTTATTTTTCTTCTGCTTCAAAGACTTGCACTATTTTTACCCTGAGGTGCAAACAAATAT